>JZKD02S1691646.1:72906-98732 GCA_000966675.3 Picea glauca
TGTCTAAGAGTCATGGAATGTATAAATAGAAGTCTAGAAGAGTTGAGGTGGGATGATGATGAGGTTTGAGAGGTAGAAGTGTTATGTCTTAGAGAATTCTTATATTTTGGATCTTCAACTTGGTGCGAAGATCTATCCTGTAGCTGGGTGCACAGGGAGAGGGAATAAAGAGAAAATGAGTGGATCTACAGCTAAGTGCACAGATAGAACTATGTATTTTCATCTACTTTATCAATAAAACAAAGTTATGTGTACGTATCCCTAGGGAGAGGGGGAACCATGTAAAATCTTGTTGTTCTATGTAATTGATGTTGTGTTATTTTCCATCTTTTATACTGTTATTGCATTACTGTCTTCCCTTATTGAAGATAGATTTTATAACTAACTTCGTGAAGTTAAACATAATATTGTTAAGAATCTCTAATTTATCTTGTGTTGTTATTCTGGAATCATCTTGCACTTCCCCTGGTTGTAGACACTTGTGTCCTGCAGCCCCCCTATTGCTACTTTGGGTGAAACTTCATCTACTTCATAGGTGTTTCCGAAAGGGCCAGTAGTTAGGTTTTGTTGGTGCGCTCTTAGAGTTGAACCTTGGGTCTGCCCCTGTGCCAACAAATGGTTCTCTTGCCAGGACTGAGATATTCTTGAGGGAATGTCAAGGTGGTTTCCATCAAAGATAGAGATTCATAAGTGGATAGAAGAACAAGAAAGGGACTTCGTCGAAGCTCAGAACAAAGCCCCTAGAATTCGTAAAGAACACAGGTTGGTAAGGTACATATTTATTGACATGCACGAGAGTTTCTTTGCAGGAGTTCATAAGGATTTGTATGAGTGGCTAGCCAGACTAGCATAAACTCAGTTTGAAATCTGATCTAGACCACCTATGGTTTGGACATCGACATTGATTAATAAAGTTAAGAGAGTTGATAACGTTGTGTCTAGAGCAGTGGATCTCTAGTTTGATAACACTATTGGAGGGTACATTACTGAGTTTTCTATCGATAGAGTGGAATCATATAGTCATGCAGAGAGGTATTTCTTCAAGGGACCTAGAGGGAAGTTTCTACACTTTTTGAAGCTGAAGATTAAGATGTTATTGCATGAGAAGAATATGTTGAAGATACAGTAATTAGTTGCATTTTTAAAAATAATGTTCAAGAATTTAGACAGTGACAACGACGCAAAGGATGGACACACGTGTAGTGTGAGATAATTTAGAAAGGTTCCTCTTGTGAACCTGTTTAAGCAGAGTTATAGACCATTGGGACAAGACAAATATTTCTACAGTGGAGAATAAGTAGGGAGATCAGACGAAGAGTATTCAAAGTTCGCAAGGGAACAGGAAGTAGAAACCGAAGAACTTCGCCGAGAAGAACCAGAAACTTCATAGTCTACGCCTAATGGCGAAGTAAGTATTACTACTCCTCCTGTTGTTTTAGAAGCATTAAGTAACCAGAGTAATCAGAGTAATCAGAGTACTCAAAGTAATTTTACAAGAATTTTAGTACATACTCAATCGAGAAACCAAGGAAGAGCCATGGCAGATGAAATTAGGTTACCCATTTTCATAGGAGATGGATCCGAGGATCCTGATCAGCACTGGTTCTTATGCGAAGCTGTATGGAGCATAAAGCAAGTCACCGACGAAGCTATTAAGAGAGTTCAATTTAGTACTGCCTTGAGGGATCGTGCATTGAGTTGGTATATGAAATTTGTTATAGGATTTTTACAACCTAAACCGTTGAACAAAATCAATACTGCATTGAGTGGAGAGTTCAAGAAACCTAATTCGGAGTCACGGTGCATTACAGAGTTAAAGTAAATCAAGAAAAAGGTGATTGAACCTGTTTTGGAATTTGATCATAGGTTTAAGACCTCGATAGGCCATTTGAGTCTTCAAATCCCAGATGAACAACCTAAGGAATGGTTCATCAATTCCCTCCTACCCCACATTAGAGTTCCTCTGATGAAACAAAGGTTGCTTCGTAGGCTAAGGCATTAGAGATTTCCATGAAACTAGAAGCAGCCCTTGTAGGAGAATCCAGTCCAGGTATGAGTCAAATTTTGAATCAATTAACTAGTTTATCTTTACAGGTTGAATACATGAAGAAAGATAAAGGAAAGGAGAAAAGAGAAGACATCTGGTGTATCAGATGTAAATCAAAGGGCCATGACAAAGAGAACTACCCCTTATTTAATGAATACTTGGCCTCTGGAGCCCCTAACCCTTTGAAACATGATACTTCACCATGGTGTGAGGTATATAGAACTAGACATCGCCCTGGTAAATGTTATTATATGCAGAAATATGTCTAGACACCCACCAATATTTATTGTGCATTCTGCAAATATGTGGGACATGATGAGAAGGATTGTAGGGATTATGAGCTCATGCATGAAATGTCAAGGGATGCATATAGAATTCAAGGATAATTACAGCAATAAGGGAATGGTGTGTAGACCAACTCCCCAGGAAGAGGAAACTTCAACCGTCGTGGTGGATTCAGAGGAAGAGGACTAGGAGGAGGCATGGGTTGAGTTCGAAGCAATATTATTTGCTATAACTACGCCCAACCAGATCATTTGGCAAGGGATTGTTAGAACCCTTATACCACTTTCATCTATTGTAATTCGTTTGATCATGTCATTGAATATTGTGTAGTATTGTTAGCTAAACTTCAGAAAAGACGAGGTGGAAACCAACAAGTCCAACTAATATCAGCTAAACCTCACGGTGAGGAACCCAGATTCATTGTTATTACTAGAGGAGGCATTTTCATGGGAGAATAAAGGGTGACTCCAGGAAAAACTATAGACAGACCAGGGATCAAAATATCTTCAGAGAAGGTGCCATTGTTTGATCCAAGGAAAGAGAAGCACACTTTTGAGGAAACAAGAAGAGAATTTGTAGGTGAACAGGATTCGTCATCTAGGGAACAAACAGAAGTAAAGGAATGTGAAATGCCTCCAACATTTAATCAGTTTGTCCCACTTAGGCAAGGAAAAGAGGTAAGCAAGCTTGTGGACATTTTGTACACTTGTATTAATTTGATTAAAGATGAAAGAGTTGTGCAGGAACTACAACACCTGATAAGACAACATGAAACTGGAAGAGTATATCCTCTTTTGAGTAGAGTCATGAATCAAGTATCTAGAAAAAGGAGGACAAGCAAGGAACTGCACTTTAGTGATCATATTGGAGACTATGACATAGACTATGTGGTCCTCGACCTGGGATCCAAATTAAATGTTATGACGAAGCAAACTTGGGCATTGATGGGAAAACCTAAATTGATTTACTCCCCTATTAGTATCAATATGGCTAATCAGTAGGTAGTGAGCCCCTTTAGAAGACTAGAGCATGTCCCTGTAGACATCAACGGAGTGAGGACATTTACAGACTTCGAAGTGATTGAGATAGCTAATGATAGATGTCCCTATCCTGCTTTTTTGGGTATTGATTGAGCTTTCAACAATTTAACTGTTGTTGATCTAAAAAAGAGAAGAATGACATTTAAAGGTGATGGCCTTAGGGTCATTGCACCTCTTGACCATGATGAAGATCACAGATACATAGAACCTATAAGAGAAGAAGATCGCACCTACGAGCTATAGAACATATATAAACTGACAGCAGGACAACAAGATTATATTAATCCTACAACAGATGGAAACCTGAGTTGGCGAAGTGAGAGTGCATGCTCGTCATATTCAGAAGAAGAATTGGAAAATTGACAAAACAGAATGTATGAAGTCTCTAGGTGAAGGTGTGCCAAATTGACCATGGTAGTCCACTGGATTGGTACATAAGTAAGTAATCTTCCTACATTTGATGGATTGAATAATTTAGAGACATTTCTACTTGAATTTGAAGGAATTGTACCAATACAACAGAGGTTGTTGGCACTAGAGGAAGTCTTGAAATAAATTCCAGCTGGATGGTGGGAATCTCACAAGAAGAACATCACTGAACGGGTATAATGTCGTACCTTGTTGAGAGTGTGCTTTTCAGACCAAGATGAAGGCTGCAAAGTTTGATACACAGGTCAGAGTTGTCCTAAGGACCATATGTGAAGTTGTGAGGAAGCCTGGAGTAGCATTCCTAAAGAACAGTGGGTACATAATTTCATTAACACCTTATATACTACACCTATCAATTGGTATCTTCAAGAAGAACTACGCTTAACCACTATAGATTGGTATGGTATGACCTAGAACTTTATAGCTATGTTCCTATTTGAAAATTAGTACCACACAGTAGATCAGGCTTTACAAGTTGTAAGACATAAGGTCTTTGAGGAAGTACCTAACCACCCTCTTGAACAAGGAGAAGATGAATGGAATGAACCTCTTCAGAAGTTACATGGTCATTATAATATTAATGTTGATGAGGATGATGACCCTAGGAATGTGAACATTTTAGAGACTGAAGGAAAAACATATATAGAATGGCTAGGGACTGATTTACCTTTTGTTGGGCATCCTATTAAAATTAAGGAAGTTAACATTGGAACATACCAAACACCTAAGATAGAAAATGTTGGAAACTATTGGGATGATACTACTATTAGTACGATTACAGAACTATTGCATGAGTATCATGACCTGTTTCCAACCAAGTTCACAAACATGAAGGGAATTAAAGGGCCCATGGGAGAAATGAAGATCCCTTTGAAAGAAGATGCAAGACCTATCAAGCATAGGTCTTACAGACTGAATCCTAAGTACAAGAAAAAAGTTAAGATTGAATTAGATAGAATGTTGGAAGCAGGAATCATAAAACCAGTTGAAGAATCTGAATGGATCGGCCCTATGGTGGTCCAATATAAGAAGTCAGGAGAAATTAGAATCTGTGTACATCTAAGGAAATTGAATGATGCATGTTTACATGATCCATTTCCTACACCTTTTACTCACGAAGTCCTAGATAATGTAGGAGGATAGGAAGTTTATTCATTCACAGATGGATTTTTAGGCTATCACCATATCAGAATTTCTAAGGAGGATAGACATAACACTACATTTGCAACATAATGGGGTTATTTTCAGTACATTGTGGTGCCTTTTGATTTAAATAACGCACCAACCATCTTTTCCAAGGTGGTGGTCAAAACATTTAAGGAATTTTTACATAAGTTTTTGGAGGCATACTTTGATGACTGGACCATTTTTAGTCTATTGAAAGATCATATTGAATGTTTGAGATTAATGTTAGATAAGTGTAGGCAATGTCATATTGCCCTGAACTTGAATAAGTGTATTTTATTTTCACCTTTTGGGGTGTTGTTAGGACACATTGTGTGTAAACATGGGTTATGGGTAGATCCTTCCAAGATTGCTATCATTGTTGATATACCCCCTCCTACTTCAATTAGACAGCTGTGCACTTCATTGGGACACACTGGATATTAGAGAAAATTTATTATTCATAGATAACAACACCCATGGAAAATTTATTAGAGAAGGATAGTAAGTCTCAATGGATATAGGAATGCCAGCAGAGATTCGACACACTAAAGAAGAAAATGGTCACTGGGCCTATTTTGGTTTTTCCAGATTGGAGTAAGGAATTCAATGTTCATGTCGATGCTGCGTTCATTGAATTAGGAGCAATTTTGGCACAACCAGGTGTAGGAGATATTTACCACCCTATAGCCTTTGCTAGAAGGAATATTTCCATATATGAAATGAATTATACTACCACTGAAAGGGAAGGCTTATCTATGGTATATGCGTTGCAGATGTTTAGACACTACTTGTTGGGAGGACATTTTAAGATGTTTACTGATCATTCTGAATTGAAGTACTTAGTCAACAAGCCAGTGTTGGCGGGGACAATATGCATATGGATATTGTTATTCCAGGAGTATGACTTTGAGATCATGGTCAAGATAGGAAGAGTGAATAAGGGACCTGATACCTTATCCAAGTTAGAACATGGAGAGGAACCTACAAATTTGGATGATACACTATCAGATGCATAGTTGTTGGCCATCAGAAAATTCGATGATCACTTCATCAAGATAGTCTAGTTTCTGTCTACAGGAGTGGCACCTTGTGAATATACAATTATTCATAAGAAACAGTTGTTAGTCTGCACTGAAGATTTTCAAATTATAGCTGGACAGTTATATAAGATGGGACCAAATGAGATCTTAAGAAGATGTGTTATGGAGTCAGAAAGACCATTTATCCTTGCATAAGAACATGAAGGCATCGCATGTGGAGATTATGAATGGAAATAAACAAAACATAAAGTTCTCAAAGATGGCCTCTGGTGGCCCACTCTACATAAGGATGCTAAGGAATACTATAGATCCTGTGATGTATGTCAAAGAGTATGGAAGTCATCAAGAAGGGATGAGATGCCTTGAGCACCTTAGTTAAATTTATAGGCATTTGAGAAATGGGCTATTGACTTTGTGGGATCTATCAACCCACCAAGAAAGTGCACAGAAGCTCGATGAATTATCACTGCTACAGATTATTTGACCAGATGGGAAAAAGCAAGAGAATTTAAGGACTGTAGTGCAACTAGAGCTGTGCAGATCATCTTTGATGATATCATAACTAGATTTGGGTGCCCGAAGATCCTTATGAGTGATCAAGGCACACACTTCATTAAAAAAAATATTGAAGCCTTGAATCAAGAGTTCGAAGTTCACCATCAGAAGAGCATGCCATACCACCCACACGGGAATGGTATAGTCGAATATTTCAATAATATTCTGGATACAACGCTAAGTAAGATTTGCAGTGTTAATAGAGATAATTGGAATTTAAGAATTCTAGCAGTATTATGGGCTTATTGAACTACTTGCAAAAATCTAACGATGAAAAATCACTTCAAGTTAGTTTATGGCCTGGAAGCAGTAGTACCTACGGAATACTTGGTTCCTAGTTTAAGAATTGCAGCATTTACAAGTATGGATGAAACCAACATTGTTCAAGACAGGCTCACGCAGTTGATGGAACTAGAGGAAGACAGGATCATTGCAAGATTTCATCCAAGTAAAAAAAGAATGATAAAAGGCTTACCATGAATGACATATCAAGCATAAAGCATTTAAACAAGGAGATTTGGTACTTTTATACGACAACAAGTTCATGAAGCATCCATGAAATTTTAGGACACACTGGCTCAAACCATTTGAGGTTGCCTACATTACAGAAGGAGGCTTTGCGCAGTTGAAGACTCTTAATGGAGAATGGAAGGATGGTTTAGTGAATGGGACCTGATTAAAGTTGTATTGTGACAACAAGCTACCTCGAAACTCTTAGCAAAAGAAAAGGAAGAAGGGTCTAGGTACCAGGTGTAGTTGAAATTGGGTACCAGACATAGAAAATATAGTCTACACAAGATAGGGAGGGATAGAGCAAAAAACAAAGGATGCTCTGCGCAGTCTGTAGTCGAAGTAATACAAGAGGTTCAACCCTACAGTGACTTGGGACGAGTCACATGTGAGTTTTGGGGGCATGTTGGCACTTGGTCATGTATTAAGGAAGAAATAAAAGAGTAAAGAAAAAGAAAGACAAAGTATGAAGTGCGCGGAAGGCACACAAACCGAGGAGGGGTCAAAGTGGTTAAAGAATCAGAAAGAAGGAGAGAAGTAAAGGAAAAGCAAGTCATTGAAAGAGAAGATCAAGGAAGACAAGGCAGTAAGGAAGATGAATCATGGATAGGCCAGCAAGTGGAAGAAGTCACTAATAGGTGCTTTGGAGCACCTCGCAGAGAATAAGGAAGAATAGGTTGGTGAATCCTTAAAAGGTGGGTTTTGGGGTACCTAGGGTTTTGGTACCTGGGTTTTTTTTCACTTGGACTTCGGTCTAGGGTTGTCTAAGAGTCATGGAATGTATAAATAGAAGTCTAGAAGAGTTGATGTGGGATGATGATGAGTTTTGAGAGGTAGAAATGTTATGTCTTAGAGCATTCTTATATTTTGGATCTTCAACTGGGTGCGAAGATCTATCCTATAGCTGGGTGCGCAAGGAGAGGGAAAAAAGAGAAAAGGAGTGGATCTGTAGCTGAGTGTGCAAATAGAACTATGTATTTTCATATACTTTATCAATAAAACACAATTATGTTGACATATCCCTAGGGAGAGGGTGAACCATGTAAAATCTTGTTGTTTTATGTGGTTGATGTTGTGTTATTTGATATCTTTTATATTGTTATTGTATTACTGTTTTCCCTGATTGAATATAGGAGATATAACTTACTACATGAAGTTAAACATAATATTGTTAAGAATCTCTAAGTTATCTTGCGTTGTTATTCTGGAATCATCTTGCACTTCCCCTAGTTGTAGACACTTGTGTCCTGGAACCCCCCTATAGCTACTTCGGGTGAGACTTCATCTGCTTTGCAGGTGTTGTCGAAAGGGAAAGTAGTTAGGGTTTGTTGGTGCGTTCTTAGATTTGAACCCTGGGTCTTCCCCTATGCCAACAAAGGACCTGGAAATTTCTTTGGTGGGTGTAGGCCATACTGGGTGAACCACGTATATTTGTGTCTCTATTGTATTGTGTATCTTTTTTGTTTTGTTTCCTCATTTGTTTTGTCTTATTGCTCCGCGATCCTATTTTTCTAACAACTAGTATCATAGTGAAAGGAAACTCGCAGGAAAAGAGGGTTCTTGGTTCGAGTGGGAGAAATGGCGAAAGATGGAAAGTTTAGGGTCAAGAAATTTTACAACCAAAACTACTAGTTATGGAAGATACAGATGGAAGATTATTTATATCAGAAGGATCTATTCCTACCATTGGGTGGAATAGAAAAGAAGCCGACAACTATGAAGGATGAAGAATGGGAGGTTCTTGAAAGAAAGGCACTAGGAATGATACGACTGAGCCTGGCAGTGTTGGTGGCTTTCAATATTTCAAAAGAAAAGACAACGAAGGATTTGATGGACGCATTGGATAAACTATATGAAAAACCATCGACGTCCAATAAGGTATTTCTAATGAAGAGATTATTTAATATGAAGATGCCAGAAGCTAGGTCTGTTGTAGATCATTTAAATGAATTTAATATGGTTACTAATAAACTAAGTTCTGCAAAAGTGGACTTTGATGATGGGGTCATGGATATTCTAATCTTGTGCTCATTGCTAGAAAGCTAGAATGTCTTGGTCATGGTTGTAATTAACTATGTCTTTGGTTCAAACACTTTAAAATTTAATGATGTTGTTGGTGTTATCCTTAGTGAGGAATTGTGATGGAAAAGCACAAGTGAGATATCAGGTAATGCGTTAAACATGCAGAATAGGGAAAGACAAAAGGATAGAGGAAAGGGCTTAGGGAACCATGGGAATTATAAGAAGGGAAGATCAAAATATAGACTTGGAAATATAGAGTGTTGGAATTGTGGAAAGAAAGGACATTTGAAGAAAGACTACAGAGATTCAAAGAAACAAAGAGATGGATGACAAGAGAAAAATCAAGAAGAAAATGTAACAGGTGATGTGTTACAAGATGCTTTGATTCTTTCTGTAGATAATATTTATGAGTCTTGGGTAGTATATTTAGGGGCTTCATTTCATTCCAAACCCCATAGGAAACATTTTCTAGATTATGTTCAAGGTGATTTTGGACAGGTTCATTTGGGTGATGATGCACCATGCAAAGTTGTTGGAATGGGAAAGGTAAAAATAAATCAAAGGAATGGAAACCAATGGTTGTTGAAAGAGGTAAGACATGCTCCAGATCTAAGAAAAAAATTGTTTTCAATAGGGTAGTTGGAAAGTGAAGGTTGTATATCCATATTTATAGACAAGGTGTGGAAGGTCACCGAAGGATCATTGGTGATAGAAAAAGGAGAGAAGGTAGATACATTGTATTTATGTACTGGTAATACTGACTCTTTTATCTCTTTAGATTCTATAGGAGTGGATACAACACTGTGGCATCATAGGCTTGGACACATGAGTGAGAAGGGGATGCAGATACTTCACAAAATAAATTTGTTGCCGGATATTAAACAAACTGATTTGGATTTCTATGAGCATTGTCTTTATGTAAAATAGAAGAGAGTCAGATTTCTCGGAGTCAGAAAAGAAAAGAAGAGTGAAAGGATAGATATTGTGCATACATATGTATGGGGAAAAACTCAGGTATCATCTCTCAGTGTCTCGCATTATTATGTTACTTTTATTGATGGTGCAACTAGAAAAAAATGGGTTTATTGCATTCGACAAAAATATGATGTTTTTGATACTTTTAAGAAATGGAAAGATTTGGTTGAGAATGAGACAAGAAAAAGGTGTAAGTGTCTTAGATCAAACAATGGAGGTGAACATTGCAGCAAGAAGTTTGATGATTATTATTCATACCATGGGATTCGTAGAGAGAAGACATTTCCAAGAACACCACAAGAAAATGGTGTGTCAGAAAGGATGAACATGACAATCATGGAGAATGCAAGGAGTATGGGATTGCATGATGGTTTTCCCTTACATTTCTAGGAATATGATGTAGATACTTCTATTTACTTAACAAAGAGAGGACCTTCAATCTCTTTGGATGGTATAATTTCAGAGGAGGTATGGACAGGTAAAAAGGTAAAATATTCTTTTTTGAAGACTTTCAATTGTGAATCATTTTCCCTTATTGATAAAGAAAATAGAACAAATCTTGAGGAAAAATCCAAGAAGTGTAACTTTATTGGATATGGTTTTAATGATTTTGGTTATCTCTTATGAGATTATGAAAATCACAAAATCATTAGGAGTATAGATGTCATTGAGAAGGTCATGTACAATGATTATCTGCAGGGAAAGAAACAAGAAAAAGAAAAACTAGAATACACAGTGCTTGATGAGATCACCAAAAAGGAAATTCCAAAGGCACCAGAAAATCAAAATGTACAACAACAGGAGAAACAGGTACCTCAAACTCCTACAAGTGTTGTTAGAAGATCTACCAGGTTAAGTAGACCCCCTAAGCGATACTCTCCTTCATTGTACTATTTATTGTTGACTGATTCTAGTGAACTAGAATGTTATGAAGAGGCAATGTAGGTAGAAACTAAAAATAAGTGGGAGCAAGGCATGAAAGATGAAATGGATTCCTTGGTAAATAACCAGAATTGGGATTTGGTTTGGTTTCCTGCAAGAAAAAGAGCATTGCCGAATAAATGGGTTTATAAGTTGAAGGAAGAAGATGGAGGCAAAAAGATATACAAGGCTAGACTTATTGTAAAGGGGTTTGCACAAAAGAAAGGTATTGATTTTGATGAAATATTTTCTCTTGTTGTTAAAATGACTTTTGAAACTTAAGTTGGATTTTGAAACTGCAAAAGGTTGTTTCACTTTCAACAACAAAAGCAGAGTATGTTGTTTCTACAAAGGCTAGTAAAGAAATGATTTGGTTACAGAGGTTTATGGAGGAAATGGGAAAGAAGCAAGAGAATAGATGGTTGTACTATGATAGTGAGAGTGCCATTCATATTGCAAACAACTCAACCTTCCATTCGAAGACTAAGCATATACAACTCAGGTACCAGTTCATACGATCCATCTTGGAAAATGGACATTTGAAGTTGGAAAAGATACACACTAGCCAGAATCCCGCAGACATGCTAACAAAGGTAGTAACCAAGGAAAAAATGAGTTCCTGGTCAGTTTCATTTGGTCTTCAAGAATGAAGGTGAAGATGATAAATTTTCCAGGTCCAAGAAGGATCATATTCCAGTAGATACAACAATGATGGAGTTATTGGGATTAGTCTCCAAGTGGGAGATTGTTGGTTGTGGAGCATGGTTATGTTCCTAATTCATAGGATTTTGTTTTCAGTCGTGTTTATACCCCATGAAGACTTTACACCCTGGAAGAATGTACACTCCTCCACATGGAGGAGTGTATGGGGGGATATACCCTCCTCCAGGGTATGGGGGAAAGAGGGCCCTTAGGGAGGGATCGGAGGTGAAGCCACCAAACGAAAAATTGTCTTGTAAATGTATATTGTAATTTAATAGTAAATCTGGACCATTCATTATAAGGTCACATATCTAATGGTAGAAGTTATGTTCGGGTTTTTTTCCCTAGAAGGAAACCTATTTTATGAGGGAAATGTATTGTGGGTATGTATCATTGAGAATATTGTATTCTAAGTGAGGAGACTGTGAGAGAAATAAGAGGAAGTTACAATGGATGTGTTGTAGGTTGTATTCCTTCATTTGTTGGATAATAATAAAGGAAGGACCTGGAAATTTCTCTAGTGGATGTAGCCCACACTTGGTGAACCACGTATATCTATGTCTCTATTGTATTATGTATCTTCTGTGTTTTATTTCCACATTTGTTTTATTTTATTGCTTCGCGATCCTATTTTTCTAACACACGGGGGATTTATGTCTAATGTGTATGGCCCCCAAACCTCTATGGATAAAACAACCTTCCTCCATTCAATTCAATGGTTGGAACCAATAATTGATAATTCCTAATGGATAATAGGTGGTGACTTCAATATCATCACTTCGCTTGCAGAGAAAAAAGGTGGAATTCGTCATCTGGATCTAGAAGCAAACCTCCTTAAAGAAACCATATGTAACCTTCACCTTGTATACTTGAAGATGGATAATGGCATCTTCACCTGGAACAACAGTAGAAGGGGAGTGCACCAAATTTCCTCTTGTTTAGATAGATTCCTCCTTTATGAGTCCCTAATTACTCAAAACTTCTCCATCAAAGCTATTATTCTCCCTTTCCATGGATCTGATTATTGGCCAATCTATCTAGACCTAGATATCTGAGTCACTCCAATCAATCAAACTTTCATACTTTAAAAATTCTATTTGGATCACTATTCATTCCAATCCAATATAGCCCAATGGTGGAAGGAATATGCAATCCATTATGTATCCCCCATGTATATATTTTAGTATCACCTAAAAAATTTAACGAAAAAAATCAAGTCATGGAACAAATTAGAGTTTGGCAACATTTTCGAAGAAAAAAAATAATTGGAACAATTAATGGAACAAACCAATGGAAAGTCATCTTGCAGGGTCACACAGAAGTACTCATAGAAGAGTAAACCCAACTTATATCTCAAATCACCATTAAATCACAACATGAAGAACAAATTTGGATACAAAAATCCAGGCTACAATGGCTAAAAGCAAACAATAAAAACACTAAGTTCTTCCATAGGTCCATGCTACAAACAAGACATCGAAACAGGATCATGTTGGCACATGGTTGTAATACCCTAGGTTCTATTTATCTAACCAATGAAACCCTTCAGATACCATCCCTTTGAGCATCACCTGGATGCAAGTGAATTCTTACCCGAGGTGTCTATTGGGACTGCACAAACCAAGTTTTTACATTGGATGAGGGGATATGAGGTCATCAAAATATTCAGTAATACTTATATACATTGTGTGCAATATTTTGTGTCTCTTTTCCGTTGATTAATTGGAAAACTCAATTATACAACACCATTATAACGTAGATTGTGACATAGACCATTCACTGGAACATTTATAATTACTACACATCACTCATAGCTAGATATAATCATGCCTAAATAGAACATCTATGAGAAATCACATAAAAAGACACATTCAGACACATAATTTAACATGGTTCACCCAATCCTTGGGCTACGTCCACAATGACTGGATTATTTATTATTATTCATGCAATCCTCTCAGGATTTAGCATTGCGCTACAATAGATACATCATGATATCATTCCCCATCCTACCTAGCCACTATATAGTACAAGCCTCTCTCTGCAAAACTCTATGTCGATTTTCCCAAGCAGATTCAACCTTTGTTATGCTCTGATACAATGTTGATATTTTACCACTATACTCAACACCCAATAGTTAGCTCAAATAAAATCACTTTATTTACTAAAATAACAACTAAGTAATCAACTAAACATGTAGTGGAAACATAAATAAGGAAACCAAATCAAGCACATAAGAACACCAATATTCAGGCAAATGCATGGAAAAACCCTGAAGGGAAAACCAATTTAGTGATTCTTTTGTTAAGGTTAATTCAGGGTTCTTGTATCAGGGAAAATGGCCCACTAAGAGAGTTATACACTGAAGAAAAACCTGGAAACTCCTATGTTGTTGTACGACCTTGTACCAACATGTTTTCCAATGCATCCATTACTTTCCCTTCTCTAGAAAGCATATGTTTATGACTTTTCCTTCTTTGAACCATGTATATATGTGGTTGTCTCCTTTGAGACCCTCAAATGTGTACGGAAAGCCCATACGACAAGCTCTGTATGACTCTGCTTTTCCCTCTGGTCTATTTCCTTTGAAACCCACATGTGGCTACTTATGATCTCTCTCCTTCTTGACCTGTATGACCTCTAGATGAAATTATTTATACACCTATCAAGGTCTTGAATCATTTTCCTTTGTGATTCAATGCTCTCATCAATACTTGGATAAAATCTCTTCACCCAACCTATGAGATCTCCTCACTCTGGTGTAAGAAAAATTCCTTCTTTTCTCCAACACTCCTCACACTAGAAAAAATCCTTCTTTGTTATCCTCAACCTCTGTCTCTCACTAAGTCTCTCACAAGTGCATCTCACACAAGTCCCTACCTTGGTCTCTCACCAAGTCTCTTGACCTTGACCTCACGTCAATAGTCCCAACCATGTCGACTCCCTCAACACAAGTCTCTAACTTTGATCTCTCATCAAAAGTGACTTCTCCTATACCCTATCCTTGATTTTATAATAATGAGTTACAATCTATTTCTAATATTCGAAGCGATGTATAGTTGAAATTACTTCTCACACTCACTTAAGATTTATATTACATGTTTCATTATAGGCATGTCCTTGAATAACTCAATTCACTAATAAATAAAATTTTACTTTAATTAATTCCTTCTAACTAAAGAAAACTCAAGAATAGAATATTTTAGACAACTTCCACATGAAAATCACATGCCTATGTGGAAGTACCTATCTGATGCTACCAAAACATAAGCACTCCCTCTTAGCGAGGAAGGTACTTCTCCCACCTAGATTTCTCTCTATCTTCACTACCATGCATGCTCTCCAATACATGTGATTGGATGCTCCCTCTAACATAGAATCTATCTCTTCCATGATGGTTTAAACTGTCTCTGAAGACTCATTGCCTCTAAACATGCTCCTAGAAGTCTCCTTTTCCTAAGAATCCTACATGGCCATCTCATACCATGACTCTTTCTTGACTGACTTGGAAGGTTGATCCTTCCCACCTGAACCTAAAATTTGACTCCCTCTAAGTTGCTCAACCTTCAAAGCTACCTACTCCCTATTCTTCGTCACTATGTTGCTGGCAATTTCTCTCATAGGCTAGCCCTTTAGCCTATACAAGTTTCTCTCTCTAACTCCAAAGACAGTTTCTTTGTCTAAGATATATCCTATGGGCATGATAAGAATCTTTCCATTCTATAACATTATGTAAAATCCCTTATTCTCAATCATTGATACTAAGATCACACTCATCTTGACTTCTATCACCCATAACACATCTTGCACTCTCAGTGTGCCTCCTAACTCCATCTAGAATGGCATTGTTCCAAATCCCTTCACTACATGCTTGGTCTCCATACCAAATTCTAAATGCATCTTTGATTTAGACCTTGTGAGGCTATTGAACACCTCTCATGCTCCTTTCATATGCCATGTGGCTCCATTATCTATCAACCATGCATTGGTTAATATGATACCCATGGAAGTTTGGGAAACAAGTGAGAACTTTGTTTGTTCAAACTTCTTACAAAATGCGTCCACTTGAGTCTTTGCTGACACAACTACCTCTGATTGTGTTTCATTTCCCCCCATATACATTTGTGTGCATTTCCCTAGATAATGTCCAAACTTGTGACATGCAAAGAAAATGAATTTTCTCATGTCCTTCTTCTTCTTTACATCTTGAGTGGTCAACTCTCCACTGTAACTATTCTTGAACTTTCCTCTTTTTGCCTAACTGGAAAGAGAAAATTTCTCATCATGGCTCCTCTTCAAAAAATCCCTGGACTCTAACTGATTCTCCTCCTTAATACAATCACTCCATAGTCTCTCAAACCCTGGTATTGTATCTTGTGCACAGATCCCCTGCACAAAAGGTTCCCAAGACTTGGGAATACCTTTCAATGCTCCATTCACCAACTCAACATCATGTGCTATATCACCAATCGTTGCAATATGATCTTAGATCTATACAATATTCATAATATAATTCACAATTTTGTCCTCACTGGACATCCTAAAATCTTGAATTTGATGCTTCAAATGTAGCAACCTGCCTATATTCATTTTTTGGTATAGACTCACCAAAGAATCATACATTTCCTTGGTAGATTTGTTCTCAAAAATGTGTGGAATAAAGTGATCCCTTATTGATTCTAGAAGCACCCTCTTGACCTTCACTTACTTCTTCTTGTGAACTACCAATTTCTGTGGATCCATAGGATCTACAATCAAAACCTCAACATACTCTTTGAGGTCATTCTCCTCCAAAAAAAGAATAGTCCTTTCCTTCCAAGCCTATAAGTTTGTTTCCCCTTATAACATGTCCTCAATCTTCAATGTGTTCAGCGTCTTCAAGATCTGATATGATAACCCTCTGTTAGAACTACCCTGTATTGGCACAGCCTATCTGTGGTGTGTCCTTCTTTTCCCGCAGATGTCCACAGTTATCTACTTTGTGACTAGCGGATGCCTCTATATACCTACAAAAAAACCTGTTCTACCCAATACTATTGTTGAAAATATGTCCTTTCATTTCCTCTATTGGTTATCTACCTGATAAGATATGTCCTCTTGGTTTCCTCCCTATAGATACTAGTCTCCATATTGCCTTCAAATCCTCGTCTCTATTACCATGTCGATTTTCCCAAGTGGATTCAACCTTTGGTATGTTATGATACCATGTTGATATTTTACCACTCAACTCAACACTCAGAATTTAGCTCAAATAAAATCACTTTATCTACTAAAATAGTTGAGTAATCAAATAAACATGTCACGGAAGCATAAACAAGGAAACCAAATCAAGCACATAAGAACACCAATATTCGGGTAAACCATTGGAAAAACATCGGAGGAAAAACTAGTCCAATGATTATTTTATTAAGGTCAATTCAGGGCTCCCGTAACAGGAAAAATGGCCCACTGAGAGAATTATACACTGCAGACAAACCTGGAAACTCCTATGTTTTTGTACAACCCTATACCAACACATTTTCCAATGCATATGCAGATTTCCCTTCTCTGTCTTGCAGATGTCCATGACTTGTCCTTCTATGACCCATAGATACCCGTGACTATCTCCTCTGAGACCCATATATGTGTATGGAAATCATGTATGGAAATATCCATATGACTCTACTCTTCCCTCTGATCTTTATCCTTTGAAGCCCACTTATGGTTACTTCTGCTCTCTCTCCTCCTTGACCTATATGAACTCTAGATGAAATTCCTCCACCTATCAAGATATTGAATCATAGTCCTTTGTGATTCAACCCTCTCATCAATACTTGGATTAAATATCTTCACCCAACCTATGAGATCTTCTCACTCTAGTGTAATAAAAATTCCTTTTCTCCTACACTCGCACTAGCTAAAGTCCTTCTTTGCTCCTACACTCCACACACTAGAAAAAGTACTTTTCTACTACACTCCTCACACTAGAAAAAGTCCTTATTTTCTATCCTCAAACTTGGTCTCTCACCAAGTCTCTTGACCTCAACCTCTCATCAATAGTCTCGACCATGTCAACTCCCTCGACACAAGTCTCTGACTTTTATCTCTCATCAAAAGTGAATTCTCCTATAGCCCAACCTTGCTTTTATAATCATGAGTTACAATATATTTCTAATCTCCAAAGTGATATATGGTCGAGATTACTTCTCACACTCATTTAAGATTTAGATTACATGTTGCATGCTAAGCATGTCCTTAAATAACTCAATTCACTAATAAATACAATTTTACTTTAATTAATTCCTTCTAACTAAATTAATATCAAGACTATAATATTTTCGACAACTTCCACGTGAAAAACACATGCCTATGTGGAATTACTTGTCCGATCCTACCAAAATATCAACACTCTCCCCTAAACCTTCAAACATAGAATCTCTCTCATTTTCAGCCTATTATCTTAGCAACCTATTCTTTCCAACCCATTACATATTTATACATATATTTTAGGGCCGAAAACCCTATTAGATTTTCCCAAAACCCTATGACAACTCATTATGACTCATTACAACTCATGAAAACACATAGTTCATGCATGTTTTTCATACCTTTGCACATACATGATGCTTTTGCTTCCTTTTTTCCTACATGTTTCTTTTCTTTCTTTATCTCCTTGCTTTATTTCCTTTCTTTATTTTCTTGCTTTATCTTCTTATGCACCACCAAATGCACTTTTATTGCATACTCTGATCCTTAATGTGCTTTTACCGTGCATCTCCTCAATCCTTAGGATATTTCTCAAAATTTCATCCAAAATTCCTTTCCAATAGGCCCCCAACACTCACCTGTGGCTCGTCCTAAGACACTTAGGCCTATTGCACCACTCCCTTCCATGACTCCATAATTTTTTTCAATGTCTCTATGGATGTAGCGAATTATTTATTTTTCTCAACCTCAATTTCCAATATTTATTCTTCAGTTTGTGTCATTAGCATCACAAGATTCTCCTCGCAGTATTTCTTGGCTTGCTTCACCATGCCCTACATCACCACCAATCACCCTATTATCTTGAGTGATTTGTCCTATAGGGGTTCCAATCATTGTGTGATAGGCTTATGCTCTACCCTCATCTTCTCTATATCATTGTATAATTATCTAGTTGCAAGGATGGTCATCATGTGTTCCACTAGTGGCAGAGTGTTTATGCTTTCATTGGATTTATGCGCCTTTTCATGTGAACTTTTTATTCTTTCCTCGATTACCTTCAACTACGGATTCACCATTAGTTGTGTCCAAATCCATGTGTTTTCTTCACATAGCCTTGCACACTCCTCGTCGAGACTCTTAATGCTTGTGATTGAGGTTATGGTTTGTCTATCTCTTTGTTCCTTCTCCTCGGATGGTGTACCTGGTGTGGTGCACACTTCTAACTCTCCAATCCTATTTTGGAATCCTTGAATTACTTCGCTAATTTTTTATACCTACTCCTCTATTGTGGCTTCTATCACCACTGATATCTTGGGAATATCCCTATATATATTTTGGATAGCTTGTTGTACCCTATCATCCTTTTGTTCAGCCTTGTCCTTCTCCTACAATACCTTAGTATGAACCTTCTACAGGCCTACCTTATCCTATGCTACCTTGTTTAACTCCTTTTTCATTGATTCTGTGTGGAATTATATTTCCTGCTCCACCCCTGCCTGCAAGCCTTGTAAGGCTTCCATGGGTATATGTGACAAGAACAAATCCAGATGACTTAGTACTTATGCATGTTCCTTCATCTCCAGGATAGGGAAATCAATTAATTTGGATGAGATATTAAAAATTTGATGCCCTGTTGTGATATCTGGTAGGTACGAAGTGGTGGTCCTTGCTTCTCTAGCCGCACTTGTTGGTTGGACTTCAACAAATATTCTCTCTAGGGCTATTCTCATTACCTTCAACCGATGTTGTAATTTGATCAACTGCTCTTGCACCTTATTTTTCATGTTTTCTTGTAGCTATAACACTTGTTGAACTTCCTCCTCTATGGGATCCCTCACTTGGTAGTGATTCTATCAATATCATCATATGTCAAAGTATAAATAGTTGGTGGTTTATGTTCTTTCATCTTCTTGCACATAGTTTTTTTTGTCCCCTTTCCCTTATCTTTCCTATTTTCCCCTACGTTTGGTATTGTCTATTGTGTGTCCCCTATGTCATTGCCATGTTCACTACTTGGTGCCTCACCTGGTTCTTCATCTTGATTGTCTCATTCCTCTTCCTCATTAGGGTGCTCTGTTTCTTCAACTGGAACTTTCCAATTCTCATCCCAATCATTGGAAATAAGACATACATCCTCCTCTGTCACTTTGTAGCTTGTTGGTAGCCACTGGCATGTCGGGTCTCTTTTATCTTGGATATAAATGTGGTGCATGTCGGGTCTCTTTTATCTTGATAGTTCTCCACAGTCTAGGAAGTGATGCATGGTGTGTTCTCTATGATGTGCCTAATCATGATAAGGTAGACATAGAAGGTGACATTTTTTTTTGTATCCCCTTGTGTGCAGTATGCCATAAGTTAACATATCATGCCACTACATGATCTCTTCATGATGTTTTCAAAGACTAGAACTTGTCAGGATCCATCCATGCAACCAATGTTATCAATATGATAAGCCAGGCATAGTGAAATTCCATGCCTTTCTCATGGGATTCAGTGCAATATATCAAAAACTGATTGACCAAAAACATGGCCCAATTAATCTATATCCCTTCTATACACTTCTCTGCAACTACTATTATTGCAGATGACACCTCATCCTTCCAACATTTCCTTAGTAATTTGCACGCCAATACCTGCATTGCAAATCTAACTACATCATCACTTATGATGGCAACATCCAACCCTGACTTTCCTCTAAAGTTCTTGAAATTCTCTTTCATACTTTCAGATAATGCTTTCTCCCAAGAATTATTTGTGAATATTGTTTTCAGATCCACCCCTACTATCAACAAGCCTGTTATCCATGAAATTAGTTGTGTATTGATAGATATTGGTGGTCCTATCCATAAAGTCCCTCCGTGGACGTAACTCAATAACAATTTAACGCAATAATGTATTTCTTGACTTTTTCCAAAGTGTGGGATTTATAATAAGTTTAATATCCTTGATTTTTCTATCCCAGCCACCCAGATCTATGGCTCGACCAGTATTCCACCTATCCATTGTACACTTTTATTGTGTAAATACTTGTCATGTGCTAACTCAGGAAACGTATGTGCATATGTTATGTCATGGTCTGAAAACCTCAAAGAAATAACCTTGTCCATTGGGTCCCTTTCAATAATGAAACCAGTTGATATGTATGGCATAACCAATGGGTATCTAGCATCCTTTGGCAGTCAAAGCTTTGGTGTGATGTCCTTTATCGATGATATGTAATCCCTGGGAAACCTCGGCTGCAAAACCGAAGCTCCAGGAATTTCCTCGAATTTTGGTGTGACTGATGGTCACATTTGGGATGGATTTCGTGGTGCGGCGGTTGGTGCCCCAACTTTTGGTGGTCCCATTGCTCTTTGTGATCGATACTTCCCTTTTTTGACTCTACAATTTCACTAGTCTATCTTTGGTTCACCTATGGTTTGCTTTGTATTATCACAATGATTATGAATGAAAATACCCTTTCCTTATCAACCCCTGGTGTGATTTTATAACCCTTCGACATTTGTCCATGTACATTCGTGCCTGAACTAATGGTCTAATCCACCAGTTGTGTACTCAATGCATGATTTTTTTTTTTTTTGTTACTACATCTATCGATGGATTTTATCCTCATACTGCAAGTTTGTCACAATCCCTGACAAATTTTTCCATTTATGAATATGCATCATCTTAATTCATTGTCATTAACTCCTTTTAATCATTGTTTCTATCTTTTAATGCCTTTAACGACTGTTGGTCCTATTCTGCGTAGTTTTTCGATCTTCTGCATGTAAGCTCCCTCTTCGACGCAATTTTATCCATCTGTGTGATACTCACTTCTTCTACACACTTGTATATTCCTGTGTCAATCTTGTGCCTTGGACCTTGGGTTAACACTTCATACTTCCTAGTTCTTACACACCTTTACTTTGTTAATTTATGTTTTTTTTTTCTTTTTCCACTTTTTATTTCTTTTTTTCATTTTCTTTATTATAATGCACTATTATGGTACATTCATTCTTACACAATTTAGCCTAGGGCACGGGAGGTCAGTCGTTCCTATAAAGTTTCAGTCGACTTCCATTCACCATTTCAGACTTCACCATTCAATATTTCCAACTGCACAATATATCCCTCTGTCACATACTTAATTATGTATGGTCCTAACCAATGCATTTGAAACTTTCCTAGATTATGCATAAACTTGTTGTCATATAGTAATACTAATTCCCCCACTTGAAACATTTTTTGTTTAATATGTCTATCATGCCATGCATTTTCTCTTTCCTTTTGAACTTGCTGATGGAACCTTGCACCAAATCAGTCTTCCTCAAGCTATAGAAACTGTGACAATCTCTACTCTACTATGATAGAGTTCTAAAGATCAGGAATTGCTACAACACGCAATCTAGGCACAATAAAATCTATCGACATTACTACTTATTTCCCATAGACCAACCTAAAAGGTGTCTGCTTGGTCAACTTTTTTTACTTGTAGTGCTATATTCCCATAATACTGCATGGATCCTCAAGTCCCAATCATCCCTTCCTATGTTGCAGATCTTTTTCAGAGAATTCTCCATAATTTTATTAAGGGATTATACTATCCCATTGGCACAAGGGTGATACAACATACTCCTCTAATGATGAATTTGAAATTCCTCAGTCAATGTTGCAATTGTCTTATTCATGAAGTGTGTCCCATGATCACTCAGTAGACTGTGCGGGCATCCAAATCATGTAACTTCATTCTTATATAGAAACCATGTAGAAGTCTCCATGTTGTAGTCTATGCCTGGTGTTTCTTATGCCCATCTAGTCAAATACTATGTCACAATGATTATATACACATCTCTTGATCTTCTCGTTCGTGGGTTAATCATTCCAACAAATTCTATTACCCATTTATCAAACACTTGTAGCCTAAAATGAGGGTGAAAATTCATCTCATCCCTTATGGATGGATTTCCCATGCTTTGAAAAACACTGCATGCCTAACAATATTCTTTAGCATCCTTGTGAAGTGTGGGCCACCAGAGCCTTGTGCACAAATTCTTTTGCATGGTCTCTTTACCTGCGTAGTGTCCTCCTACAATTACTTTGTGCAATTTTGAGAGTATCATTGGCCTTTCATGCTCTAACACACATCGTCTTAATATTCCACCTACACCTAACTTGTATAAGTTCCCTGCAATTAGTTGGTAGTCAGTGGATTTTATAGCAACTAACTATTTCTTTTGTGCAATTGCCATGTCTGGCGGGGTCATTCATGTACTTAAAATCTGCACAATTTCTACGAAGTAGTCATCCACCATTATAACTATAAATAACTATGCATCTGGCAAGTTTTCATATAGATTTTCTGCAACTTCTCCTGATAGTATGCGTGATAAGTCATTTGGTCATGCATTCAACTTCCCTGGTTTCACAACAACCTCGAAATCATATTCCTGGAACAACAACAACCATCTACATATTCCCCCCCCAACACTGACTTGTTCTCTAAGTATCTTAGTTTAGAATGGTTTGTATACATCTTAAAATGAGAACCCAACAAATAATGTCTAAACTTCTACAATGCATATACCATTTCTAATCCTCTTTGCTCTGTGGTAGTGTAATTATTCTATGTTGTTGACATTTTCCTGCTTACAAATGTAATTGGATGTTCTATGTCTCCTTCTCTCAGATGATATAATAATGTACCTAAATATATGGATGGCGTGTCCACATGAACATGAAATTCCTTTCCCCAATCTGGAAATATCAAAATTGGCGTGATCACTAATTTTTGCTTCAATGTATCCAAACCTTTCTAGCAATCCTCCTTCCACTAGAACTTAGCTTCTTTCTTCAATAACTTCTCCATAGGTGCTATAATATGTGTATAACCCTTAATGAGCTTCTTGTAGTATCATGTATGACCCATGGTTTCTCTCAACTGTCTGACTGATGTGGGTAGTTGTAAGTCGGAAATTATTGCAACCTTGGCAGGATCCACTAATAAGCCCTACTTACATACCACATGGCCCAAACAAATTCCAAAAGGAACGCAGAAAATACGTTTCTTCAAATTCAGTGAGATATGAGATTGTCTACTCCTATCCAACATTAACATGAGTACTTCTATGTGATATTTCAATACACTAAACACAATCCAATAATCTAACTAAACTTTAATGAACTTATGAATACATTTCTTAAAAGTTGTGACAACTACTATTGAAAAAAATGCAGGTTCATTCTTCAGCCCAAAAGGAATTACTATGTATTGATAGATTCCCCACTCTGTCGTAAAGGTAGTCTTATGCATGTCTTCTTGCACAATCTTAATCTGGTGATATCCTGAAAATCCATTAGTGAAAGAATAGGTCTCATACCCTCCTACATTCTCTAGCTTAGCACATGGTCTATGTATTACTTGCTTAGCACCCATTTGCAAAGGGATCTTCATTTCTCTCAATTCCCCATATATCCCTTTTATTTATGAGAATGTAGCTGGGAATAGATCATGATACTCACACAAGTAAATCTACAATCTTCTCCAAAGTTTCATCATTCCAATAATCGCCTATCTACACAAACTTTAGATTTTATTTTGTCCCAATATTTACCTTATATTTCTTTAGTGGCTATGCATACACAGTAGATTCAATATTTATTCCTTCTACTATGTGTTTGACCTCAATTTCAGGTGCTTGTATATTCCTTGGATATTCCTCGTCTCTTTTTCTTCTTTAGCAACATTATAACATTTCAATAATTCATGAACAATCATAGAATCTCTATGCGCACTACACATAGGTACTACCTCCATTGGCCCTTCTTCTAAAAATATCTTGGTTCTAATGGACTCCAAAGTTGCATCTAGTAATGGAGATTCATGTTAAAATGTAAATTTTACCTTAAACCTTTGAATTAGTTGGTCTCAATTCATTGTTTCTCTATGAATTTCTAGTTCTAGGGACTAGTTCTTAGGAATTGTATCCAATGTGTGTATAAGCATGTGTGTCCATGTTAATATGTTCTCATTTAAACATAGAAACTATCACAATATTGTCACCCAACCATAGGCACGCATCCTCCCTCGATCACCTTAACCTTGAAAGATAGAACAATTCTGGAAGCAGTACCAAACCCAATAGATAACCAAGAGATAGAATACCTCTCTCTTCAAGGATAATGCATCAAGGATAAATTCCACAAACTAAACACTAAAACCAAAACCTACCTGCAGTGGTTGCAATTGCACTCCTCCTCCAGACTTGTGCACCACTTTATCTTGAGTGAACTTGTTAGTGAGAGTGTGTACAAATGAGCTCAAGCACCCTCTATTTATAGTGCTCTTTTTCACCTATCTAGGCCAACTTCTCCTTTTAGAGGATAATACTTCAATATTAATTATTTTATTGAGTTGGCTTGTCTCCTAGGGTTTCTATATATCTATTTAGGTTTTCTCCAGATTCCAAAATATTATAATCTAGTCAGACGTTACACATGGAGGTTGATACCTCTTGTAACTACCATAATATCAACACTCCTTCCTATATAGGGAGGTATTATCAAGTAACATCATCATAGCCACACAGGATATCTCATGATCACCACTATCAGTATCATCTGATAGCATCCTGGTATCAAAAATATATTATCAATTGCATTGTATCTCGAGGCCATAATCCATCTAAGTAATCGAGCATGATGTTGAATAAGTCACTCACTCAACATAGTGATACAAGGACCATTCTTCTAATTTGGACATACATCCTAGAAGAATGATTTTCCCAATAGATGTTGAATGTCCTCAATGGCTACAAGAACCATCCTCTCCATTGTATCATGTCTAAGTCATACTAGCATGATGTGAATGCATCATATCTAAGTTGTACTAGCATGATGTGGAGTACCATCTACATCATCTCTAATTCATATTAGCATGATGTGAATGCATCATATCTAAGTTTACTA
>JZKD02S1691646.1:110213-158817 GCA_000966675.3 Picea glauca
TTATTTATTACTACTCACTTTTGGATAATAATTCTACATTGATTTAACATTTGAAGAAAAAGGATTATAATTACGTTATTACTGATTCACCCCCCCTCTCAGTAATCCAACATGACTTAGATATCTAGGTCTAGACAAATTGACCAATAATTAGATCCATGGAAAGGGAGAATAATAGCTTTGATGGAGAAGTTTTGAGTAATTAGGGACTCATAGAGGAGGAATCTATCTAAACGAGAGGAAATTTGGTGCACTCCCCTTCTATGATTGTTCCAGGTGAAGATGCCATTATCCATCTTCAAGTATACAAGGTGAAGGTTACATATGGTTTCTTTAAGGAGGTTTGCTTCTAGATCTAGATGATGAATTCCACCTTTTTTCTCTGCAAGCGAAGTGATGATATTGAAGTCACCACCTATTATCCATTAGGAATTATCAATTATTGGTTCCAACCATTGAATTGAATGGAGGAAGGTTTTTTTATTGATAGAGGTTTGGGGGCCATACACATTAGACATAAATCCCCCATGTGTTAGAAAAATAGGATCGTGAAGAAATAAAATAAAAAAAATGTGGAAATAAAACATAGAAGATACATAATACAATAGAGACACAGATATACGTGGTTCACTGAGTGTGGGCTACATCCACTAGAAAAATTTCTGGGTCCTTCCTTTATTATTATCCAACAAATGAATGGATACAACCTACAGCACACCCATTGTAACTTCCTCTTATTTCTCTCATAGTCTCATCACTCAGAATACAATATTCTCAATGATACATACCCGCAATACATTTCCCTCATAAAATAGGGTTTCCTTCTAGGGAAAAAAACCCGAACATAACTTCTACCATTAGATATGTGACCTTATAATGAATGGTCTAGATTTACTATTAAATTACAATATACATTTACAAGACAATTTTTCATTTGGTGACTTCACCTCCGATTCCTCCCTAAGGGCCCTCTTTCCCCCATACCTTGGAGGAGGGTATATCCCCCCGTACACTCTCCCACATAGAGGAGTGTATATTCTTCTGGAGTGTAAAGTCTTCATGGGGTATAAACACGACTGAAAACAAAATCCTATGAATTAGGAACATAACCATGCTCCACAACCAACAATCTCCCACTTGGACACTGATCCCAACAACTCCATCATTGTTGTATCTACTGGACTATGATCCTTCTTGGACCTGGAAAATTTATCATCTTCACCTTCATTCTTGAAGACCAAATGAAACTGAGCAGGAACTCATTTTTTCCCTGGTTACTCCCTTTGTTAACATGTCTGCGGGATTCTGGCCAGTGTGTATCTTTTCCAACTTCAAATGTCCCTTTTCCAGGATGGATCGTATGAAGTGGTACCTGAGTTGTATATGCTTAGTCTTCGAATGGAAGACTGAGTTCTTTGCAATATGAATGGCACTCTCACTATCATAGTACAACCATCTATTCTCTTGCTTTTTTCCCATTTCCTCCATAAACCTCTGTAACCAAATCATTTCTTTATTAGCCTCTGTAGCAACAACATACTATGCTTCTGTTGTTGAAAGTGAAACAACCTTTTGCAGTTTCAAAATCCAACTTATTGTTGTTCCACCTATAGTAAAAACATACCCTGTGGTGCTCCTCCTACTATCTTTATCACCTGCCATATCTGAATCAACATATCCCTATAGAATAGTGTTTGAACCTCCAAAACATAATTCATGATTAGAAATACCACTCAAATACCTGAGAATCCACTTTATTGCCTCCCAATGTTCTTTATCTAGATTGTTCATATACCTTCTCACACCTCCCACTGCATGTGCAATATTTGGTCTTGTGCAAACCATCAGATACATCAAGTTCCAATTGCTAATGAATAAGGGACCCTGGACTTGTATTCTATCTCCTGTTGTGTCTTGGGACACATTTCCTTATTTAATTTGAAATGACTAGCGAAAGGTGTACTAACTGGTTTTTCATTCTTCATTCTAAACCTCTCCAGCACCTTCTTTATGTACTCACCCTGAGACAATGTCAATTTTTGATTTTTCTTGTCTCTTGTTATTCTCATACCAAGGATTTTATTTGCAGCACCCAAATCCTTCATCACAAATGAATTAGCTAATTTCTTCTTGAGCACATTTATATCCTACAACAAGCATGTCATCTACATAGAATAGCAAGATAATATAACTTCCATTTTCTATATTTTAAAAATAAATACAGTGATCATAATGACATCTACTATAACCTTGTTATATCATAAACTTGTAAAACTTCAAATACCACTTTCTTGGAGCTTGCTTTAGGCCATAAAATCTCTTCTTCAATTTCATACCAATTTTTCCTTCCATTTGACCTCATACCCATGTGGTTGTTGCATATAAATATCTTCCTCCAAATCCCCAAGAAGATTTTATTTTTACATCTATAGTCCTAATTGAAGTCATTTTAACAACAAGAGAAAATATTTCATCAAAATCAATACCTTTCTTTTGTGCAAACCCCTTTACAATAAGTCTAGCCTTGTATATCTTTTTGCCTCCATCTTCTTCCTTCAACTTATAAACCCATTTATTCGGCAATGCTCTTTTTCTTGCAGGAAACCAAACCAAATCCCAATTCTGGTTATTTACCAAGGAATCCATTTCATCTTTCATGCCTTGCTCCCACTTATTTTTAGTTTCTACCTACATTGCCTCTTCATAACATTCTAGTTCACTAGAATCAGTCAACAATAAATAGTACAATGAAGGAGAGTATCGCTTAGGGGGTCTACTTAACCTGGTAGATCTTCTAACAACACTTGTAGGAGTTTGAGGTACCTGTTTCTCCTGTTGTTGTACATTTTGATTTTCTGGTGCCTTTGGAATTTCCTTTTTGGTGATCTCATCAAGCACTGTGTATTCTAGTTTTTCTTTTTCTTGTTTCTTTCCCTGCAGATAATCATTGTACATGACCTTCTCAATGACATCTATACTCCTAATGATTTTGTGATTTTCATAATCTCATAAGAGATAACCAAAATCATTAAAACCATATCCAATAAAGTTACACTTCTTGGATTTTTCCTCAAGATTTGTTCTATTTTCTTTATCAATAAGGGAAAATGATTCACAATTGAAAGTCTTCAAAAAAGAATATTTTACCTTTTTACCTGTCCATACCTCCTCTGAAATTATACCATCCAAAGAGATTGAAGGTCCTCTCTTTGTTAAGTAAATAGAAGTATCTACATCATATTCCTAGAAATGTAAGGGAAAACCATCATGCAATCCCATACTCCTTGCATTCTCCATGATTGTCATGTTCATCCTTTCTGACACACCATTTTCTTGTGGTGTTCTTGGAAATGTCTTCTCTCTACGAATCCCATGGTATGAATAATAATCATCAAACTTCTTGCTGCAATGTTCACCTCCATTGTTTGATCTAAGACACTTACACCTTTTTCTTGTCTCATTCTCAACCAAATCTTTCCATTTCTTAAAAGTATCAAAAACATCATATTTTTGTCGAATGCAATAAACCCATTTTTTTCTAGTTGCACCATCAATAAAAGTAACATAATAATGCGAGACACTGAGAGATGATACCTGAGTTTTTCCCCATACATATGTATGCACAATATCTATCCTTTCACTCTTCTTTTCTTTTCTGACTCCGAGAAATCTGACTCTCTTCTATTTTACATAAAGACAATGCTCATAGAAATCCAAATCAGTTTGTTTAATATCCGGCAACAAATTTATTTTGTGAAGTATCTGCATCCCCTTCTCACTCATGTGTCCAAGCCTATGATGCCACAGTGTTGTATCCACTCCTATAGAATCTAAAGAGATAAAAGAGTCAGTATTACCAGTACATAAATACAATGTATCTACCTTCTCTCCTTTTTCTATCACCAATGATCCTTCGGTGACCTTCCACACCTTGTCTATAAATATGGATATACAACCTTCACTTTCCAACTACCCTATTGAAAACAATTTTTTTCTTAGATCTGGAGCATGTCTTACCTCTTTCAACAACCATTGGTTTCCATTCCTTTGATTTATTTTTACCTTTCCCATTCCAACAACTTTGCATGGTGCATCATCACCCAAATGAACCTGTCCAAAATCACCTTGAACATAATCTAGAAAATGTTTCCTATGGGGTTTGGAATGAAATGAAGCCCCTAAATATACTACCCAAGACTCATAAATATTATCTACAGAAAGAATCAAAGCATCTTGTAACACATCACCTGTTACATTTTCTTCTTGATTTTTCTCTTGTCATCCATCTCTTTGTTTCTTTGAATCTCTGTAGTCTTTCTTCAAATGTCCTTTCTTTCCACAATTCCAACACTCTATATTTCCAAGTCTATATTTTGATCTTCCCTTCTTATAATTCCCATGGTTCCCTAAGCCCTTTCCTCTATCCTTTTGTCTTTCCCTATTCTGCATGTTTAACGCATTACCTGATATCTCACTTGTGCTTTTCCATCACAATTCCTCACTAAGGATAACACCAACAACATCATTAAATTTTAAAGTGTTTGAACCAAAGACATAGTTAATTACAACCATGACCAAGACATTCTAGCTTTCTAGCAATGAGCACAAGATTAGAATATCCATGACCCCATCATCAAAGTCCACTTTTGCAGAACTTAGTTTATTAGTAACCATATTAAATTCATTTAAATGATCTGCAATAGACCCAGCTTCTGACATCTTCATATTAAATAATCTCTTCATTAGAAATACCTTATTGGATGTCGATGGTTTTTCATATAGTTTATCCAATCCGTCCATCAACTCTGTTGTCTTTTCTTTTGAAATATTGAAAGCCACCAACACTGCCAGGCTCAGTCGTATCGTTCCTAGTGCCTTTCTTTCAAGAACCTCCCATTCTTCATCCTTCATAGTTGTCAGCTTATTTTCTATTCCACCCAATGGTAGGAATAGATCCTTCTGATACAAATAATCTTCCATCTGTATCTTCCATAACTAGTAGTTTTGGTTGTTAAATTTCTCGATCCTAAACTTTCCATCTTCTGCCATTTCTCCCACTCGAACCAAGAACCCTCTTTTCCTGCGAGTTACCTTTCACTCTGATACCAGTTGTTAGAAAAACAGGATCGCGGAGCAATAAAATAAAACAAATGAGGAAACAAAACAAAAAATATACACAATACAATAGAGACACAAATATACGTGGTTCACCCAGTGTGGCCTACACCCACAAAAGAAATTTCCAGGTCCTTTGTTGGCACAGGGGAAGACCCAGGGTTTAAATCTAAGAATGCACCAACAAACCCTAACTACTGTCCCTTTCAGAAACACCTGCAAAGTAGATGAAGTCTCACCCGAAGTAGCAATAGGGGGGTTCCAAGACACAAGTGTCTACAACTAGGGGAAGTGCAAGATGATTCCAGAATAACAACGCAAGATAACTTAGAGATTCTTAACAATATTATGTTTAACTTCACGTAGTAAGTTATATCTCCTATCTTCAATCAGGGAAAATAATAATACAATAACAATATAAAAGATATCAAATAACACAACATCAACCACATAGAACAACAAGATTTTACGTGGTTCACCCTCTCCCTAGGGATACATCCACATAATTGTGTTTTATTGATAAAGTAGATGAAAATACATAGTTCTATTTGTGCACTCAGCTACAGATCCACTCCTTTTCTCTTTATTCCCTCTCCTTTCACACCTAGCTGCAGGATAGATCTTCACACCCAGTTGAAGATCCAAAATATAAAAATGCTCTAAGACATAACATTTCTACCTCTCAAAACTCATCATCATCCCACATCAACTCTTCTAGACTTCTATTTATACATTCCATGACTCTTAGAAAACCCTAGATCGAAGTCCAGGTGAAAAAACCCTAGGTACCAAAACCTTAGGTACCCCAAAACCCACCTTTTAAGGATTCACCAACCTATTCTTCCTTATTCTCTGCGAGGTGCTCCAAAGCACCTATTAGTGACTTCTTCCACTTGCTATCCTATCCATGATTCATCTTCCTTATTGCTTTGTCTTCCTTGATATTCTCTTTCAATGACTTGCTTTTCCTTTACTTCTCGCCTTCTTTTCTGATTCTTTAACCACTTCGACCCCTCCTCGGTTTGTGTGCCTTCCGCACACTTCATACTTTTTCTTTCTTTTCCTTTACTCTTTTATTTCTTCCTTAATACATGACCAAGTGCCAACATACCCCCAAAACTCACATGTGACTCATCCCAAGTCACTATAGGGTTGAACCTCTTGTATTACTTCGACTGTAGACTGCGCAAAGCATCCTATGTTTTCTACTCTATCCCTCCCTATCTTGTGTAGACTATATTTTCTGTGTCTGGTACCCAATTTCAATTACACCTAGTACCTAGACCCTTCTTCCTTTTCTTTTACTAAGAGTTTCGAGGTATCTTGTTGTTACAATACAACTTCAATCGGGTCCCATTCACTAAACCATCCTTCCATTCTCCATTAAAAGTATTCAACTGTGCAAAGCCTCCTTCTATAATGTAGACAACCTCAAATGGTCCGAGCCAGTGTGTCCTGAAATTTCCTGGATGCTTCATGAACTTGTTGTCGTATAAAAGTACCAAATCTCCTTGTTTAAATTCTTTATGCTTGATATGTCATTCATGTTAATCCTTTTCTCGTTCTTTTTGTACTCAGATGAAATCTTGCAATGAACCTGTCTTCCTCTAGTTCCATCAACTGTGTGAGCCTATCTTGAACAATGTTGGTTTCATCCATACCTGTAAATGCTGCAATTCTTAAACTAGGAACCAAGTATTCCATAGGTACTACTGCTTCCAGGCCATAAACTAACTTGAAGGGATTTTACATCATTATATTTTTGCAAGTAGTTCGATAAGCCCATAATACTGCTAGAATTCTTAAATTCTAATTATCTTTGTTAACACTGCAAATCTTAGTTAGCATTGTCTCCATAATATTATTGAAATATTCGACTATACCATTCCCGTGTGGGTGGTATGGCATGCTCTTCTAATGGTGAACTTCGAACTCTTGATTCAAGGCTTCAATAGTTTTTTTAATGAAGTGTGTGCCTTGATCACTCATAAGGATCTTCGGGCACCCAAATCTAGTTATGATATCATCAAAGATGATCTGCATAGCTCTAGTTGCACTACAGTCCTTAAATTCCCTTGCTTTTTCACATCTGGTCAAATACTTTGTAGCAGTGATAATGCATCGAGATTCTATGCACTTTCTTGGTGGGTTGATAGGTCCCACGAAGTCAATGGCCCATTTCTCAAATTCCTGTAAATTTAACTAAGGTGGTCAAGGCATCTCATCCCTTCTTGATGACTTCCTTACTCTTTGACATACATCGTAGGATCTGTAGTATTCCTTAGCATCCTTATGTAGAGTGGGCCACCAGAGGCCATCTTTGTGAACTTTATGTGTTTTTTATTTCCATTCATAATGGCCACATGTGATGCCTTCATGTGCTTATGCAAGGATAAACGGTCTTTCTGACTCCATAACACATCTTCTTAAGATATCATTTGGTCCCATCTTATATAACTGTCCAGCTATAATTTGAAAATCTTCAGTGCAGAATAACAACTGTTTCTTCTGAATAATTGTATATTCACAAGGTGCCACTCCTGTAGACAGAAACTGGACTATCTCGATGAAGTGATCATCGAATTTTCTGATGGCCAACAACTATGCATCTGATAGTGTATCATCCAAATTGGTAGGTTCCTCTCCATGTTCTAACTTGGATAAGGTGTCAGGTCCCTTATTCACTCTTCCTATATTGACCACGATCTCAAAGTCATACTCTTGGAATAATAGTAGCCATATGCATATTGTCCCCACCAACACTGGCTTGTTGACTAAGTACTTCAATTCATAATGATTAGTAAACATCTTAAAATGTCCTCCCAACAAGTAGTGTCTAAACTTCTGCAGTGCATATACCATGGATAAGCCTTCCCTTTCATTGGTAGTATAATTCATTTCAGATGTGGAAATATTCATTCTAGCAAAGGCTATAGGGTGGTCAATATCTCCTACACCTGGCTGTGCCAAAACTGCTCCTAATTCAATGGACGTAGCATCGACATGAACATTGAATTCCTTACTCCTATCTGGAAAAACCAAAATAGGTGCAGTGACCATTTTCTTCTTTAGTGTGTTGAAGCTCTGCTAGCATTCCTCTATCCATTGAGACTTACTACCCTTCTCTAATAAATTTTTCATGGGTGTTGTTATCTATGAATAATAAACTTTCTATAATATCCAATGTGTCCCAATACAGTGTGCAACTATCTAACTGAAGAAGGAGGGGGTATATCAACAATGATAGCAATCTTGGAAGGATCTACCAATAACCCATGTTTACACACAATGTGTCCTAAAAACACCCCAAAAGGTGAAAATAAAATACACTTCTTCAAGTTCAGGGCAATATGACATTTCTTGCACTTATCTAACATTAATCTCAAACATTCAATATGATCTTTCAGTAGACTAAAAATGGTCCAGTCATCAAAGTATGCCTCCAAAAACTTATGTAAAAATTCCTTAAATGTTTCGACCACCACCTTGGAAAAGATGGTTGGTGCGTTATTTAAACCAAAAGGCACCACAATGTACTGAAAATAACCCCATTATGTTGCAAATGTAGTCTTATGTCTGTCCTCCTTAGCAATTTTGATATGGTGATAGCCTGAAAATCCATCTGTGAATGAATAAACTTCCTATCCTCCTACATTATCTAGGACTTCATCAGTAAAATGTGTAGGAAATGGATCATGTAAACATGCATCATTCAATTTCCTTAGATGTACACAGATTCTGATTTCTCCTGACTTATATTGGACTACCCTAGGTCCGATCCATTCAGATTCTTCAACTGGTTCTATGATTCCTGCTTCCAACATTCTATCTAATTCAATCTTAACTTTTTGCTTGTACTTAGGATTCAGTCTGTAAGACCTATTCTTGATAGGTATTGCATCTTCTTTCAAAGGGATATTCATTTCTCCCATGGGCCCTTTAATGCCCTTCATGTCTGTGAACTTGGTTTGAAACAAGTCATGATACTCATGCAATAGTTTTGTAATCTTACTAATAGTAGCATCATCCCAATAGTTTCCAACATTTTCTATCTTAGGTGTTTGGTATGTTCCAATGTTAACTTCCTTAATTTTAATAGGTGTCCCAACAAAAGGTAAATCGGTCCCTAGCCCTTCTATATATGTTTTTCCTTCAGTCTCTAAAATGTTCACATTCCTAGGGTCATCATCCTCATCAACATTAATATTATAACAACCATGTAACTTTTGAAGAGGTGCATTCCATTCATCTTCTCCTTGTTGAAGAGGGTGGTTAGGTACTTCCTCAAAAACCTTATGTCTTACAACTTGTAAAGGCTGATCTACTATGGGGTACTAATTTTCAAATAGGAACATAGCTATAAATTTCTAGGTCATACCATACCAATCTGTAGTGGTTAAGCGCAGTTCTTCATGAAGATACCAATTGATAGGCGTAGTATATAATGTGTTAATGAACTTATGTGCCCACTATTCTTTAGGAATGATACTCCAGGCTTCCTCACAAATTCACATATGGTCCTTAGGACAAATCTGACCTATGTATCAAACTTCGCAGCCTTCATCTTGGTCTGAAAAGCACACTGTCAACAAGGTACGACATTATACCCATTCAATGATGTTCTTCTTGTGAGCTTCCCACTGTCCAGCTGGCGTTTCTTTCAAGTCTTCCTCTAGTGCCAACAACCTCTGTTGTATTGGTATAATTCCTTCAAATTCAAGTAGAAATGTCTCTAAATTATTCAAGCCATCAAATGTAGGAAGATTACTTACTTCTGTGCCAATCCAGTGGACTACCATGGTCAATTTGGCACACCTCCGCATAGAGACTTCATACATTCTGTTTTGCAAATTTTCCAATTCTTATTATGAATATGACGAGAATGCACTCTCACTTCGCCAACTCAGGTTTCCATTTTCTATAGGATTAATATAATCTCGTTGTCCTGCTATCAGTTTATATATGTTCTATAGCTCGTAGGTGTGATATTCTTCTCTTATAGGTTCTATGTATCTGTGATCTTCATCATGGTCAAGAGGTGCAATGACCCTAAGGCCATCACCTTTAAATGTCATTCTTCTCTTTTTTATATCAACAACAGTTAAATTGTTGAAAGCTCAATCAATACCCAAAAATGCAGGATAGGGACAACTATCATCAACTATCTCAATCACTTCGAAGTCTGCAAATGTCCTCACTCCGTCGATGTCTACAAGGACATGCTCTAGTCTTCTAAAGGGGCTCACTACCTACTAATTAGCCATATTGAGCCTAATAGGGGAGTAAATCAATTTAGGTTTTCCCATCAATGCCCAAGTCTGCTTCATCATAACATTTAATTTTGATCCCAGGTTGAGGACCACATAGTCTATGTCATAGTCTCCAATATGATCACTAAAGTGCAGTTCCTTGCTTGTCCTCCTTTTTCTAGATACTTGATTCATGACTCTACTCAACAGAGGATATACTCTTCCAATTTCATGTTGTCTTATCAGGTGTTGTAGTTCCTGCACAACTCTTTCATCTTTAATCAAATTAATACAAGTGTACAAAAAGTCCACAAGCTTGCTTACCTCTTTTCCTTTCCTAAGTGGGACAGACTGATTAAATGTTGGAGGCATTTCACATTCCTTTACTTCTGGTTGTTCCCTAGATGACGAATCCTATTCACCTACAAATTCTCTTCTTTCTTCCTCAAAAGTGTGCTTCTCTTTCCTTGGATCAAACAATGGCACCTTCTCTGAAGATCTTTTGATCCCTGATCTGTCTACAGTTTTTCCTGGAGTCACCCTTTATTCTCTCGTGACAACACCTCCTCTAGTAATAGCAATGAATCTAGGTTCTTCACCGTGAGTTTTAGCTGATATTAGTTGGACTTGCTAGTTTCCACCTCGTCTTTTCTGAAGTTTAGCTAACAATACTAGACAATATTCGATGACATGATCAAACAAATTACAATAGATGAAAGTGGTACAAGGGTTCTGACAATCCCTTGCCAAATGATCTGGCTGGGTGCAGTTATAGCAAATAATATTGCTTTGACCTCAATCCATGCCTCCTCCTAGTCCTCTTCCTCTGAATCCACCACAAGGGTTGAAGTTTCCTCTTCCTAGGGAGTTGATCTACACACCATTCCCTTATTGCTGTAATTATCCTTGAATTCTATATGCATCGCTTTACCTTTCATGCATGAGGTTATAATCCCTACAATCCTTCTCATCATGTCCCACATATTTGCAGAATGCATACTAAATATTGGTGGGTGTCTGGACATATTTCTGCATATAATAACATTTACCAGGGTGATGTCTAGTTCTACATACCTCACACCATGGTGAAGTAGCATATTTCAAAGGGTTAGGGGCTACAGAGGCCAAGTATTCATTAAATAAGGGGTAGTTCTCTTTGTCATGGCCCTCTGATTTACGTCTGATACACCAAATGTCTTCTCTTTTCTCCTTTCCTTTATCTTTCTTCATGTCTTCAACCTGTAAAGATAAACTAGTTAATTGATTCAAAATTTTACTCATATCTGGACTGGATTCTCCTACAAGGTCTGCTTCTAGTTTCATGGAAATCTCTAATGCCTCAGCCTGCGAAGCAACCTTCTGTTTCATCGAAGGAACTCTAATGTGGGGCAGGAGGGAATTGATGAACCATTCCTTAGGTTTTTCATTTGGGATTTGAAAACTCAAATGACCTGTCAAGGTCTTAAACCTCTGATCAAATTCCCAAACAGGTTCAATCACCTTTTTCTTGATTTCCTTTAACTCTGTAATGCATCACGACTCCGACTTAGGTTTCTTGAACTTTGCACTCAATGCAATATTGATGTTGTTCAACGGTTTAGGCTGTAAAAATCCTATAACAAATTTCATATACCATCTCAATGCACGATCCCTCAAGGAAGTACTAAACTGAACTCTCTTAACAGCTTCATCGGTGACTTGCTTGATGCTCCATACAGCTTCGCATAAGAACCAGTGCTGATCAGGGTCCTCAGATCCATCTCCTATGAAAATGGGTAACCTAATTTCATCTGCCATGGATCTTCCTTGGTTTTTCGATTGAGTATGTACTAAAATTCTTGTAAAATTACTTTGATTACTCTAATTACTTTGGTTACTGTGGTTACTTAATGCTTCTAAAACAACAGGAGGAGTAGTAATACTTACTTCGGCATTAGGCATAGTCTATGAAGTTTCTGGTTCTTTTTAGTGAAGTTCTTCGGTTTCTACTTCCTCTTCCCTTGCGAACTCTGAATACTCTTCGTCTGATCTCCTTGCTTCTTCTCCATTGTAGAAATCTTCGTCTTGTCCCAATGGTCTATAACTATTCTTAAACAGGTTCACAAGAGGAACCTTTCTGAATTATCTCGCACTGCACGTGTGTCCATCCTCTGCGTCGCTGTCACTGTCTAAATTCTTGAACATTATCTTTAAAAATGCAACTAATTACTGTATCTTCAAGATATTCTTCTCATGCAATAACATCTTAATCTTCAGCTTCAAAAAGTGTAGAAACTTCCCTCTAGGTCCCTTGAAGAAATACCTCTCTACATGACTATATGATTCCACTCTGTCGATAGAAAACTGAGTAATGTACCCTCCAATAGTGCTATCAAACCAGAGATCCATTGCTCTAGACACAACGTTATCGACTCTCTTAACTTTATTAATCAACGTCGATGTCCAAACCACAGGTGGTCTAGATCAGATTTCAAACTGAGTTTCTGCTAGTCTGGCTAGCCACTCGTACAAATCCTTATGAACTCCTGCAAAGAAACTCTCGTGCACATCAGTAAATATGTACCTTCCCAACCAGTCTTCTTTACTAATTCTAGGGTCTTTGTTCTGAGCTTCGACGAAGTCCCTTTCTTGTTCTTCTATCCACTTATGAATCTCTATCTGATGGAAACCACCTTGACATTCCCTCAAGAAGATCTCAGTCCTAGAAATAGAACCATTTGTTGGCACAGGGGCAGACCCAGGGTTCAACTCTAAGAGCGCACCAACAAAACCTAACTACTGGCCATTTCGGCAACACCTGTGAATTAGATGAAGTCTCACCCAAAGTAGCAATAGGGGGGTTGCAGGACACAAGTGTCTACAACTAGGGGAAGTGCAAGATGATTCCAAAATAAAAACACAAGATAAATTAGATATTCTTAACAATATTATGTTTAACTTCATGAAGTTAGTTATAAAATCTATCTTCAATAAGGGAGCACAGTAATGCAATAACAATATAAAAGATAGAAAATAACACAACATCAATCACATAGAACAAGATTTTACATGGTTCCCCCTCTCCCTAGGGATACGTCCACATAACTTTGTTTTATTGATAAAGTAGATGAAAATACATAGTTCTATCTGTGCACTTAGCTGTAGATCCACTCATTTTCTCTTTATTCCCTCTCCCTGTGCACCCAGCTGCAGGATAGATCTTCCCACCGAGCTAAAGATCCAAAATATAAGAATTCTCTAAGACATAACACTTCTACCTCTCAAACCTCATCATCATCCCACCTCAACTCTTCTAGACTTCTATTTATACATTCCATGACTCTTAGACAACCCTAGACCGAAGTCTAGGTGCAAAAACCCTAGGTACCAAAACCCTAGGTACCACAAAACCTACCTTTTAAGGACTTCACTAGCCTTCTCTTCCTTTGCTCCACGAGGTGCTCCAAAGAACCTATTAGTGTCTTCTTCCTCTTGCTGACCTATCCACGATTCATCTTCCTTGTTGCTTTGTCTTCCTTGATATTCTCTTTCAATGACTTGCTTTTCCTTTACTTTGCTCCTTCTTTTTTGCTTCTTTAACCACTTCAACCCCTCCTCGGTTTGTGTGTCTTCCGCGCACTTCATACTTTGTCTTTATTTTCCTTTACTCTTTACTTTATTGCTTAATACATGACCAAGGGACAACATCCTTCCTTTATTATTATCCAAAAAAATGAATGGATACAACCTACAACACACCCGCTGTAACTTCCTCTTATTTCTCTCATAGTCTCCTCACTCATAGTACAATATTCACAATGATACATAGTCGCAATACATTTTCGTCATAAAAGAGAGTTTCATTCTAGGGAAAAAAACCCTAACATAAATTATACCATCATATCTGCAACCTTATAATGAATGGTCCATATTTACTATGAAATTACAATATACATTTATGAGGCAATTTTTCCTTCGGGGGCCCACTTGCCCCTGGATCCCCAGCCAGGGGGATGTCCCCCTCAGACTCCGAAGGAGGGGAAAGCCCCCCCTACAATCCCCCACATGGAGGAGTGTACATTCTTCTGGGGTGTAAATTCCTCATGGGGTACAAACATGGTTGAAAATAAAATCCTCTAAATCGGAAAGATAGTCATGCTCCACAAGCAACACCATGCTCTATTCCTAGAAATCAGAAGCAAGCTGAGATAGTTCTTCTGGTGGAAAATAAATCAGAGAGGAGAATTTCATTGAGGTTATAGAGGGTTTCCATACCATTAGAGGCTCCTTCAACATATATGGCCATGGAATGAGATCTAGACTAACATTTGTTAGATATTATTTGGAGGACTTCAGAGGTACATTTGGTTTCTTGAATAATGAGGATGGGTTGTTTTTCCTTTAGTAGTAAATATTCAAGGAATATTTGTTTGCTCAATATGTTTAGACCTCGAATGTTACATGAGATTAATTTCATTGAGAAGGTTGGGAGGAAGGTGATAAATTATCTGTCATCATCTTGATGTGACCAAAGTATACCAGAAATTCTCCTAGTTCCTAAAGAAGTTGTTTTTTGTATTTTCTTCCTCTTTTTTGTCCTCTTTCAAATATTTACGAGCATATTTTGTTTGAATATTCTTTATTCCAAGGGAGGAATATTACTTGTTCTTACCTTTGGTTTTTGTTGTAGGTTTCTCCCTTGATTTGATCTTGAGAAGAGTCGACTTCAAAAATTGGATCTAAGTTTCTAGGATGGAACTGGTGTCTTATTGAGTGCATGTAGCCGCGATACCTTGTAGATATAGATATACCACGTTCATGTCTTATTGATATTCATTATCTTCCTTTCCATGCACGATTTGGGTCATCTCTTCATCCCAATCATTGATTGGGTTTCCTTGTCTCGTTTCCTCTTGCAATTGTTGTTGGTGCTTAGTTTTTGTGGGTACCTGGTTTCCCTTTTGCATTTGTGTTTCTTGTTGTTGGTTCTATGGGTTATGGTGGATCTATATTTATTGATGGTAGGCCAGAGTTTCAAATATGTTACTGATGCAGGGGACTTTTGGTGGTTGGTTTTTCACATTTTTCCATAGGATTTTCCTTTTGGAGGGAGTTTTTTCAAATTCATTTGCATCTTTGGTTGTCTAGTTGTTTGTATTTTCTTAGATATTTTGTGGGAAATCACATAATAGGTGACCATGAGAATGGAATTTCTTACATAATAAGGGGATGTGTTCATAATCAATGGTTTTTACCCAATATGTATCCCTGTGCAAAATGAAAATCGAGGCATGGAATATTAGGAAATAAATATCTCCACACTAAACCTAGTAGAAGAGAAGAAGACATATGTAAGATACAATAAAAATGACAAAGAAAACACATAGTAAATAGATATTTTAACTTGGAAACTCAAACGAGAAAACCAACATTCCTTGACCATCTTAATCCTTGTTTTCTTGTTCATTTAGAATAAAATATTATATTCCTAACCTTGGTCTACACCTAAGACAAAATCGAAATCATACCCTCTTTCTTTACAAGAACAACCTAGCAACCAAATTGGCTTACATCTACATGAACAATAATCTACACTGATAGATCAACTTAATACAAATACACCATGCCTTATTTATAGGCCTTACAGTAAGAAAAACCATAAAGAAAGGCACCCAAAAATGGATACAGATCCATGCAGATCACTGGCTACAAATCACGTGAATCTCGGGATTATGTTACAATCGACTTCAAGTTAGATTACCAATTGAATACTAGTCAACCTACATTTGGTCTTTAGTTGGATTCCATGTGACCTCCTTTTGGCCTCCTGCTAACTGAATTCTCAAATTGGCATTTATCTCTTTGAGTTCGACTTTCCTGGTCGAACACTTTGACCTTTGAATTTCACTGTGGTTTGATCCACATTGACTCGACTTTCACTGCAAATAATATAACAAACCAACATTCTCCCACTTGTTGTCTTCATTATTGAACTAATATTTTCCTAATTTTTAGTTCACAGAGCCAGGGAAGTAATTCCCATTTCCTCTCTGGACCAAGAGAACTTCACAACACTCATAGACTTGGTCAAAGAGTATGTTGTGTTTTCCAACGTGTCTACTTGGTCCAGTAGCACTTTTTTTCTTTCCAATGTCTCTTACAAAGTGGTATTGTACATGATCCAAGTGGATCTTTGATATTTTCAACGATTCTTGAACGAGGTCAAACAAAGGTCGTATGAGGAAGTTATGGCATTCTAAATTTTTGGAAAAATGGGCAAAAAGGTGTGCAGGCCCTGACATGTGGCATCACCAGAAGCTGACATGTGGTATTATGGACAGGACATGTGCAAGTGCATATAGGACATGTGGTAGTACAGACAAGACACATGGCAATACATACCTGACATGTAGTATTACGCATGTTCATATGGTATGAATAGACCATATGGACATTGACATGGCATGCTAACTAGGTTGTACAAGTTTGTATGTGGTAGGATGACTAGGAGGTACAGACGCTGACATGGCAGGATGATGTGGTAGGAATTTGATGTGGCATCAATTGACATGGCATGGTTATGTGGCTTCCACATGGACCAATCAAGGGTTGTCATGTGGCAGGACTGCTTTTCCCAAAAGGCGCTTATCAACTCCGGAAAGGTCGGATGGGTGGATTGAACCCCTGACCTCATCGAAAACCACCCAATTTTTTACTGTTGAGCCACTAGTGGAACTTTTTAAGGATAGAGATGAAGTTTTATTCCTATGACCAACCAACCAATGTGTTTAACCGTTGCACCAAAGTTATTCCTTGTTATGGAAAACAAAATATTTCATATTTAAATTGTAATATTTTGCAAATATTCAGATGGCCTGAAAATCCCAATAGGTGTGGATTGGAACCAATGACCTCTTGCATATAAACCAGAGTGCTTTAACATTGCACTAGTGTCTTGTCATTGAAAGGTTTGTGCTAATTATTCATTATTATACATAGGTACTTCCTGTTTAATTGAAGGAGCAAGCATTTTCAATCCTTTTTGAGTATAGGAGGAGAGGGAGAATTTGTTCCCAACTATTTTGCAGCCTTCCTAGAGAGGTCTAAAATATTTTATTGCAGTTTGGAGATCCATTGTAATGTAATACAACATTTGGGGTGCTTCACATTATATTAATGGAGTAGTTACGCAGTTGAAGCGGGTTTGGGGATGTAGCCTAAGATGGGTGAACTCCATTATAAACTTGTGCTTCTGTTCTACATTTATTCAATTCAACTTTTCAATTGTGATTTTAAGATTTATGATTTAAGTTAAGAAAATTTACACTCAAATTATTTGTAAATAATTCAGTGGATTTCAGATCAAGTTTGGTATCAGATATGGTTTCAAAGGATTTGTAGTTTGAAGAGAAATTTATAGTAGGGAAATCATTGGGAAAGCTTTGAAGGAAAAGCTTTGAAGCGAGAAATACTTCAGGAACTCGAAGAGATTAACCAACATATTTAAGAAGAGAATTATGAATTGAGAAGGTTATTGTGAGTCTATGAGGATGAGAAGCAAAAGTTGTATCTTGAATTGCAAGCCAAGGATGAAATTCTAGTAAAGTTTCAAAAAGATGAAAGAGTGGAGGATGAAGAAGATTGTACCATGCCATGAAGACCATCTTATACCATAGATTCAAAATATGTCACTAAGGTATGTAGTGTAAGAGAGTCATCATTTTCTCTTTCTTCCCATCAAAAGGTAGATGCCTGTTTGGGTGAATTTGAGAAGCATACTCATGGTATTCGTTTTTAAGATACTAGCCAAAATGGGTTATGATGAAAAGGGTAGTGAAATTAATGGAAAAGGAATGACTAATCCCATAGAGGTTGTGGAAAGACCTCACTATGCTAGTTTAGGATACAAAAAAGGAGAAGTTGAGGAATGCTCCATGGTCGCTGAAGAAAGAAATGATTTAAGAGAAGAATCTAAACCATTACATAAATACCTTATACAAAGCAAAGGCACATCACTTTAAGAGAGTAAAAAAGAATGCAAAGCATCTTGATTGAGAGGTGAACATCTTGAAGGAGTGAAGATAGTTTGTTCTTGACAAATTTGCAACAAGAACTACCATGAAGGGTATAATAAGCTAGATCCAATGTATTATTTGACTATAATAAGAATGACAATGAGAAACATAGTTTATGGTATAAGTATCCATGTAAATTTTGCATATTTCATAACCATCATGTTTCCAAATGTTGGAAGAGAAAGTCCTTATATAGGAAGGTCATGTCTACCAGGAAGGAGGAAAGACGTAAAGACCATTCTCCAAGACTAAATGTGGATCATGACAAGAATGGATTGCGGTAAAAGAATTATTGTACTCATTGAAATATGAGTGTTCATTGGATTGACAAATCTTGGAAACTTCATCCACAAATTTTTCTAAAGTAGGGAAAGAAAGTTGTCATTCACCCATGAAGAAAGAGGTAGAAGATGAAAGATTTGTTCAAGCACCAACAATACAAGAGGAGAAACCTAAAAAGGAGAATCCATTAGCCAAGTTTGGTAAGAAATGGGTAACACATCTCCAAAGTTGTTTGCTTCCATTGTTGTAAACCTCACATGTTGTGTATGAGACCCCTAAAAGGGAAAATTATATAAGTGATGACTTGTTATAACATCACTTATATGAAACATAATTTTTTTATATTTTTGAAAGTGTACAAATTAGAGAGACATGTCAAACTGTGTATGTAGACTTTTGGTAGACCAAAACATTCTTTTTATGGGGAGGTTTGATCCAGATAGATATTTTACCAACACAAATAAAAGATTTCAAATTGTTATGTAAATGTACTCATGTTGAAGAGATCGACGAGATATTTCCAATGACGTTTGAATGAGTTCAAACAAATGTCGTATGAGAAAATTATGGTGTTTTGAAGTTTTGGAAAAATAGGAAAAAAGGTGTGCATGCCATGACACGTGGCATCACCAGAAGTTAACACATGGAAATACAAACATGAAACATGGAAGTACAAACATGATATGTTGAAGTATAGACTTGATAGGTGGAAATATTGATGTTTATGTGGAATGTTGACTGGATTGCACATATGCTAATGTGGTATGTTGATTGGGTTATACGTATGTTGACATGGTAGGTTGATTGGGTGGTATGGATGCTGATGTGGTAAGATAATGTGGTAGACTGACATGACAGGATGGCATGGAAGGAAGTTGATTTGGTAGGGTGACATGGCATCAATTGGCATGGTGTGGTTATGTGTCCACCACATGGCAGGCCTGTTTTTCCTAGAAGGGGCTTATAAACTTTGGAAAGGTCGGGCGGGTGGATTGAACCCACACCCTCATTGGAAACCACTCAATATTTTACCATTGGGCCACTGGTGGAACTTTTTACAGATAACAAAAAAAAATTATTTAAATTTAAATGGTTGTCACTAAATGAAAAAGGTGGAAGGTTCATGGGATTAACCCTGTGACCTTTGCCCAAACAACCAACGTGTTTATTCAATGTGACAACATTATTCGTTGTTATGGAAAATGAAATATTTCACATTTAAATTTGTAATATTTTGCAAATATTCGAATGACCCGAAAATACCAATAGGTACAGGTTTGAACCGATGACCTCCTTCATATAAATCAAATTACTTTACCATTTCTCTAGTGGGTTTTCATTGAAAGGTTTGTGTTGATTATTTATCATTATACATAGGTATTTCTGATATAATTGAAGGACTAGGCATTTTCAATCCTTTTTTAGTGTAGGAAAAGAGGGGGAATTTGTTCCCAGTTATTTCACATCCTTCCTAGAGAGGTCAAAGACATTTTGTTATAGGTTGGAGATCAATTTTAATGTAATAAATAATTTTGAGTGCTTCACATTATATTAATGGAGGGTTACACGATTGAAGCAGGCATGAAGATGTAGCCCAAGATGGGTGAACTCCATTATCAAATTGTGTTTTTGTCTTTCTATTGTGCATTTCTTCAATTCGTCCTTTCAGTTGTTCTTTTAAGATTTATAATTTAAGTTAAGACCTTTTACACTTAAATTATTTGAAAATCAGTTAGTGGATTTCAGATCAGTACATCAATATTCTTATTCATGGAATGATAAGCTAGGTTCTTTTCTAGAAATATTGCACTTTGACTATCATAATTTATCTTCGTATCTCTTTTCTCAAACCCGATCCCTGAACACAGTTGTTTCAGCCATACTTCTTCTTTTCCTCCATGAGTGACTTCCATGTATTCAAATTATTTTATTAATAGGGATGCTACCACATGTCGCTTACTCATCCACTTGATTACTCCATCAAACATTTTGAACACATATCCACTGCTCGACCTTCGTTGATCCATATCTCTAGCCCAATAAACATCGACAAATCCATGTACATCTAATTCACTATCACCTCCAAGTTTCCCTTAGCATCATATAACATAGTCTATTGTGCCACATAAATACCTGAATACTCTCTTGAAAACCATACAGTGCTCCTTACCAGGTGTCGACATGTATCTTGTCAACACTCCCACTATATGGGCAATGTTTGGTTTAGTGAAGAACATCACATACATTAGAATACTATAAACACTTGCATAGGGAACATGCGTCATATCCTCTATTTCTTCCTGTGTGTTTGGAAACTGTTAACCAATTAGCCTTACTTCCACATGAATAGGAACCTTTACAATTTTGCAATTCTGCATGTTAAAATGTTTCAAAACTATTTCAATATACCTCTTATGATTCAAACATATATTTTTAGATTATTGATCTCTCTTGATCTCCATTCTGAGAATGAAGTTCATTGCACCAAGATCCTTCATGTCAAACTTGGAGGATAGCTTCTTATTCACCCTATTTATTGCATCCATGTTATTTCCAATAAACAACATGTTTTCGACATACAATGCTACATATTTGAAACACCCACCTTCTTCTTTGAAATATACACAGTGATCATCCTTTCTTCTCACAAATCCTAAACTAAGGATGTATGTTTCAAAATTTTGGTACCACATCCTTGGTTATTTATTTTGACCATAAAGGGATATTTTCAATTTGCATACTAACTCTTTTTTTCCTTTTACTATAAATCCTTCAAGTTTTTTTATGTAGATTTCTTATTCCAGGTTGTTGGGCTCTAAAGATGTCTAAAAACAACCTTAGTTTAACATTAATTTATCAAACCTAGGATTCATCTTTTATCTCAAAGAATATCGACAAAGTCTATGCAGATAACTTATAGAGGCTAAAATCGTGTAGTGAAAGCAAATATGAGTTTATCAACAATCAAGTTCCTCAAACATTCATTAAAGATTATAGGAATTGAAATCTAAAGCTATGCAATGGAAATGAACTAATTAATCTATTGAACTCATTTTAAGAGCAGTAATTGAATCTAAATAAAGACTTTCAGAAATTACTATTATTATGAATCAAATTGCTAGAAAGAAAAAGGTGAAATACTCTATGGAAAGAAACAAAGACTGTAATCTAATCGAAAAGAGACAACAATCATAATTCTATTGAAAGGAACAACAACTGTATTCTAATGGAAAGGAACAACACATGTAAACTAAGTAAAAGGAAAAACAAGTGTGAACTTATGAGGAACTATCACGCATCAAATCTCAGTAATGGGAATTGGAGCAACAATCATCTAATGCTTAAGAAAATATCGATCTCTTGCAATTGACATAAAATCATCAACACACTTATGCATTCATTTAACTTTTGTAAAAGAGAATCGAATCACAAAACATAAATTGAACTGATACAATTACAGGTCGAATAGTAGCTCCTTTAGACTGAGCCCTTGGTCCTTAGAAGCACTACTATTTGAAATTCAGTATATAGAAATGGTAAATCCGCTCAACACTTTTATTAATTTCATAGTTGGTACAACATTTTACAAAAACTGCTAACGCATAGCAATTCTAAGTTCTGAGTTCTTGGATGCAATTCTTCTATCCCTTTTCAAGATCTATTTACCCCTTATATATTACAATAATCTAGGTAAATTAAGATATCCTGAGGATCGAGAGATCCTTATGATTGATTTACTATTATAAAGTTACAATATAAGAAACTTGATCATCTTCAAAACTGCCTTGCACCATAAAGTCTTCAACCTCCAATAGCTTGTGTATCTTCAAGATTTCCTTTGTTATCTTGGGTTTGACAATATTTAACCAATCCTGTAATAAAACTAGACAATTCCAATCATATTTTAGGATATATGTAATATAACTTCAATAATAACGCTAAATAGTATATTATTCATTTTCTATTCTATTTGTTCCTAAATAATTGAAAAGTCAATCAAGATGATATCATGAAATGTGGGAAAAACGAATATATTTATACCTTTTTCATAACCTAACACAGGTCCCCATGTAGGAACATTATATTTACATCCATCTGTTCTATTTCCAGATCAACCGATGCATCCAGATTCCTTAGTACTCTAATGGAAGTTAATTTTGCAACAAGGGAAAAAATCTCACTGAAGTCGACTCCTTCGACTTGGGAATATCCCTTTGCTACTAGTCAAGCTTATAATTTCTTGACTTGACATGTTGCACTCATCTTCTTGAATACCCACTTGCTACCAATGGGATTTCTTACACTGGGTAATTCAACTAAATCACATGTCTCATTATTATGCAAGGATTCCATTTATTCGATCATGGCATCCTTCTAAAGTCTACCCTTTAATGAGTCGAATGCCTCCTTGACTGACTTGGGATTATCATTAGTGGTAGTTAACAAAAATGAGTAACATAAGTTAGGCATATTATACCTTTCTATTAGTTTTCTTACTCGTTTAGACCTCCTTACAACTGGAGCCGGTTGTTCCACCTCTTCATATAATTCAGTCGACTCATCTGAAACATCTTGTTCTTTGTTCCATAGTTCAAAGCACACCTTCTCTGGATCATTCTCTGTTTGAGCCATCACTTTAGAATCAAAATTCCTTTTGTCTTCTTTGAATACCAAATCTCCATTGTACACTGTTTTCCTTAATGCAGGATTCTAGAGCTTATATCCTTTCATTCCTACTTTGTATCCAATTAAAATACACTTGACTACCTTCTTCTCCAGCTTGCTCCTCTTTTCCTTGGGAATATGCACAAATGCATCACAACCAAATATTTAGAGATGTGAAAGTGAAGGATTATTATCGAACCATACCTCATTTGGAGTCATGTTGATTAGCACAGACAAAGGAGACATATTCACTAGATATTTTAAAGTGTTGACTTTCTCTACCCAAAATTCTTGTGTGAGCCTAGCACCACTGCTAATGCTCTTTTCCTTGTCCATCAATATTATGTTCATTCTCTCAACAAATCCATTTTGTTATGGGGTATATGGTGTGGTATTTTGGCATGCTATGACACGTTACTTATAGAAATACACAAAACAATTTCCACAGAATTCACCACTGTTGTCAATTCTAAGCACCTTAATATTCTTATATGTTTGGTTTTCTACAAGAGACTTAAACTCTTTGAATTTTTCGAAAAAATTTGATTTCTTCCTCAAGAAATATATCCATGTCTTTCTGGAAAAATAATCTATGAAGAATACATAATACACGGATCCACCAAGTGAAGGAACTGAAACAGGGCCAAACACATCACTATGAACCAATTCTAGAGTCCCCTTTTCCCTTGTTGCTCCAGATGGGAACCTTACCTGAATTTATTTTCCATATATACAATGTTCATAAAAATTGACTTTTAAATTACATTCAGGAAAATATTTGACCATATCTTTGTTATGTATAGCTCAAAGTCCCTTTTCTCCTCTCATTCCATAGCATGATCGGGTTGACTTGACAAAGACTTGTCGATTCAGTTTGAAGTGACTTGACCCGATTTTAGTCGAGTTGAGTCAAAGTCAAGTCGACTTCAGAAACAAAGATGTTGTTGCATCTAGTCGAGTCAAAATTACCTAATAATTTGTATATGGTTCCAATCTAAAATACTTTCCTTAATATCATCTCACCCTTAACCATGTTGCACGTATCCTTCTCAAATAGAGTGTGCACTTCTACATCACGCATCTTGCTAGAATATATCAAGTTTCTTGACAAACCTAGAATATGTAGCACACCTATAAGGGTTATACTTTTCCCATTCCGTAGTATCAGTCAAACTCTTCCTCGTCTGACAATTTTGGTTGTCAAGTCATCCCACAAGAACACATCTCCTCCTTCATATCATTCATATTCACATAACCATTCTCTATGTGGTGTCATATGATAGGATTCTCCTTCTTTGATCAACCAAACATCTTGATATGACTGTGTATTCGTCGATGAAAGATACACATCACCTCCTTTCTTGGGGATGAACTTTTATTTCCAGATATGGATGTAGAGGCCAACTAAGTTAAAGAAGTAGAGTTCATTATGAAATATTTGTTCCCTTTCTTCTGTTGAAATCAATATAGAAGTGAAAAATCCCTTCAAGATGAGTTTGATTTCTATGTCTCCCTTTGGATTCTAGTGGGTCTTAATCCACCATAACAAGGTCTTTTATGATGGACATTGACCCATAAATATAGAAATCAAAGCATGATCCTACATGTATTGAATGGTATCGTCGATCTTAGTAGATCAGATATCGAATTGTTAAGTTTAGTCAGACTATGAAATGCAAGTGTAGGATATTGTTTCTTCCATTTTGTTGGTAGGTTGTTGTGGCTGAGGTGTCTCTTCTTCTTGGGAAGCTATGTGACACAAACCCCCTACCTCTTCAAGGGTCTGATAGACCTCCTGGTCAAGGATCAATCAATTCTGAGTCACATTGGATCTTATGACTTCTATTGAGTCCCAATTTGGGTTTACACAAGCCCCTATTTACTCTTTGCGCAGGTTTTCCAAATACCCATGAGTGCTCTCCCCTGATGCTTATCTTCTTAAAGAAAAAATTTTAATTTTCAGGTGCTAGCTCCCTCCGCTAGGCCCCTCTCCTTCATTCAACCACGAGAAATGACCTGGGACTTAAACCTTATACCCCACCCAATTCGGGACTTTAGGATCTTTACACTTTGGGGAATCCCAACAAATAGAGATTTCGATCCCTCCAAACCTACGAAATGCATGAAGAGTCGAACCTTGAAAGGATCAGAAACTTATAAACCCCGCACAAATCAACGGTTGATAGTGGAATCCAACTTCGGGCTTCAAGATTTATTCCATCCTTTCACAAGATTTCTCTCGGAGTGACTCTCCTCCGAACACACAGATCTTCTCCATGTGCCTTCCTTGGATCCAATGATCCAGATTCACTCTTGCACTTTGACTTCAGGACTTTGGCTAAATGGTTCTTTGCTCCTTGCAATTCTCATGAATCTATAGTATCCCAATTTAACAATCTGTTAATGCGTGTCTGTGGAAGATCATCGACCATAGTTACTTCACTCCTTCGGGACTTCGACGGTCCCACTCCTTCTACACTTATTAAAATCCTTGAATATACTAAGTGCCAAAGGCTCCTGATGGCTATCATTCAGACCACTATTCCAAATCTGACGGTATTCAACTTCCTGGAGATATCCCACGTGATTGTCATCGTCGCTTCTTGAAACTGTCCCTTCAGGGAATTATGGTCACTGACCCTCCTAAGCTTTAGCACCAGAGGTAGATGATACCTTTGTCTTCCCTCTTTGCGCTCCTCCCACACTGTAGAATGTCAGACTTAGGAATTTCCTAAGTATCCTTCCTTAGTACCGATGGTAGCTATCTCTCCTGAGCTTCTTTCTCCAAGGTTTTGGGATCCTTGCGCCCACGTATTGCAACCTCAAAACTCTGCAGTTCTTAACTATTCTTCCTATGAATAGTGAGTCTGGATAATAATATTCCTATGCACTCCTTGTGTGGCTCTATCCTTCCTCCGCACTATTTCTACCAAGTATTCAATATTTTCTCTCCTGAGCTTCTATGAGTTAAACTTAACTCTGTCAACACAATCCTTGCAGACAATGTGCACTCCTTGCATGAGATCTCAGACAAGAAACAATTGAAACTTATTCTAACTGTGCATACTCATGTATTTAACCACAAAATACATTCATGAGCATGAGAACAAGTAAAATAGAGAATTTAAATGAACATGAAGCATACACTTCATTTATATAAACACGGTAACAATGACACCAAACATTTGGGTCAAAGCTTCTTTGTTCTATTCATTAAAGTGATAAAATATACATACATACATGCAATTCTCCACTACTCCTTCAACAAACTTATATAGTGGTCACCATCTCACACAACAACAACAACAAATCTCTCTTTTTTTTCAATAACAACTTTCACAAAATGAGCAACAGCAACAACCTCCTTTGGGCATAATATACAAATATATATATAAGGGTTGATTCATCGAGCATTCCCCCCAACAACATAAAGATATCATATCAAGATTTAATGCATCCATCTACTAAGGACTATGAAGTTAATAACATTTACAAATAATATAGGGGATGATGCACAACCTCTGTACAATATAGCCTTTACATTAAAGTGATATTGATCCGAGAGGATCTTTGGGGATGGCCTCAGCCTCCAATCATATATTACATTTCTTTTCAAAAACTTTAAATTCAAAAAGGTGTGCTTTCCTTTTGAAGAATCCAAATCAACTTTATGCATGCACTGGATGATGTGCTTTCCTCCAACCTGTCCTCTTTTTAATGCTGATGTAGATGCTCCTGCATCATACTCCTCTGGCCACAAATTCATGGACTCTTATCCATGAGCTCCTGAACTGTCTTTCCTTGCTTCAAAATGTTTGATTCACTTACCTAGCTGTAATATTCTTCTGGATGGCCTTTCCACTTCACAAGGTATTCAAAATAAGTCTTTCTTCTAGTCCTCTTGCCAATCAACTGATCTATAATGTTCTCCATCTATGGCTTCTCTGCTACAAGAATTTTTTTCCCCATATGATTTTCTTCTAATCATATGATCTTGTTGTTTCATCTCCCCTGTAAGGATACATGTCCACAACATTAAAAATGGTTGATATTCCCACATTGTCTCGCAACTCTATTTCATAAGCATTTGCTGCAAATTTCCTAAGGATCTTGCATGGTCCTATCTTTTTTATTTTCATCTTGTTATATGTTCCCCTTGGGAACCTTTTCTTTCTAAGATGAGATAAAACCTTATCTCAAACTTCAAAATGAAGCTCTCTCCTATGTTGATCAAATCTTTCCTTGTACATCTTGATGTTGTCTTGTAGTTGCTCCTTGATCTCACCATGAAGTTTCTACATCTTTGCAGAAAAATATTCTACTCCTACACTTATGAACTCATTTTCCCCCAAATCTCTTAGTTATGATATCCCTCTTGGGTGAATTCCATACACAATATGGAATGGACTTCTTCTGGTGCTCTTATTTGGTGAATCATTGTATGCAAATTATGTTTTTGGCAGAATCTGATCCCACTAACTGTGGTGCTCAATGACTAATCTCCTCAACAAATTACCTAAAAATTTGTTTACTACATCGGCCTGTCCATCTGTCTGAGGGTGATATGTTGAACTGAAGGAAAAATCTATCCCCAATTTCTTCCATAGTGTTCTCCAAAAATTACCAACAAATTTGATGTCCCTGTTCGAAACAATGCTCCTGGGCAATCCATTTAGTCTCACAACTTCTTTGAAAAATACACTTGCTATGTGTGTAGCATCATTTGCCTTCTATCATGGTATAAATGTGCCATCTTGGAAAATCTGTCAACTACCACAAATATGGAATCACTTCCCCTCTAGGTTCTTGGTAATCCCAACACAAAATCCATGATGATAGCATCCCAAGGCCTATTTGGAATAGGCAATGGATGATAAAGACCAGTTTTCTGTTGTCTTCCTTTTGCATACTTGAAAATTTTGCATTTGTTCATAAATTTCTTCACTTTATATCTTATGCTTGGCCAATAGTATGAGCCACTCAATTGTGCAAATGTTTTATCACTTCTAAATGTCCAGCTAGACCTCCACTATGCTTCTCTTTCAATAATTTGTCTCTCATCGAGAATTTTGGTATGCACAATCTGCTCCCTTTGAACAATAGTCCATCCCGAAGCAAATATTCCATCGATGGGATCCTATCCCTTAGCAAAGGATTTGTATAGGCTTCATAATCTTCTTTGAAATCTTCATATTCACCATACATTTCCTTAAGGTGTTCAAACCCCAAGGTTTCCACTTTGAATTCCTACATAATCAAACACCTCCTACTCAAGGCATCTGCAACTTTGTTTGCACTACCAGAAATATGTTTAATAACAAAAGTGAAATTCTGCATAAATTCCACCCACTTTTCATGCATATGATTTAGCTTCTCCTGCCTGGTTATGAATTGTAGAGTTTGATTATCACTATACAACACAAACTCCTTGGGAATGAGACAATGCCTCCATTTTTTCAAGGCTTGAATCATTGCATATAATTCTTTGTCATATATGGAGTACTTTTTCTTAGTATCATTCAACTTCTCATTGAAATATGAAACATGTATGTTATCTTGGCTTAAGACTGCTCTAATTTCTAATCCACTAGCATCACACCTTACCTGAAATGTCTTTCCAAAATCTGGCAGAACCAGAATTGGTTATTCTATGATCTTATACTTCACTATCCTAAATCTCTTCTCAGCCTCTTCTGTCCACATAAAACATTTGTGTCTCTTCTTCATAGTGTCTAATATCGGTGCACATATACCACTGAAATTTCTAATGAATTTCCTATAGAAACTTTCTAATCCATGGAAGCTTCTTACCTTGAATATACTCCTTGGTGATGGCCAATCTCTGATAGCTCTCACCTTTTTTGGATCCATCTTTAGTTGTTTTGAAGAGATCACAAAACCTGAATATATGAGTTTTGTATTCATAAAATATGAACTCTTTAAATTTATCAACAACTTCTCTTGCTACAACCTTCTCATCACAAATGTCAGGTGTCTCAAATGTTCCTCCTCAGTTTTACTGAAGACTAGTATATCATCCATATACACAATGACAAATTTACCTATGAAGTCTTTGAGTACTTCATTCATCAACCTCATGAATGTACTTGGGGAATTTGTTAATCCAAATGGCATAACAAGCCACTCATACAACCCTTCATTTGTCTTGAAGGTTGTTTTCCATTCATCTCCTTCCCTCATTCTTATATGATGATAACCACTTTTAAAATCTATCTTAGAAAAATAACTTGCTCCACTTAAACAATCCATCAAGTGATCCATCTTGGGTAAAGGAAATTTGTACCTGATAGATATTTTGTTGATGGCTCTAGAATCTATACACATTCTCCATCCTCCATCCTTCTTAGGACTCAATACATTTGGTACTGCACATGGGCTTAATATCTCCTTGACTAAACCCTTTTCTAACAAATCTTGAACCCGATTCTTGACCTCTTAATTATCTTGAGGTGTCAATCTATATGCTACTTCGTTTTGTAGGCTTGCTCTTGGAATAAGGTCAATGTGGTGGCTCATGCTCCTAATGGGTGGTAATGAGCAAGGTAACTCATCCACCACTATATCAAAAAAATTGTCCAGCAACTCCTGAATCTCTTTAGGAAGATCATTCAAAATAGTACTTGTAAATATGACTCTAGGATTTCTCACTACAACAAATTACATGTCTTGCTCCTTCCTGAATTCATTCAAGAGCTCCTTCCCACTCATGAGAAGTATGCATGTGTTGATTTCTTCCTTCACTTTCTTATCCTCTATTGGCAACAACATGTGTGTTTAGTCATTCTTCTCAAGTGTGTAAGTATTTTTCCTCCCATCATGTATGAAATTTTTGTCAAACTGCCATGGTATTCCCAACAAAACATGAAAGACATCCATGGGTATTACATCACATAAAATCTCATATTTGTATCCTCCTATTTTAAATTCAACTTGGCATTGTTTACTTACCATTACCTGGTGTCCTTTTTGCAGCCATGATACTTTATATGGATTTGGATTTGCAGTAGTATCCATCTCTAGTTTTTCTACCATCTCTGTGGATACTAAATTGCCAGTGCTTCCACTGTCTATAATCACCTTGCAAACTTCGTCCTTGGTCTTGCAAGCAGTCCTAAACAAACTGTTTCTCTGTACTAGTGCTTCCACTTCCTTCTCTAGTTTCATGATAATTTACCTCATCATGAGGGATTTTCCATCTTCAGTAGCTTCTGCTTCAACATTTCTTCTTCATGCTTAAGAAATGTGAGCTTCTCCTCCTTCTTTATTTTTCTTGGGGAATTCCCAAGACATATGTCATGTCTTTCCAAAGGCATATCATTTCACCTCTCTTCTTCTACCTCCTCCTGTTCCTCGAGGAAAATAATTCCTTCCACCATATTGTCTCCCTCTGGAGCTTCCTCCTCTCTCTGTATGACTGTGGGGTTTTTTAGTTTCAGCCTTGGGTTTCTGGAACTTGTCATGGACAACTCCCATACCTCTGTGTGGGATTTTTCCTCTTCCTCATTGGCTTTGTTTTTTGGCCAACTTCTCTTCTTCTTTCAGGGCAGCCTGATAAGAATCTTCAACTGTCCTCATAGTCACCATGTTGATTTCATCCTGGATTTCATATCTCAAGCCATTAATGTATCTGGAAACCTTTTCTTTATCACTTTCATGATGACCAAATATGATGTTCATCCTATAGAACTCTTTTGTATACTATTTCACTATCAGGCCTTTCCGTCTCAGGTTCTGTAGTATTCTAAACATATTTATTTGATAATATTTGGGTATGAATTTAGCCTTTAGCTTGGATACCATTATGTCCTAGCTTTTAATTTTTTGTTTTCCTATGCTTCTTCTGTCATCCTAAAATTCATCCCACCACAATGATGCATGCCCTTTTAGTAATGTGACAACATGTTTAACCTTCTTCTCCTCATCAATCTCTTCATAATCGAAGTATTTTTCCATTTCTCTGATCCAATTCAATAATTCTTCAACATCAAAATTTCCTTCATGCATTGGGATTTCCATTTTTTCTCTTGCTCCCATTTTTACAACTTCTCTCAGCACGCATTCTTCTACAACATATTCTCTCGCAGCTCCTTTAGCTTTCACTTCTTCACTTTTTGCCTCACTATTGTCACCTGCATCTGGTTCTCTTCTTTGTGTAGTTTCCATGACATCTAGCCTTGCACGAAGTCTCCTCATTTCCTCCTCCATTGTTGGATTCACTATGGGTCTGTCCCTGCATCTTCTTGGCGGAATGGCACTAACATTTCTTCACACAGAGCTTAAATTATGGCTCTGATACCACTTGACAAAAGCCTTCTGCCTCTCCAAGGGTCTGCTCGACCTCCCGATCAAGGATCAATCAATTTTGAGTCTGATTGGCTCTTAGGACTTCTATTGAGTCCCAATTTGGGTTTACATGGGCCCCTATTTACTCTCTGTGCAATTTTTCCAAATACCTATGAGTGATCCCCCCTAACGTTTTTCTTCTTAAAGAAAGAATTTAAATTTTCACGCATTAACTCCCTTTTCTAGGCCCCTCTCCTTCATTCGACCACAGGCTATGACCTAGGACTTAACCCTTGTACCCCGCCCAATTAGAGACTTTGGGATATTTACACTTAGAGAATCCCAAAGAATAGATCTTTTGATCCCTCTGAAGATGCGAAACATGTGAAGCGTTGAACCCCAAAAGGATCAACGACTTATAAAACCTACACAAAACAATGGTTGATGGTGGACTCCACCTTCGGGCTTTAGGAGTTTTTCCACCCTTGCAAAAGATTTCTCTCGGAGTGACTCTCTTTCGAACACATGGATCTTCGCCACGTGCCTTCCCTGGATCCAACGGTCCATATTCTCCTTTGCACTTTGGCTTCGGGACTACGGTGGAATGGTCCTTTTCTCCTCACAATTCTCACGAAGCTCTAGTCTCCCGACTTAACGATCTGTCGATGCGTGTTCGCGACAGATCAACGACCATGGCTACTTCACTTCTTCTGGACTTCGATGGTCCTGCTCCTTGTACACTTGTTAAACTCCCCGAATATACTAAGTGTTGAAGGGTCCTGATGACTATCCTTTGCCCAAATATTCCAAATCTGACGGTTGTCAGCTTCCTGTATCCCACAGGATCTTCACCGTTGCTTCTTGAAATTATTCCCTTCAAGGAATTATGGTCACTGCCCATCCTGAGCTTTACCACTCGAGGTAGACGAGACCTCTGCTTGCCCTTTGTGCACTCCTACTGCATTGTAGAGAGTCGGACTTAGGAATTTCCTAAGTATCCTTCCTTGGTATTGATTGTAGATATCTCTCCTGAGCTTCTTTCTCCAAGGTTTTTGGATCCTTGGGCATACATCTTGCAGCCTCAAAACTCTACAATGCTTAAATGTTCTTCCTCTGAATAGTGAGTTTGGAAACGACTCTTCCTGCATAGTCCTTGTGTGGATCCGTGCTTCCTCTTCACTATTTCTGCCAAAGATTCAATGTTATCTCTCCTAATATTCTATGAGTTAAACTTAACTCTATCAACACACTCCTTGTGGACAATGTGCACTTCTTGCATGAGCTCTCAGAACAGAAACAATTGCAACTTATTCTAACCGTACAAACTCATGTATTTAACCACAAAATACATTCATGAGCACGAGAACAAGTAAAACAACTAATTTAAATGAACAGGAAGCATATAATTCATTTAGATAAACACAGTAACAAAAACACCAAACATTTGGGTCAAAGCTTATATGTTCTATTTATTCAAGTGATAAAATATACATACATAGAGGTAGTTCTCCACTGCTGCTTCAATAAACTTATACAATGCTCATTGTCTCACACAACAACAACAACAACTCTCTCTTTTTTTTCAATAACAACTTTCACAAAATGAGCAACAACAACAACCTCCTTTGGGCATAAGATACAAATATATATACAAGGGGTGCTTCATCGAGCATTCCCCCCAACAACCTAATGCTATCCTATCAGGATTTAATGCATCCATCTACTAAGGACTATGAAGCTATTAACATTTACAAAGAAGATAGGGGCTAATGCGCAACCTATGTACAATACAACCTCTACATTAAAGTGAGACTGATCGGAGAGGATCTTCGGGGATGGCCTCAGCCTCCAATCATTTATCACATTTCTTTTCAAAAACTTCAAATTCAAAAAGGTGTGCTCTCCTTCTGAAGAATCCAAATCATCTTTATGCATGCGTTGAATGATGTGCTTTTCTCCAACCTGTCCTCTTTTTAATGTTGATGTTGATGCTCCTACATCACTATGCCTCCTTTCAATTCCTCCTCCATGGGAGAAGTTTCTAACTGCTTACTGGGCATAGATTTTCTTGGGTTTCCAAGGGGAGATCTATTACTTCCTTCTACGATGTTTCGATAAGAGAGATCAATGCCCTCTCCCAAATCGACCACCATTGTTGAGATTAGAAGGTGCTAAAAATTACATAGTTGAGACTTAAAATGCTCAATACAATCTATTCGCTTTCATAACTAATTTTAGTTTTCAACAACAAAAAACAATTAATATAAATTCATTTTAATTTAAAATCTAATAAATATTAAAACAAACAAAATAAATATAAATTTATCATCGATTTTAAAAATTACATATAAACATATCATACATTTGTATTAATTTATCATATTATTATATATTTATACTATTATTATAGTATTTTTTATTTAAATAATTTTGAAAAGTATTTACATAATTTTTATTTTCAATTTAAATTATTAACATTTCATAGATAATACATTAATTTAAATTATAAATATGCAATTGTATTCATGTGTGTCCAAACTTAGAAATGACAAACACTCGACATGGATATAATTTTGCACAAAACATTAGATATTAAATTTTTGGTACAAGTTAGCATCTATGGAACATAGATAATTCATGAGCATGTATATTTTTGGTTTCAGTACTCTTTTGTACTTTCAAAATCCAAGAAAACATATTTAAATCCAAACAAACAAGTGTCATCTCTTCCTTTGCAAGGAAGTTGGATGGAGCATGCATGGACCACACAACATGTGTAGGTTTTGTTATTCACATGTTGTGTGTTGGCATTGCCATTTTGCAACAAAGGGTGATAATCAAAGAAATTGAGAATATGTAATCCCTAATATGCACACGGGACGACATAGTTGATATGGACAAGATACTCACGATGAGAGAGATAATAATAAGAATCAAGTCTACTTTTGCTTTATATAAACAACGATAGTATGCTGTGATGCACTGCCTTTGAACTACCTATTCAAATCTTGAAGACGTGGTGCCAATCTAGAGGTTGTATTAATCCTCGAACAAAGTGAAGCTTGCAATAACACTCTAAATATATGGATCAATAAGATACAAGAAAAACATATTTTTTTATTATAAATAAAATATTTTTTACTGTTTTGTATGTTCAACATAAGGTTTGAGTAAAATGTTTTAAGTCAAACCAAAAGTAATATTAAAGTCAAAACTAACTCATCGCTATGTACTGCCACCAGAGGCAGTACACTAATGGGGAGAAGAGAAGACGACCCCTACTATTATAATAAGGCCCGTATTATAGAGATAAGGTCTCTTATCTACATGAAAACTTCCCAAACATTATTGAAGTTCCCCAATTATCGAAGCCCCCTTAAATAATAATAATAGGGCCTTAATCCATGGGTGTTTCGTTGTGATTTTTTCTCTTGTTCTTACAATCATTATTCTAATTGCGTTGCAGATCGTGACTTTGTCTGAATGCAAAAACATATCCATTTCACATAGTTGAAAAAAGTATTACAAAGATTTAATGTAAAAAAATATTTATTTGAATATGTTCATTGCTTATGTAACAATATAGTCAACAACAATGCATATTTAACCTAAAACACCTATGTCAAATACAATCCTATATGTGAATATGTTAAGTCTTGATTGCCTATGTAACAATATAGTCAATCTCAGTGTATATCTAACCTAAAATACACAACTTATCAAATACTACATGCCAAAACTTGTCAAATACTGCATGCGAATATGATAATCAATTATATCATAAACAAAAAACAACAACTTGAAGTAATAAAGATAACTATATCATTATTATTTTGTAATTGAGTTAATATATATCATTGACTTGAAAGTAGAAATTGTCATTTCGATATTATAAATTATAAGTATGCAATTTCTCTAGGACTCGTAAGTAATATTTGTTATTATATGGTTTTAAACAAAACAACTTTGCATTTTTAATTGGAAAATTATTTTGAAAAACAACATGCTAATCAATAATTAACAAATATATGAACGTGTATTTGAAAATCAATTAGTGAACAAAATACAATAACCAAACCCATAGGCCAAGAAATCCATATCAACAATAATAATTTGGCTAGATAACTTAATCCAAAAGTTTTTGAAAACATTTATAACTAAACTACGACTTTTTGAACCAATTTGTACTTGAGAGTTTCTTAAAAACATATACTTATAATTGTCAAATCAAAAACAATTTCAAAACATCAGAATGTATAATCTTCTAGTTGTTTAGCTCTTCTCCGAACCCTTTCTTTTCATTCTTGTTTTTAGAATCCCATGGAAGTCTGCAAAAGCCACGAAAAGAAATATGTTGATTAGAAATGAGTTTTGAAAGTAGAAAGTCAAAATGATTTTGCAAAACACTTTTTTTATATTAAAAATTATATAAAGTAAATCAAATTACGTGTATCTATGTAAGCATGTCAATTTGTTTTGACATGAATAATAATGTTAGTCATTGTCATTGTAAACATTCTATTGATGGAAATCCTCGTAAAATGAAAGTAGTTTATGAGATGTTTTGTTTGTATTGTGCATATGGTATTTGCATAAGTTTTCGAAATAATTGTTGTAGAAGTTCTGTAGGAAAAATGTAGTTGACGTTTCCATCTATTTTTTGCATTGTACATTGTAGATAGTGTTCATATGAACATGATATTTTACCAACACATTTTGTGCAATATAGCATGCCATTTATTGAAAACTCCGTTGTTCTAACAAGTTATTTACTTTCATTTAAAATGGTTTCAATGGAGGCAAAAAAAAATCAGATGGCTTGATTACTCCAGTAAGTTGTAATATATTTGTTGGACCATAGACTTTTTGTTAGTGTGTGACAAAAAGTTGAAAAACAAATAATAGAAATTAGTTATAAAAGAAAATGTGTTTGAATAGTAACCATACGATTAAAAAATTGCTTGAATATTTTTTGTAATACTTTGTAAATAAGACTTTGTAGAGTCATCATTGAGTGGCTCAAGGAAAGTAGACAAAGCTATTCATATATTGAGATATCACTTTGGGCCATTTCTAACCATGTTTTTTAACATGAGCATGGTTGTTTTCCTATTGCTATCAACTTTTGGACTTCAAAATATGTGTTTTTTTAATGTTCATTCAAGTGGACCTGACAAACATTGGACAAATGTAAATTTTTGCTATTAAAGAAACATGGAAATATGAAATATGCAAAAAATATCAAATTATAAGATGCAATTGACTAAACTGAATAAAAAACATGCTAAGATTAATTTTTTTATTGTGACAATGTCACGTGTTGTTTCACCATCTTTCACGAACATTTGAAATCAATGATTGTTTTGACGACATCCTACAATAATTTCTACAAAAATGCCAATTGAGTAATCATCATTTTCTTCCAAAAGTGCATTGATTGTAGTTCTCAGAGTCACTCTACATTCAATACAAACCAATAATATTTTTTCAACTACAGATGTTGCAGTCAATGCAATGCTACGACCTGCATCTCCTCTTTCATATATATATATATATATATATCAAATCCTATTATAAGAAAAAAATGCGCCAAAAAACTGTGATATGAGGTTATCAGTAATGTTTACATTTATTTTCATCTGACCATGTTTGTCAACAATATAAACGTGTACAACTTGCACTTTTGGTGGTGAGTTTGAAGTTTTCATGGAAGTAGGATGATATAGAACTAGAACATCCCCTTCAAAAACATTGGTCCATATTTTCATGCATATGAAAAATACAAAACATGAGACCAGATCCTGTTTGGTTTTCCTATTTTTTTTTTGGTTTGCTAGTTTGTCCGTGACCTGCAAGACTATCATGTGGCTTAAGAAACCATGACTCAGGGGCATCTAAGCAGTCAAAATCACTCGGGGATCATACTTGACCTAAGCCACACCAACCCTTAACATGGTTAGAGTTTTTGACCATGTAGGTTTCGAACCGATGACTTTAACATCACAGAGTGCCTTAATATCACACTTTGTCACTGACCGTCCTACACCTCAAGGACCTGTTTGTTTTTCCTATGAACACTATTCATTTGTTGCATTATTTTTTCAATATCAAAATCTAGTTTTTAACATAATCCATAAATCAATTCAGTATTTTTTGTATCAAAATTTAAACTATAAAATAATCACTCTATCATTTGGGTTGTTCACTATCACTATTGTTAAGTCAAATTATATTCTTTGAGAGAAGTCATTTCTATCTTCAGAATGAATGCACAAAGCAAATCTTATGGCATGTTGTTTTTTCTTGCAGGAGGCAAGAAAAAAATTGCAATATATTTTCATTGACAACCATATACACTAGGACATAAATAAAACATTTATATGGTATCACCAATAATAGATATTTATAGAAGTAAACCTCAAATTCCATACATATTTTACACTAAATATTATATTAAATCATTTTCTAAAAACCAATAAAATTGATTTTAAAATCTAACAATTTTAGTACAAGGAAAAACTGCATTATGGTCTAAAGTAACTACATTCTAACTTCTAAATGTTGAAATCATCCTTGGATTTTGCAATCCAACATTTATGTTCTTTGTATTCCATGGACATGGAATTATTTTTTATGTTTAGTCAAAATTTATTTTTCTTTCAAACTTCATAGATATCTTTATCAACATGTATTGTTTAGAAGTATAAGTAGTACACAACATAGAATATTTCTAGTAGGTGAGTGTTTTCTATTTTTGCACAACTTTTGTTTTGTATCAAAATACATGAAGATCCAAATGATTTGTAGGAAATTGCTACAAGAGGGACATGGACAAAATTGCATCTTGTCAATTCATGCAATAGTTGTGCATTATGAAGAGGCATTCAAGGACATTTGCACATTTGTCACAAAAGTTGCAAGATATGGCCTAATTTCCACATTACATAATTAAGGGATAATATTGGAACACAATTGTGTCTTCGAGGCTATTAGTGGGAAAGTATGTTGACATATGCTTGTCGACCAACATCAACAAAGTGTTGTGAATGATACAAAGGTTCATTTTGCTCCTATGTTGTATTTCATAGAACATTGATTACTTCAAACAACTATCAAATATGATGAATAGATTCAGGTTGTTGAAAAAAAAGTCTTTAAATGATTTCGTAAGATGCATTGATAATTATAGTATCTATAAGATCAATTTGGATTGATGTCAATTGGGCATGTGATGCAGGTGCATCCTACTTCAGATTCATTGTATATTTGATTAGAGATAGGGGGTCTTTCATTTAGGTTCCATAAGTATGATTTAATGTATTTTCCTATGTTTTTGAGGAATTGGAATGTAATGTGTGTGTGAGGATTGAATTGTGGTTGTTATCAAATATATGAGAACATGAAGGTCGAGATATCTTAGTATATATTATATCTCATAGGGATTGTGACCATAGACTTAGGATTTGGTTGGTGATTTTGTGTATCTAAAGGATTCTTAGGATATTGTTGAGTGATTGTGAGTATGAACAAGAAATGGTTGCATAATCCTTTTGTAAAAAAGTTGTAATCCTTTAGGCATTGACGAGGCCAAATGAATGATAATCGGGCCAAGAGAGGAAAGGGGTTTGGTCAAAGAAATACCAGAAGGTCTGCGAGCCTATGTAAATTGTATGTACAATAAATGTACAATTGATGAATATAAAATATTTGTTAAGAGAAGATCTGTGCATTGAATTTCTCTGTGGAGGTTAAGTAAGTCTCTATATCATGATCAAGGAACCTGCCTATGTTAAGTTGTGTTGATAATTATAGGATAAAGGATTGGTTTCAAGCATTAAGTTTTGTTACAGAGCTGAGAGAGAAAATATCTTGATGATCGTTGATCATCAGAGATTCATAAAATTATCGTGGCAAAGCTCAAGAGGAACAATGCTTCAATATTCACACTGAAGATAGTGTGGAGTGAAGCTCAGAGAGACAATAATATCAGGGCTCGTGCAAAAGAATAGTGTGCAATGCATATACCTCTGGAAGGTGAGAGCAACATGAACCATTTGATGAAGGTTCAAGATCATTCGTGACCCTTAGATAAGGAGAGAGAACACTCATAGTGTAAGTAGGAGGTCAAAGTACAGTAGTCGTCGGATGATTGGAAGGACATATCCAAACCTTCTGATCAATAAGTCAACGATTGATCAAGCTTGGACCATTGGATCAATGAAGAGAAGATCGATGAAAAAAGGCAATTGTGGAGATCGGGTTCAGAATTAATGTATGTGCAAGTTCAGACTCCGCAATCCAATAGACTATCAATATCATCAATCGATAGATCAATGGTAAGCATTTATCCAAGGTTTAACACCATTACAGAGATCGGGATCAGAATTAATGCGTGTGCAAGTTCAAGTTCCGCAATGCACCTGGATCGTCGATCTAGGAAGAAGGCTACATCTTGTGTGTAAGGTGCTCGAGGGTTAGAAAATAGATCCAATCGTTGATCTTGGATCAATATTGACGGTAGAGGTTTAATCACATAGGTAAAGGTGACCAGGTTTTAATTGAAAGGTAGGTAAGATGGAGCCTACGGTCATGCTATTGGTCACGCGGATTGGGCATGAACATCCTTCTGGATAGTTGACGAGAACTGGTTCAACACCACGGTAATAAAATGCGTGGTCATATGCAAGTTATGAACTGAAGGGGTGATAGTCTAAAGGTGCACGAGAGAAAGGAATTTGTGGTTCCAACACCACAGCTTCCTGATATCGGGGTCAGAATAGAAGGGATATGTATCAAGGAGATGTGTAGAATTTAAAGCAAGTAGACAAAATTCGATCCTGTCAGTGATCAAATTTGAGAATAAATGACGATCTTTGGCACCCCTATTCCAGGGTTTAAGACACAGTTTAGAAGAAGAATGTATATAAGGGATTTTAGGATGGGAGGTCCTGCATCAATTGGTATTAGAGAAGAAACATTTTTAGTATCAAAAAAGAAGAATTAATTGCTCAATTAATTATTGAAAGGATTATTACAGTGTAGTAGAAAGAAGGGTTGAAGTTACATTCACCTCATGGAAAGCTGCAGACAGAGTATAAGATGATACGAGGATACTGTACAGGAATTTAAAGAATACTAATGTTCTTTAAGGTACAGATAGAGGTACAGAGCAATGATATGCACTTGAGGAAGGATACTCTTGGAGGAGATTTCAGGAAGAGGTACTTATGGAGAAGTATTGATCCAATATGAATGGATCAACAAAGGAGTGTTGAAGGAGAGATCTTGAGTAATATCTTACAAAGAAAAATAAATTGATTTTTATTGCTAACTCTGGTCAAAAGATAATTTGTGTTGCAGGTTGAAATTGTAGCAGAAAGCCATGACAATAGTAAAACTGAGACAGAGGAAAGAGGGAGTAGGTAGAGCTCTAAGAAAGTGAAGATTGTGAAAAAATACAGACAACAATTAGAATTACTGAAGAAAAAGAGGACAATGAAGTTCTCAAAGGAAGAGGTGATAAATTGGAGAATGAAACAGTCTGAAATATTTGGAAGCTGAGCAGAAGACGTTCTCTATAAAAGGTTCTAGGTGAAAAGAACCAAGAGGAGATGTCCCTAGAAGATGATTGGTACTAGTGACAAGTTGCAGACTTGTTACAGAAATGGGAAGGACCTATTTCATCTCACAAGTAGACAAGGAGAGTCTATAGAAGGAAGAGGAGAAGGTGACCACTGAGGTTCATATTAAGGGTTTAGAATGGAGTCACAACCAAAAGAAGGAAAATTCCAAAGAAGTTGGCATAAGGAAGATGAGGAATGAGGAATTGGAAAGAGAAATGGATGAGATAAAGGTACATATTAGTGTACTAGAGGAATTGCTACGATAGTATGAGTAGAACCAGAGATATGGTTGGAGGATAGGGAAGAAGAAGGTGAATTTGAATTCACTACAGGTGAAGCTAAGGCAAGGGATGTTTTCCAGGTTAAAGGAAGAACTCTGAGCAGCTGAGTGTGAAATGGAAGTTTGGTTATTTGGACCTGAAAGAACATTGTTAATGGATGAAGATGAAGCCATAAACATTGAGGATAAGTTTCTTGACAGTCTGGTGAATTGTTCAGAAAAACATGGAGATATGGAAATTAAGGCATTAGATGAAGAGCCTTATGACTTTAATTCTGAATTTTTGTGTATGTTTGTAGATTTGGAAGGTAACGAAGATCAAATTAATGATATGTTTGTGCATGTCAATGAAGGAATAAATCTTGTAGAAGAGATGGATGAATGGGAGGAATTTGTATAGAGCATATATTTGAAGACCTTGAAGATAATGAGGAAGTTGTCATAACCATAGAAGATGAAGAAAATCAAATGAATATTTGTGTCAGTAATCTGAATGATGGGAAACCTTCATTTGGAAGAATTTCCTTAGCAACAGAACAATATGAAGGCATTATTCAAGACATAGAGGAATGCATGGCAATGATGACAAAAATAGAAGTTCAAGAACCTTGTAAACTTGAACCTCACAATTGGGATATATGTGTAGGTGGATAAATATTATTTTGTAGATTTTATGGAGGTACAAAAGATGTAAATTTACCTCATGAAGACAGGCTCAGGGAAATTTCAGACATGGAAAAAATATAGGACAATCTTCTACTAGAAGAAGAATGTATAGCAGAAAAGGTAGAACCTTTGGAAGGATGGATGATAGAAGATATAAGACGAGGATATTACCTAGAAGATACAATTGAAGATAATTTTGATGAATTTTATAAGGAATTGGAATCCTTATAAAAGAGGATAATAGGTCAAGGACTGAACATTCATAATGCAAAATATGAATTGGAAAAGGAATACATTGTATTTAAGGAGAATAAGGAAGAAACTGCAAAGCATGCACAACAAATAGAGAGAGATCATAGTAGAGGTATTCATCCAGAGACTGATCTTGATAAAGATATAGAAATATCGTGGATGATGATGAGGAAGACATACAAGAGGAAGTATTGTAGAAGTAGGAGGAAAACCAACAATGAGCACAAGTTGACTGAAAGACTTTGCATCAACAAAGTCAATAGACAATTACAGACTAAATTTCGAGACCCTGGAGGGTTGCATCACCATATGAAAGCACATGATCAGGAGATCATGAATGTTTTCAACCTTGGGAGTCTGATACAGGTGCATCCTGCTTTAGATTCATTGTATATTTGATTAGAGATAGGGGGTCTTTCATTTAGGTTCCATAAGCATGATTTAATGTATTTTCCTATATTTTTGAGGAATTGGAATGTAATGTGTGTGTGAGGATTGAGTTGTAGTTGTTGTCGAATGTATGATAACATGAAGGTTGAGAGATATTATGAGATATTAGATATCATAGGGATTTTGATCCTAGACTTAGGATTTGGTTGATGATTTTGTGGATCTAGAGGATTCTTAGGATATTATTGACTGGATTATGGATCTGAACCAGAAATGGTTGAACTAGAAATGGTTGCAGAATCTTTTTGTATGAAAGTTGTAAGCCTTCAGGATTTGAGGAGGCCAATATAGGAAAGGGGTTTGGTCAAAGAAAGACCAGAAGGCCTGCAAGCCTATGTAAATTGTATGTACAATAAATGTACAATTGATGAATATAAAATCTTTGTTAAGAGAAGATCTGTGCATTGAATGTCTCTGTGGAATTTAAGTAAGTCTTTGTCTCATGATCGAGGAACCTGTGTATGTTAAGTTGTGTGGATAATTATAGGATAAATGATTGGTTGCAGGTATTAAGTTTTGTTATAGAGCCGAGAGAGAAAAGATCTTAATGATCGTTGATCATCAGAGACTCATAGAAGTATTGTGGTGAATATTAGGAGGAATAATGCTTCAAGATTCACACCAAAGATAGCATGGAATGAAGCTCAGGGAGAAAATATTATCAGGGTTCATGCAGAAGAACGTTGTGAAACGCATAAAACTCAGGAAGGAGAGAGCAACAGGAATTGTTTGATGAAGGTTCAAGCTCATTCATGACCCTTAGATCAGGAGAGAGAAAACTCACAACGTAAGTAGGAGGTCAAAGTACAGTAGTCGTTGGATGATTGGAAGGATAGATATGAACCGTCCGATCTATAAGTCAACAATTGATAAAGTCTAGATCATCGGATCAATGAAGAATAGATCAACGTTAGAAAGAAATTATGGAGATCGGGTTCAAAATTAATGCCCGTGCAAGTGCAGACTCCACAATCCAATAGAACATCCATATCATCAATCTAAATATCAATGGTGGGCATTGATCCGAGGTTTAACACCATTGCGGAGATTGGGCTCATAATTACTACATGTGCAAGTTCAATTTCTACAATGCACCTAGATTGTCGATTTGGGAAGAAGGTTAGATCCTGCTTGTAAGGTGCTCAAGTGTTAGAAAACAGATCCAATCATTGATATTGGATAAAGATTAATGACAGAGGTTTAATCACGCAGGTAAAGGTGATCGAGTTTTAATTTAAAGGTAGGTAAGTTGGATCCTATGGTCACGCTATTGGTCATGTGAATTGGGTGCAAAGATCCTTTGGGCTAGTTGACGAGAACCAATTCAACACCATGGTAATAACACTCGTGGTCATATGCAGGTTATGAACCGAAGGGGTGATAGTCTAAAGGTGCATGAGAGAAAGGAATTTTTGGTTCCAACACCACTGCCTCTTGAGATAGGGGATGGAATAGAAGGGAGATGTATTAAGGAGATGTGTAGAATTTGAAGCAAGTAGACAAAATTTGATCCTATCAGTGATCGAATTTGAGAAGAATTGACGATCCTTGGCACCCCTATTTTAGGGTTTAATATGTAGTTTAGAATAATACTGTATATAAGGGATTTTAGAATGATAGGTCCTACATCAGCATGGCACAATTGCATTTAGTATGAATTGTTATCATATGTATGCAAATTATATTCTTATACATACATGCACACACACACACACACACACACACACACACACACACACACACACACACACAAACATATATTAATGATATCAAATCCTATTATATGAACATTGTTACGAGAAGAAAAATGCGGCAAAAACTGTGATATGAGGTTATCACTAATGTTCACAGTTATTGTCATATGACCATGTTTGTCAACAATATCAGCATGTACAACTTGCAATTTTGGTGGTGATTTTGAGATTGTCATGGAAGTAGGATTGTTACGCGTCAAAATTCCTCACTTCGACAATGTCACATTCTCGTTGTCACAAGTGTCGCAAGTGTCACACTTTTTGTTGCAAGTGTTGTAAATGTTGCATTTTCATTCTTCATTTGTCACATTGTGAGGGACAGCATGGAAACACTTGATACATCGTATAGAACATGTTGGTATCAGAGTGATCTTCTCTTCATTTATTTTTCTTCATGCATGTCGATGACAAGATCTGAGTACAAGAAGTTAGGAATCAAACTAATCAATCCATTGCAAGATTAGTCACGTCGATCCCGACAACAAACCATGGGGGAAGAAAATAAATATAATGGAGTAGGAGATACTATTAAAATTTTGCTCGAGGAATCCATCTCATGAAAAAGGAATGAAATGATGGAAAACATCACGCAAATCCTTCGACAGTTTCCCACATGAGAAGCATATTCATCAAGTGTCCATGCAACCCCCTTCAAGGTACATGTAAATTTTGATAGTCTATTATTTGAAGGACTGATATATGCAGATGTTGTAGATAAATGGTTGAATCTTCTTGAGGGGTATTTTTCGGTCCACAATTTTTTCGATAGGGAAAATATCACTTTTGCACTCCTCAAGGTCGTTTCCCATGTGAAATACTGGTGGGATACTTACTCTAAGAAAAGGGTCGTAGAGGAATCTGTCATGTTTATGGTGGCCCCTACATGGGATTCCTTCTAGGACGCTATTAAAGAACAATACTACCCTATTAGAATCTATGAGGACCAATACACCAGATGGACCCTCATACGTCAAGAAAGGGCCCAGACAGTACCATATTTCATCAATATTTTTCATACACTACACACCAAATTGGGTATCAAAGACTTTGAGCGTCATCTGGTGCTCAAATACTGTAGATGTTTGCATAGATACATTCAAATAGAAACAGATTTTTTGGACATCGCCTCATTAGGCATGACCTATTGATACACTCTAAAGATCAAGCATAAATTTAAGTAGAAAAGGTGAGAGTTTGGATATGAAAACCCCTCACAACCGAAGCATGAAAAAGGAGGCCCTAACACACACAACAAGGGACCAAGTTGAGAGGGATGCCCTCAGGACAAGTAGTCCAAGATGCAACACAAGAAGGGCAATGAGAAGACGAAGAAGGAAATGTGAAAATTGTGTGAGTATCATAAAATCCCTTGGCAGAACACCAAAGAATGTCACTCCAAGAAGTCACTCGTGGATGAACTGAAGGATTCTGAGTCAGAGACTAATTCTGATTCCAAATCAAATCTTGAAGGAGGGAAGAGGATTATTGATGTTGAACCCAATGCCATTTTCACTACCACCAAAGTTCGGCTAAGTGAACCAGAATAACCAGAGGAAGGGGAATGCCTCTTTCACTCGTAGATGTGGGTAAAGGGGGCTCCGCTTCATTTCATTGTCTATTGTAGTAGTTAGAAGAACCTGCTTTTAGCATAGTTCATCAAGTGGATGGACCTACCAATGACACCACACCTGCAACCCTACACCATCGGTTGGCTTCGCCAAGAAATAGATCTTTGTGTCAGCGAACAATGTCGTCTACCCTACGACATCAAGCCTTTAAAAGATGAGGTACTGTTTGATATTGCTCCCCTTGAATTTTTTTATGTTCTTTTAGGAAAACCATATTTGTGGAAGCGTCATGTTGTGTATGAGTCTATACCCCGCAGTTTTATTATTACTTTGGGTAGACAATTGTACAGGATACCAGAGGTAGCATCGCCTACTGCTATTTCTTTAATCCCTGTGAAGTAATGCAGTAAGGTCATCTCATAGATAGGGAAGTTCTTATTCTTTGTAATTTGATCTCACAGTAAGTAGAAATTCATCACCACATATGTGGCCTCTATTAGCGCCACCATCTTTCTTTCCATTTAGAGTCAGTTTTAGTCAAGTTATGGCCCATGTGTCTTGTTAGCACTCTGTAATTTTCCCAAGGCTGTGGAGGCAGTCACAGAGGAAACATCAAAACCGCTTCGAGTCAGGGATCTAACCCTCCGAGACTCAGAGAGGGATCTCTCTGTCAAATTTAGATTTGTTTGAATAGATATTAGGCTAGCTAATGGGTTCAGAGTTTGTATTTTTTAAATGATTGGTTGGAGCAAGAGAAAAGGGCCATGGGCAATGGAGTCACAATCTGAGATTTAATCAAAAACAAATCCTACAGACAACTTTACAGGGCAAGGTAGGCAAATTAATAGATCTGGTAAAATTAAATGAAATGAAAGAGGAGTAAAAAGAAATGATCAATTTAGCAATAGAGCAATGAAGAATTCTTCCACTGAATATTAGAAGAAAACATTAATATTATCCGCAGCCAAAAACATAGTGTATCTTTCAACAAATTCTGCTCATAAGCTTCTATCGTATAATAAGGAAAGAAAACATATGGAAACATAGAAAACAATTTGTTGGAGGAGAACTTCACTAATATACTTGACACAAGAATCATGTAACCACTGCGACTGTATTATTGAATTGATGAAAAATATAGATGGCTCTGTGAGATCTGATACAAGATTTTAAATCATGGTCCCTGACTGATCAACCCTTTTACATTAAAATCATCTGAATAAATAAGGGAGATCCACCAATAATTTGTGTAAGTCATATTTAACCACCTCGGCCAAAAATAGCCACAAATCCCCAAAAATACGGAATTGTCCGCCATGAAAGACGGGCTGAATTTTTGAGAAAAAGAGGTCCACTCAGACATCTATTTCTATTTAATTATGACACCTGGGAAAAAACTGAAGGAGTTTATTGTATATGGTCATATTATAGACCAAAAACTCCTTCGGTTTCGCCAAATTCTCCTCCAGCTTGCCGTAACATCTCCTGCAAAATCAGGACTGTAACAGAAAAATGAAAAACTAGAAAAAAGGGCCTCGAAGATGGCTTCGATTCTCCCTTCTCGTGGCACCTGTGAAAAACCTGAGAGAGTTTTTTGTTCTTCATCCCATTACGGAGAAAAAACTCTCTTGGTTTTTCAAAATTCAATTTATTCTGCCCGGAATTCGTTTTGAAAGTTAACTGGTCAAAATGATGCGAAAGCGGTTTTTTCGGGGGCAGAGTGGTATTCCAGACCCCCCTGAGGTGGTAAGAGGTTTTATGGGGGGGGTTCTACTGGCTTGTGGATCCGACACTTATCTGGTGGGTGGTTTTATAAACTACTTCATTCCGAACGCCCCCCCCTCTCGTTAAACTTCAGATGGTGAGGGGGGGTCTGGAATTTTTAACAACCGTTTGATTTAAAATGATTTTTTTTTTATGTGGGGTGTGATGTAATGGATTTACGGGTGGGTAGACTTAGGATAGTGTTTTAGTTTTGTTTTTAATTTTATATGTTTTATTTTTTATTTAGTTTAAGTTATTTGTTTTATTGTTTTATGTTTGCTTTTTGTTTTATGTTTTTTAATTGTTTTATGTTTATTATATGTTTTGTTTTCTTTTGTGTTATATTTTATATGTTTAATAATTTGTTTTATTTAATCTTTAATTAATCAAACTCTAACTTAATTAATAACTTAGATTTTTAACTTAATTATTAATTAATTAATTAATTAATAATAAATTAGTTATTAACTAGTTAGTTATTAGCTAGTTTAACCTATTCTAACTATACTAACATTATTATTTAATCTAATTAACTTATTGTTATTTTTGTTTATCCTAAGTTTGATTATTCATGGATG
>JZKD02S1691646.1:158827-174630 GCA_000966675.3 Picea glauca
TCTAAATAAAAAAAATACTTTTATATGTCGGAAGTTGAATAACTTGTGAAAATACAGTTTTTTTTGTCATAAAACAAGCAAAAGTGTAACCCACCTTCATGATTTCACCCATAGACAACATCTATTGAATGTAATTTGGGTTTGATTGAAACTTAATGAAAAAATCCTGTAGCTTTGATGAAAAGATTCTAATTGTAGCAGTTGGATGTATTGCTTTCCCTCCATTGAGTATGTACTTCCTATTTTATTTATTCATATATTTTTTTGTCTAACTCGGAATGAAATTTTGAACCTGTGGATTCACTGCGCAGTGCCCCTTGTTCGCACCATTTATAAAAAACGTATTTCCTCTAAATTTAACTTCGAATTCATCCATAAACAATGCTCGGAGTTGCTTCTTGTGTTTTCTTTCCGCCACACACAACAATTTTAAACTAAATATCGTTGCTCGCTTAGCCTTAATCCTCTCCAGTTCAGTAACCGAGTCATTTGTTTCTATTGTTTCCTTTAATCAACTCCATAGCCCAAGGTCCTACTATATTATGCCAATGAAACCATAACTTATTATCTGACAATGTTAAATCTAGCCACAACTTTAAAGCCATATCCCGCCCTGAGACCATGTCTCTCGAGAGAGCCCTCCCCAGATCTGAAAGGCTAGTTTCGGGTCTCAAAGTTGGTTGAAAAAGTTACCTCTATTGTCTATTTATCATCCAAACAGATTTACAGAGTGGTAACATTTTGGCGTCGTTGCCGGGGATGGAATTGAATAAATTTTCCCTGGGAAAACGACTAAAGTTATAGTTTTGACCCCTGAGGGTAACAGAGGGAAAAACATCTACGCTGGCTGAAAATATGTACCCTGGCTACTCCAACCATAAATACCAGTAGCATCAAGTAGCATAGTTCAGGAACCCTAGCTCTGAACATGATCTATACCAGAGAAAATCCTGATCTAATCCCTACAGAGCCTGTGTACAACCCCAAGAAAATTCTGCGTGGGACTAGATATAAAGTATTAGACCCATTCTATTACTTGGATAGAAGCACATCCTTACCCAAATATGGTGCACAAAGTATTGATGGCCTTCATTTTGATGATTTTTTTGACAAAACTCTATTAAGGTCTAAGTCAGAAACTAACTTAGATGAAATAGTTTTCGACCAGAAGAGATTCCAAGCCATGATATCTAATAATGTCCCTCAAATCCCAAGTCATCCTAGAGCCATGGACACCAGATTCGCCCCCCTCATTCTGCCTTCCCAACTACATGATTTTCCCCAAAACTACAACCAAAGGATTAAGCTCTATGACACTGAAGGGAACGTTTTAGCCCAGAAACATATGGATTGGTTCAACGATTTCATTGACCAAGAGGAGGTGGACTATGTAGATGCAAAAATGAGTTTTTTCACGTAGAGCCTTTCGGGGGAGGTGAGGAAATGGTTCAAATCCCTCCCGCCCACAAGCATTAGAGACTTCGCCACGTTCGAGACTTCTTTCATTAATAAATGGGGAGACAACAAGAACTCTTTGCAACTGTTAACACAGTACAATAATATGAAGAAGACACAAGAGGAGATGATGCAATAATTCTCATATCGTTTCATGAAGGTGTATAGCTCGATTCCTGCAAAATTCAAGCCACCCCCTGGGGTTGCGCAGTTGCGGTACGTCGACTCCTTCAACAATGATTTCTCCTTGCTATTGAGAGAAAGAAGATCAACAAATCTAGACGTAATAATGATCAATTCTATCAAATTCGAGGTAAACATGATGGCATCGGGGAAGATCAAATAGAGATTCAACAGAGGTGATAAGAAACCCCAAGGAGACACGCAACCATCGATATCTTGGTCCTCAGACGATAAGTTTGAATTAATGATGAAGATGATGGAAAAGTTAATGGAGACAATGTCCATGGGAAACAAACCTTCTACCCAATAAAAAAATGACCCCCAACATAGAAATCAGAACCTTATGAGGGGTCAAGTTCCTCATATCAGACAGAGGGAACAAAGGGAGCAAAGAGATCAAGGCGACCAGTAGACGAGGCCTCCATTCCAAAACAACTACGTGGATGAAGACTTCGATCAGATGTTCGAAGACCATATGCATTGTTGTGATGACAAGAACCTGCACGTGTTTTTAAACAAGGGTGAGCATGATTGGTAAATGAGAAAAAACAACGATTTTATGCTGGAGAAGGATGATGCATGGATCGGGGAAACTGATGATGCACTATCCTTGGAAACAAAAGAGTTCAGAAAGGGTTATCAGAACACCATCATGCAGTTCCAAAATAAATATAAACTTAGGAGCAAGGAAGTGTCTACCGAGTCTTAGTAGACAAATCCCATCAGGAAACCTTCGGCAGACACCCCTTCCACAAGCCAACCGAGGCCGGACAACACGACCAAGGATGTGACAGAGAAGAAAAATTCGAAGGAGGAGTCCCTAAAGAAAACTCTGGAAGCAAGACGAGAAGTGGGTGGAAAAGAGGTAGAGAAATTATGTCCCCCTTTTAACTTTGAGCATGAAGTGGATAAAATCAAAATCTCTATCCAGTTCAATGAACTTATCAGAAAAGGCGAGTATTGGGAGAAAATTATTAAAATTTTGAATATGGGAGGGACCCCTGATACTTTGAAATTCCAAGATGATCACCCTAATATTATGTTTGGTCTGTGTGTTGAGGAGAAAAATGATACCGAGGATGTTCCTTCATTCTATGTCAGTCTGAAAGTTCATGACATGACCCTGCATAACGCCATGCTAGATTCGGCACATCGCACAACCTCATGCCAAAGGTGATCATGGATGAATTGGGTTTGGATATCACCAGGCCATACAAGGACCTTTTCTCTTTTGATTCAAGGAAATTCAAGTGCTTGGGTCTCATCAAGGACTTAGTTGTGTCGTTGGCCCAAATTCCTTCAAAGAAAATGGTTATGGACGTGGTCGTGGTGGACATACCCCCAAAGTTTGGCATGTTGCTATCCAGGTTGTGGGCTATGAAGTTAAATGAGACTTTGCAAATGGACATGTCATATGCCACCATTCCCATTTTTGGCCAGGATAGATGGTTGTACAGAGAAGTGCTGCTGAAATACATGGTAAGAAACAAGACACAGCCAAATAACCACTCTATATACTCTGTCGACACTATGGTTGGTTCCTCTATATTCTACAATGACCTAAGGTTCGAAGAGGAAGAGATGACAACCAGCCTGACAGTCGAGGAGGAAAGCATATGACAAAGGGAAGAGTGTGCAAAACCAAAAGACCGTTCGGAAAATGAGATATGGAAGATGAGATTTGATGAAATGGTCAACAAATAAGGGGTTGGGGTTGACATATGGATAAGCCCCCCCGAGGTGGGCACAAAGTTGTGCTCATACAAGCTTGCGTTCAAATGTACAAATAACATGGCTGAGTATGAGGCACTGATTATGGGACTGAAGGTGTTGAAATAATTAGGTGCAAAGAGGATAGCAATGCATGGAGACTTTGACCTGGTCATAAACGAGGTCAAAGGAATATAATAGTCCGAACACCCCAGGCTGAGAGTATACAAAAAATTGGCATTGGACCTCCTCGAAGAATTTTTTAGAGTATGATCTATCTGCTATCCCAAGGGAGAAAAATCAGATCATCGATGCGTTGGCCACCTCAGCCTCAGATTTTAAGATCCCCATCTTCCCAAATAGAAAATATGAGATTGAATTCAAACACAAGCCGACAATGCTCAATAATATTAGACATTGGTAGGTGTTTGAGGACGACAAGCAGGTGGAGATATTTCTCCAAATGAGTGATGAGTTTGCTAATACAAACATTGACGATGAATGTTGTTGTGATGAATATAAGAGCATAGATGAATGTAGTAATGAAGACCCTTTCCAGAACCAGATCGTGGGAAGGGACATAATACAACTGAAAAATAACATCATCCCGAAGGGGTTAGTTCCGCTGGAAACATTTTTTGATGAAAATGACGTGGCCAGAAATCCCAAGATCATTGTAAACAACGAGGATGTCGAAGACTGCAACATCGAGACTGAGGAGAACCCAAGAATAATAAAATTATCAAAAACACTCAGTCCAGAGGTCAAGAAGGACTACGTTAATCTCATGAAGGATTTCCCTGATGTTTTCGTGTGGAGCTACGATGATTTGAATGTGTATGACACTAAAGTAATCCAACATGTTATCCCTCTGAAAGAAGAACATAAGCCTTTCAAACAAAAGTTGAGATGGATAAATCCCCTGCTACTGTCACTGGTCGAAAAGGAGGTAAAGAAATTATTCAAAGCTAAGATTATCGTTTCTTTAAGATTCTCGAAATGGGTAACTAACTTGGTACCTGTAAGAAATAAGAGTGGAGAAATAAGATTGTGTGTGGACTTCTGAAACTTGAACAAAGTGTCCCTAAAGGACCACTACCCTCTCCAGAAGATGGACTATATCCTGCAAAAGTTGGTGGGGTCCCAGAAGATGTCCATGCTGGATGGTTTTTCGAGGTATAATCAGATCATGGTCCACCCATACAACAAATAAAAAACCACTTTCATGACTCCTTGGGGGACGTTCATGTACGCCAAGATGCCTTTCAGCCTGATAAACGTCGGAGACACTTTCCAGAGGGAAATGGACATCATGTTTTCCGACGAAAAGGATAATTTCATTGTGATCTATCTAGATGACATCACAATATACTCAGCCTTCGACTAACAACATTTTGAGCATCTGAAGAAAGTTTTCCAAAAGTGTAGGAAGTTCAACATATCACTAAATCCGAAGAAATCACATTTTGGGATGGAATAAGGGAAGCTGTCATGGCACATTATCTCAAAATAAGGCATTAAGATAAACCCCATCAAGATTGACAGAATCCTAAAAATTGGCACTCCATGCAGTAAGAAGGAAGTGCAATCTTTCCTGGGAAAGGTAAACTTCTTGAGAAGATTCATCCTAAACTTGGAAGAAATTATAAAGCACATAACCTTCATGCTCAGGAAGGGAAATGAGATCAAGTGGAATCCGGAAGCTAGGAATTCATTTGAATATATCAAAGTGGTGCTTACTAGAGCCCCTTTGTTGGCCAGTCCAGACTTCATGAAATATTTCATCCTATTTTCAGTCGCCTCAGAGCATACGATTTTCGATGTACTGTTGCAGAAAGATGAGAAGAACTTCAAGAATCCCATAGCCTATTTCTATCAGACGCTGAGGGATGATCCACTAAGGTACGAAATTATGGAGAAACAAGCGTACACCTTAGTGAAGGCACTGAAGGAAGTCATAATGTACATATTGCACTCCCATGTTATCGCTTATGTGCCCAACAAATCAGTTAAGGATATCCTGACGCAGCCCGACATGAAGTGAGGAGAGGTAAGTGGATAGCATCCATGCTATAATATGACCTAGATATTAATCCCACAAAACTAATTAAGGGTCAGGGCCTTGCGAAGCTGATGGCGCAGTCAAACTACGACGATGTGGGAATCAATTTCATTGCTGATATGTCAGAGTCATTAGGAAGAAATGATTTTGCAGGTGTCTCAGAAGTTCATTGATTTATCATGGTCTGCATACATCAACTATATGTTGAAGAATATCCAGGTTTGTTGGCCCTCGACCAAGTTTTGAGAGATCCTTGGTCAATTTTGACCATTTTGGACTTCGATAGCCTGTCGAAGGAGGAGCGTAAGATGAAGTAGAGATCGCGAGATCTTGGCCCCTTTTTGGGTCCTTTTCTGGATTTGGGAATATGTAACGGGTATGGGAATGTCGACCCATGGGTTTACCCATGCTTAGGCCTATTTTTTAATATATAAATAGATGTCTAGGCGATGTAAGGAAAAATGGGGGGGAAGAGGCATCTATGTGATGTTGTGCTAAGTGCAAGTGTGGCTTGTAAATGCTTTGTGCATACTGTGAGAGACTTGTAGAGCTAAGTGCAAGTGGTTGTAATAGACTGTGAAGGGATTTGTGTTGTAATGCGAAGAAGGAAGATCTAGTGAGGTGCGCAGATCTCCTGTCTTATGCAGAGTAAGGATTTCGTGGCTCTGTGCATGTATCTGATTGAAGAAGCTAATAAAGAAGAAGAGTTGATGGGTGTATCCCTAGGGTGGGGGTGAACCACTTATATGCTATGTTTCTCTTCTTTGTGCGATGTGTTGGTGTACTTATGTGTTATCTGCTAAGTGCTTGACATATATAGATAGATAGATCCATTTATACTTTGTGCTTATGATGAATCTGGATGCTAGATCTGACCTCTAGGAACTTTCTTAGTGCCTGAATATGCTAGATCTGATCTAATTCCTTATTTTAAGTGCTTAGATACATTAGATCTGGGTGAATGCTGTGATGCTTTGTTTTATCGACGGAGTAGATATTGGTTAAATATTGATGAAGGTTTGTTGTTGAGTGCTCTGCTAAATACTAGAATCACAGATCTATGTCCCAGCTAAGGTTGCATACATTTAAGTCCTGCAACCACCCCTTCCTCTACCTCGGGCGAGACTTCATCTGCTTCGCAGGCATTTTCGAAAGGGATGATAGTTAGGGTTTTTTTGGTGCATTGTTGTAGCGTTGAACCCTGGGTCTGCCCCTGTGACAACAAGGCCCACCCAGGCATAAGTAAGACCAAGGCCCAATTTCTAAAGCTTAAAGCGGTTAAGTTTTGTATCCTAGATAACTCACTCTATTGGAAAGATCATGGGGGAATGATGCTAAGTTGTTTGCTGGAAAATGATGCGAAGTGAGCCACAAAAGAATTTCACAAGGGAAACTGTGGGGGACACCATTACTAGAAAACCACTGTGCACAAAATCCTAAGAGTGGGTTACTATTGGCCTACCATCTTTGCAGATGCCTACAAAGAAGTGTCTAGTTGCCAAGAGTGTCATATTTTCGACAGAAGAAGAAAATTATAGCCATTGCCACTAAAGATGATCTCAGTAGAAGAACTATTCATGCAGTGGGGTTTGGATTTCATAGGGGAAATAATTCTGCCATCCTCCACGCAGCACAAATGGATACTCACAGCCACTGACTACTTCATGAAATGGATAGAAGCAATCCCCACAAAGAAATCCACAGACACATTCATCATCCAATTTTTGGATAAAAACATCTTGTCGAGATTCAGATGCCCCGTTAAAAACATAACAGACAACGCAACTGCATTCAATTCCAATAAGATGGAGAAGTTTTTTCAGGATTACAACATAACCCTAGGGAATTCTAAAACATACTACCCATAAGGAAACGGGATAGCAGAATCATCAAATAAGAGCCTGACCAGGATCATCAAAGGAATCCTACAAGAAAATAAGAAAGCTTGGAATAAAAAGCTTATCTATGCATTGTGGGCAGACCGGATCACCACCAAGAAGTCCATCTCAATGTCACCTTTTCAGATTGTATACAATGCAGACGCAATATTCCCTACCACAATAGGGTTTCCTGTCAGAAAGTTGTTGCAGGAACAGTAGGTCGACCCAGATGATGCGCAAAGGAGGATAAATCAGTTGATTCATGCACAACAGATGAGGGAACAAGTGTACCATCGATCAAAACTCCACCAGGAAAGGATGAAGGAAGATTTTGACAAGAGGTCTAAGCCAGAGGATTTTCAATTGGGTGATCTGGTGTTAGGATTGGATGCAGGAAATGAGGACAAAGGAAAGCATGGAAAATTCGATAATCTATGGTCGACTCCATTCAAAATTAGCACGTCTTGTGGGGGCAATGCTTATTTTTTATAAGGATCAAATGGAGAGTGCCTTGGTTGGGGGCCTGTAAATGGAAGGTTCCTCAAATATTATCTGATGAAATAAAATCCATTTAAATCATATGTCATTGTAAATAATCATGTTATTTTTGTGTCGAGTTAGTATGTCAACAGAAAATTGAAGCCTGAAGTGAAAGCCCTAAGTTTATACTGAAGTTTTTAGAAACTGCGTCGATAGGTTTAGTTTGTGTTTTGTCTTTCATATTTCAATGTCTAAAAGTCGAATAAATCCCTAGGGTCAGGCACTTGGTCTACTGTTCTTTGCTACCTCGCAGGGAGGATAACATCCACTTTGGAGCTAGTTGTTAGTGCCATGATTTTTATTTCCATTTAGAGTCGGTTTTAGTCGAGTTATGGCCCATGTGTCCAAACATGTGAAGTTAGGCACGTAACAATGAAGGGGTCAAAGACATCAAGTGGTATATTGGCCCTTGGAAGTAGGAAGAGATGTCAAAGTTGAAACATGAGTAAATGGTAAGGGTATGTTGTTCCCAGAGAGTTGAGTCCTATTAAAAGGTAGTCTCTATGTGCCCTAGGTCAAGTCAAGTAGTTAATGAAATTTTCATCAACAAGTGAAAAAACTATTATCAGCTCATTATGAAGGCTGAGGGAATGACAAATCGTGACATTCGTATCATATATGCCCTGCAGCCCTTATCACTTGTACTTTACACGTGGGGATGTGCCATGGAAAATATGCAACTCGATTCAAAACATCCAGGTGCCATGAATTCACGGTTCTTTGGCACAATTCCTCCTTCTACCTGATCTGTTATAAATTTCAAATGCTCGACACCCATTTTATTCGTGAAACCAGGTCCACGCACCATTTTCAATTTTTCTTGCAAGATCAAGTTGACCGAATTTTCTGCCTTGTGCATTTGCTGGATCCACTATCCTCACGATAAACTTTGGTCACTCCATGGAGACCTCCAAAAACATAATAAAGGGTGCGCAAATTATAATAATCCCCAGGCCCAAGCCCCAAAGCAACTGGGATTCGTTCTCACTCACAGCAAGCATCCCCAAAGATCCAAAGGGAGTCTTCCCTTTTTCCGCGGAAACAATGATATCACACCACGCAGAACTTGGAGTGGAAGGACCTAAATAGGAAGGAAGGATAGTAGAATCCCTATCTCCCCAATAGAAGAGACCTATGAGAAGGGGCAAGCCAAAGAATAATAGGGAAGTTGGGGAAACCCGCATCCCAGACAAGCTGCGTGAAAGATTGGTTGCTGAAAAATTACTTATGCGCATTGTTCGCCTAGAACCTGTCGAGGCCACAAGTTGAGAAACTAGAAGAAGAACAAGGAGGATGGATTTCAAGCGTACAAATGATCAAGATCCATCTCATCAATTGAAACAGGAAAAAATTTCCATCGCCGAACTGTACCAAGAAAACAGGGAGCTGAGATAACAACTAGCAACAAAAACCATTGAAGCATCAACAACACAAGGTCACGAAGTGAATGTGGCGTGGCTCAAAAGATAGCTTAGAGAGGATAAGGATGTGATCATATAACTGTGTGAATCACATCATCTACCAGAAGAAAGGTATGCAAAACATTCCAGAGAAGGTGAAGCAGCTGAGGAGAAATCTCGCGCAGCGCTCGCCAACGAACATAAGAAACAAGATTAACTGAGTCCGTTCATGTATCCGAAAACAGAAAGAAAATATTGATAGTTTTGAAGGAGAAATTTCCCTAAGACATTTTGTCATTTTGATAACAGTCATGACAGTCAAGAGCCACTTGTCGCACACATTTCCCCCAGCAAATGAGCGTGCGACAGAAATCAAATTTGTTACAACACATAGCAAGACTCTAACAAACACTTGTCCTTTCAGACATCTGATTGAAGGAAAGCATTGGCACATCACTTTCTCATGACGAGACCTGAACGATAATTGGATCCCCGTGGCGGATTACAAATAGTCATGATGTAGGCAAATGTATTTTTTGTCTATTTTTGGAAAACCATCATGTGAAGAGTATTTTAATGAAGAATAGTCAGTTTCCTAGCTTTTAGAGATAGCAGTTAGAAGAGCAGGGTAGCCGAAGTGGCACCCTCGCTTATATATTTGATATTTTCGATGTAAGAGAGGTTGGTTGGAAAAATTTAGTATAGACAATGTCTATTGAATGTAATTTTGGTTCGATTGAAACTTAATGCAAAATTCCTTTAGCTTTGATGAAAAGATTCTAATTGTAGGAGTTGGATGTATTGTTTTCCCTCCCTTGCATATGTACTTCTTGTTTTCTTTATTCATATATATTTTTTACTAACTCAGAACAAAATTTCAAACCTGTGGATTCACTGCGCAATGCCCCTTGTTCATGCCATTTAGACAAAATGTATTTCCTCTAAGTTTAACTCCGAATTCATCCATTAGCGATGCTCCGAGTTGCTTCTTGTGTTTTCTTTCCACCACACACAACGATTTTAAACTGAAGACTGTTTCTTTCTTAGCCTTTATCTTCTTAAGTTCGGTCACCAAGTCATTTGTTTCTATCATTTTGTTGAATCAAATACATAGCCTGAGGTCCTACTATCTTACGCCAATGAAACCAAAACTTATTATATAACAATGTTAAATCTAGCTACAAGTTTAAATCCATATCCCACGCTGAGACTGTGTCTCCCAAGAGATCCCTCTCCAGATCCGAAAGGCTATTTTTGGGTCTCAAAATTAGTTGAAAAAGTTAGCTCTTTCATCTGTTTATCAGCCGAACAGATTTACAGAGTGCTAAAAGCCTCTACATAGAGCCCCTCTTTGCAGTAGAAGCAAGTGGACGGGGTCATGGAAGAATACAGAGACATCTTCTCCTTACCTACATGGGTACCGATACACTACCAAATCAAGCATCCAATTGATTTGACTCCCGATGCACCTCTACCTAATGGACCAGTCTATCGTCACTCACTGATGGAAAATGATGAAATCAGGCATCATATCCAAGAGCTTCTTCAAAAGAGGCACATTAGACCCAACTCCTCCCCTTGTAGAAGATTTATTGTACTGGTGCAGAAGAAGGACAAGACTTGGCAACTCTGCATTGATTACAAAGCCATAAACAAAATCACAGTTAGGAATCGGTACCCCATTCCTAGTATTGATGACCTTCTTGACCAACTCCAGGGGGAAAATTTCTTCAATAAGATTGACCTAAAGTCTGGCTACCACCAGGTTCCCATCAAGCCAACTGATGTATGGAAGACAACCTTCAAATCTAAAGAAGGTCTTTTTGAATGGCTAGTCATGCCCTTTGGCTTAACAAATGCACCAACCACTTTCATGAGGTTGATGGATGATGCATTGAGACCCTTCACCAACTCCTTTATCCTTTGTGGTGGTATATTTGGATGACATCCTCATCTTCAAAAGAACATGGGAGGAGCACATGAAGCATATTCAGTATCTTTTGAACACTCTGTAGCAACACAAGCTATATGTCAACTTGGAAAAATCCTCTTTTGGCATGAACAGGTTCCAATACTTGGGCTACATTGTTGACGATCATGGGGTACATGTTAATATAGCTAAGATCTAAGTCATTCATGACTAGCCATCCCCGACTACATTGACCGAGCTTTGGAGCTTCTTGGGACTAGCCAAATTCTACCAATAGTTCATATTGGGATTCTCCCATATTGCATGGGCCCTCTGCCAGGTGACCAAGGGCGGTGGAAGGACCAAGTTCGTGTGGGGGTAGGAACAAAAACGAGCATTCGATGATCTGAAAAATCACTTATTCTCATCTCTAGTACTCTCCTTTCCCAATCTGCAACAACCGTTCGATATTGAGACTGATGCATCTAACTATCTTGTAGGGCACATTTCTCACTCAACACGATCATCTGGTGGCATACAATAGTGAGACACTCTCAGATATTATCCGTAAATACCCCACCTATGTCAAGGAAATGTATTCCATTGTAAAAGCATGTCGTCAATGGAAACATTCCATTTTGGGAAAGGAGATGCTCATACACACTGATCGCAAGCCTCTGCAGTTCATACAGACACAGGGGAAATTGCAGAACGCCTGCCATCAGAAGTGATCCACCAACCTGTAGTAGTTCCATATCAACATCAAGTATAAGACAGGTATCTCAAATCATGTTGTTGACTGCCTCAATCGATCTCATGTGGCTGCACTCACCACTGTGCTCCATTCCTGTGGACATGAAGCATTTGAGTGGCCCCAACTTTATCATCAATATACATACTTCTCCACCACCTATCATCTCTTGGGTACAGGTGTGACTGTCACCAATTTTCACATTCAATATGGACTATTATGCAACCTAGGCCATATCTATGTTCCTACAAGAAAGCATGCAAATCTGATTTGGGAAGCCTGCTACAGTTGGATGGCAGGACATTTTGGCGTGGAGAAAACTATGGTCATTCTTCAGAAACATTTTAATTCGCCAAAAATTCGACAGGATGTCAACAAGTATATCATATCTTGCACTGCTTATTCCATTTTCAAGCCAACCATCAAGAATCAAGGCTTATACACCCCTCTTCCTACTCCCAAGAAGCCTTGGGAATCCATCTCAATGGATTACATGTCTTTCCTTCTGTCAACCGAGAAAGGAAATGACTATGTATTTGTGATCGTTGATCAATTTTCGAAGATGGTCATCCTCACAGCTTGCAATAAGAATATCACAACGACATATACTTCCAAGCTCTTCTTCAAATGAGTGTGGGTCCACTTTGGGATACCATAAACTATCATCTACGACTGGGATAGTAGGTTCCTCAGCACATTTTGGTCAAGTCTTTGGTCACTATTGGACACCAAGCTCACAAAATCCACTGCTTTCCACCCCCAAACAGACGGCCAAACAAAGTTCATCAATCGGATGACTGTGCACATCCTACGCATGTAAAACTCTAAGCATCCATGTACATGGGATGAGAGTCTCCCCTATGTTCAACACAGTTACAACAGGGCTCTCCATAGCTCCACTAGCCCTAGCCCATTTCAGGTGGGGCTGGGATTCCAGCCCTTGGGACCCATTGATGTTTCACTTCCTCTTTCCACCACACAAACAAAATCTTCCCATGATCAGTCTACAATCGACAATGCCACCATATTCATTGAGAAAATTCAGCACATCCGCCAACAGGTCCAGGAGATTTTGTATAAATCCAATGCTAAGTATAAGAAATGCTATGATCAACATAGGGTACCACACCAGTTTCAGGTGGTGACAAAGTCTGGTTACATTTGTAGAAGGAGTGTCTCACAGGGCCCCATCGGAAGCTCTGCCCACTTCATTATGGGCATTACATTATCACCAAGGTTGTGGGTAGCAATGCTTTTGAGCTCAACACTCCACCCTTCCTTGGCCTACACCCAGTGTTCAAAGTGGACCTCCTTCGACCATATTTTCAACCATTATTGGACACTTCATAGATCATAAAACAATTGACACCCACAGAGCTAAACCCCGACTACATGGAACAAGCATCCATTGATCAGATAGTGGACACACAGGTCAAGGGCACTTTCCAGTAGAGGATCCATATTTATCAAGTTTTCAAGGTAGGGAAACTCCTACACGAAGGCAAGTGGCTCATCTGGGGCCAAATCCAGTAGACATTTCCTCACTTGATGGGGGAACTCAACGCAATGGATACCATTTCTTCCTAATGGGGAAATATTGATTCAGTTGGCTATTGGTGGCCACCCACCTATTCCAACTGTCTCCTCTTCTCCATTTTTAGTTCATCACGTTCTTTTGTACTTATTTGTAATTGTGGGTTCTACACTTTTGGGGATGTTCAAATCCCTACACATCTTCAAGGTGGATATTGGTGGCCTCTCACCTAATCCAACTGGATTATTTTGTATATTTTCTTTTCATCACATATTGTTGTACTTCCAGGGCCATTTTGGATACCTAAACAATGTTTTTTTGGCTCGCCACAGACAAACTATAGATGGAGTTTGATGGTGGAATGTTTATTTCTCTGAAATACCTTTCCAACAGGCTATCATGTGCCTAAAATAGAAGTCGTATGCAAAATTTACTACCCCAGGAAGTTAAGGTACCAACTTACCCATAGGGGCCCACATGAATTTTGACGTTTCACCTCCTAGGGTTAGGTTTTTGGATGTCTAGGGTTTTGTCATTCATGAGTAATATGAAAAAGGCCTCTAGAGCCTCATTGTAATTAATTTTTCTCAGACGGATGTGCGTAGTAGCCACATATCTTCTTAGAGATAGCTACCACAATTCAAGAAAGAGTTTAAGTTCTACAGTTTTACAGTTTAAACCTATTTCATTATTCAATAGAAGATATTGTTCACTAGATATCCGTGTTATTATTCATGTCTCTATGTTTATTATATTCAGTATGTTAATCAGTTCATTCCACTCCTAAATCTGGATCAATGCAGCTGAAGACCTCTAAAGACCAACAATCTATGGACTAAATTTGTGATTTAGAAGTATATCATGTCAAACTCAGTGGAGGATTGGGTTATAAATCCAATCAAATGGGTTTCAGGGGTGTATAATATTTGCAAAGTGCATGTGAAAGTGTTCCATGTCATCAGAGATGGCCTAGGATGGAATATTGGTAATGGTCAAAAAGTTAGAATGGGGGAGGATCCTTGGCCTAGGAGAAATATATTTCATTTACTTCCAACTTAGGTGATAAATCAATTGAGGGAGAAAGGTTATGTTACTCTGAACTAGCTTGTGGATCCCATGAGAAACACCCTTTGGTATCAGGGTTGGTTAGACACACATACTCTAGGGTTAGAAGCAGATGACATTAGAGAAATGGCACTCTACATCAATGCTCTAAAATTTTCTCAGGTAAGTTTGTGGGATAGGGAGGATGAATTGGTTTGGTTACACACCCATTCTGGCATTTATACCCCAAAATATGGCTATATTCAACTAAATTTATACTTATACCAACATGGCTTGGTTTGGTGGTGGAAAAAACTTTGGAAGCAAAAGTGTCCAACCAAATCATGTATCTTCATGTGGTGTGCTCTAAAGAATCGGGCTCCAACTTGGGATAATCTTCAAAAAAGAAATAAATCGGGCACAGGGTGGTGCACACTATGTAAAAACAGTGAAGAAACTATCAGCCATTTACTTTTTTTTGTCCTTTTACTGCAGAAGTATGGAGGGAATGCTCCAGACTCTTGAAATTAAATTATGTATGGGAAGGACCTTCTGTAGAAATATCATGGGAAAGGTGGATGCTAGGAGGGATTTAAGGCATGTAAAACACCTACCTTTGATTATTATTTGGGGAATTTGGATAGCTATAAATAAATTTATCTTCCAAGAAACAAACCCTATTCCAGAGGTTACAACTACACAAGGGGTTACAGTCCTTTCTTTCTTCCCTTGGGAGAAGGACCCGGGGGTTGTTTGTATATCTCAAGATATAGAAATAGATAGATCTAATCCCATGGGATTCTTTGATGGAGATTCACAAAATTCTATATGTGGGGGAGGGGCTCTCTTATACTTAAATGAATTGCATTATTTATGGATGTCATTGGGTTTAGGAGAGGGTACAAATAATTATGCAAAAATTATGAGCCTCAAATTCCTACTCATTTTTGCAATTGAGAAAGGTTGCAAGGTTTTAAATGTCTTTGGAGACTCTTTGGTTTCTATAAATTGGTCAAGGGGAATTCAGAGGTGTCACAATGTTTTCTTGAGCACTATTCTTGAGGAGGTAAAAATGTTGTAGCCATCCTTTGATTGTTTTTCTTGTCGACATGTCTATAGGAAAAACAACAAAGAGGAGGAATGGAGGTCGAAAGAAGGAATCCACAATGATTTAGGTCACTGGAAAATCATTGAATTCAAGGACGACATTCATTCTGAAAACTATCACAGGAATTTCATTAAAGGGCCAGCTTAGTAGACAATTTTTTTTCTTTTTTTTGCACAAAATGATCATGCATACAGTTTAAAAGTGATTGTTTGGATCGGGGAACTAGA
>JZKD02S1691646.1:181172-193704 GCA_000966675.3 Picea glauca
CATCAACCAATGACATCAATCAAACCAAACCATTTACATCAATGACATATGATCCAACAATCTCCCAAGTAATCAAACCATTGGCATCAATGACAACATGATCCAACAATGATTTAGGTCACTGGAAAATCATTGAATTCAAGGACGACATTCATTCTGAATACTATCACAGGAATTTCATTAAAGGGCCAGCTTAGTAGACAATTTTTTTTCTTTTTTTTGCACAAAATGATCATGCATACAGTTTAAAAGTGATTGTTTGGATCGGGGAACTAGACATAACTACATATCATAAAATGTTGTCTATAGAATATTTTGAAGTCTCCTTACTGTTATGGTTTTTGTATGTAGACAACCTTGTCTGGAAAATATAAATAGAATGGTCTTACAACAGACATGTTTAGATATTTTGTAAGAGGGTGGCCTTTTTGTTCCTTCCTTTATGGAGCTACACAACTAATACAATAATGCAGTAGTTTTCATATACAAAATGTAATTTTGATCACATTTGCTGAATAAAATTACACTTTTTTCTGAGGAACAAAAATAATAATAACTATTGGTTATTACAAAAGGAAAATGATCTTTTTTTTTTATAAAAGGAAGACCATTGAATGTAAGAAGGAACGCTTTTCCATTGTATAGAAGGATAATACTCTTATTTCCGAATATATAAAGAGAATAAGGAATTTGGAATTATAATTGTTGTCAAAGGTGTTAACACATAGAATTGTAGGGGTCAAAAATCATTTTAGTTTTGTTTTTTGAGTCATAGGGTTACATAATTCATAGGTTTTTTGTGTCTTCTTGTTATGGCCATAACTTAAAGTTTGATTTGAATAAGCTAAATTTTGGTTCAACCTTGGTTTAGAGTCTTGAGGTCATGTAATTAGACATCATGACAAGGTAAATAAAGTCCCTATGAGTCACACCTTGTATCATTACCTTGACATGTCACACCTCCCAGTTGTACAAAATTTTCTCCTTGTCACCATATATCCGTTTAAATGTCAAATCAAAGTTAGTTGTATGTGTTTCCAACTCACTAGGAGAGTTCACAACGTACTCATAAGTACCTCACGGATTCAATTGTTATCATTGTAGTTAAAGAATCATGACAAAGGAGATTTCATTGTTTTCAACACCGTCTTTAACCAAATTCTCATGGATTATGTCATAAATATCCTAGTAGTTTCCTCAAAGTGTGCAATTCATGTTTGAATTTGGTGCTGCAAATTGGTAGACATGTGTTGCAAACCTAGCGCTGCAAACAGGGCGCTGTGAAATGGCTGAAGAGGAGAATTGGAGGTTGGTTATCTTGCAAACATATCCATTCAAATTAACATACATAAGCACCAAGCCCAGGTCAACCAGGTACTCCTTGAGGGTTTTCATGTTGTTTAAAGGATGAGAAAACGATGTTTGTTGATTTATCTATCAGCGTTGCGAACTGTCTAATTCTTTTGCTGACAGAATTCAAACTCACCTCCATGGTGTTTTGAAACTTTCTCACTAGTAATGACTTCCTTTTGACCTCATCCATATTTCCCACTACTTATAATTCACTTGTTCCATTGAATTTTCTCCTAGCATTCTAAACTGGTTGCTTTGGCGTTGCGAACAAGGCACTGCGAATCCTCTATTTCAGGCATGTTGAAACTTTCATCTTCTACACCTTTTGAAATTCATCCTTAAACAAGTGAATTTTACCCCTGTTAAGTTTGAAACGTATGGTTGGTCATTTGATTGAAGCAGGATTAAAGTTGCACATATTATTAATATTGTTAACCAATTTTTATGTTGATGAAAGACCTATTTTAGTAGAGATTTATATTTTGTCTCCCTTTCATTATAACTCTCAATTGTTTTTCTGTATCCCTCATGTTTTAAGAATTCCTTGTCTCATTCCTAAATGTGTAAAGAGTGAGGTGTATAAAATCTATGTACAAGGTCAGCCTATTGAAAACAATTTTGTCATTAAAACCCTAATTTCCTATTTTCCCTGTTCTCACACATTTGGTTGTCATTAAAACTCAGATAAAATATTTCTTCTAGCAACAGTTATGGATAGTCAACAACATAAGAAGACTCACAATGGAAGGGAGATTCTAAGGACATAGCCCTATGATATTTTGCATTAGTTTATGTCAAAATATGCAAAGGGGGCATATGAGGTGGCGAGAGAATTTGCACTCAATTTTAATGGGACAAACACCAAAGTGGGGATGGTAGAGTTTGAGGATTCAGAACATTCCTCTTTATTGCAACAAAGATACCCAACAACGAAGAAAATCAATTCAAGGCTATGTCATTAAATGCTTCGTTGTCCATGGAATTCCTTAAGCCAGAGTATCAGGAGGATAACTTGTCCAAAGGGGTACCTAGAAGACACATGCTCTAAGGTTTTGATAATATGTTGAAGGTTATCCATAGGTATTTCACCTATGATGGGAGGTTTAACATGGTATACCAATACCACATCAGGTTGTTGTTACACTTCACAGGGAAATAAGTCATGAACCTCCCATTTTATCTTTTTAGAAGCATTGGTAAGATGGTTGACAGAGTTAAAGCCAAGTCAAAGTAACTAGACACTGGTGTCTTTCATTATGGCCTTATTAAGATGTTTGTGATGGAAGAGTTTAGAAAGAAAAACATTGATTGGGAAACATTCCTCACTTCATCACAGTTTCAGTTAAATATTTCCCCCACTCCACAGTTCAAGATACAAAGTCCCACTCATGTTGAGAGGACTGTGTATTCAGAGGTTAGCAAGAATAAAAGGGGTAATATGACTGATAAAGCTGACATAGCCATAAATGAAGAAGAAGTAGGAGGGCCTTCACAACCTTCACAAAGAGAAGCTTCACCCATGGAAAATCCTATTCCTATAGAAGTTCATTCAAGCAAACCCATAGGCATGAGAGTAAGAAATAGTGTTTTTCCCTCACCCATTACTGTAGATAAAGTTAATCCTAGGAGGCCTTTTACTAGAGAAACAACCAAGCAAAATTCCCTTGTGAAGGATGATGCAATAGAGACTTTAACCCATAGGAAAGGTAAATCCAAATATTTTGAGCATCCCATTGAAAGTTTTGATATCATTACTCCTTAGCATGAAATAAATCCCACTTTCAAGAGGCTCAAGAGGCAACTCAACGAAGCAAGAGTTGAAGATGATAAATTGAAGAAGGAAGACTTGGATTATAGGAAGAAACTTAAGGGAGTGATGGGAATGTACCGTGAGACTATTGAAAAGGCCAGGTTCTTGGCTAAAATATTTCTACCACTTCACAGACAGCTTAGAAATATCTATAGGAAGAACAGATCCCATCGAGCTCAAATCGGGAAATTGAAGGAAGAACTACAAGCTTTTAAAGATGAATTGGCCAAGAGAAACCTAGACATTTTGGCCAAGGTGTCCACCAGGAAAATCTCCAGAATTAAAAAAATGAAGATATTGAGCCTCCATAACCAACATCAATTTTGGTCAAGTTTCATGTTTCATGCATTTTACAACAATTTTGGTGATGGTTATGTTTGGTAAACTATTATTATCGATTTGGGTGCTTTCATTTAATCAATATTATCAATATTATGATGTCTACATCATTTTTGACACCTGATAGATTTATGGGATGTTTTATGAATTTTTATAATCAAACATGCCACTACAAGAAAGTTCACAGAGCCTGGCACTGTGAACTGGTTGTTTTAGGACAGTTTGCAGTGCAGTGCTGCAAACCCAGTTTTTTGAAGTTTTTGGAGGGAAGAGCAATTGCCAGATGTCAGGATGGATGCATATCAGCTTTATGAAGGTCAGTTGTGAGTTGGGAGGCCACTTTCCTAAAGATAATGTGCTCAAATGGACACAGCATCAACCTTTAAGAAGATGTTGCAAATGTTTCCAACATTATCTTGAAAAGTAGCATTATGTTTTCTTTCTGTTGTACACATGTAGCCATGCCACCCTTAGGCACAAGGATCGTATGAAGAAGTTCTTATTCAGATTGTAAAGTTTTCAATGATAGTTTAGGCTATAAAATGAGCATTGTAAGACTGAGGAGAGGTTTGAATGGTGTGAGAGACGACTCATATTTTGATATTGTCTATGTAATAGAGAGTATCTCCTATTGTATGGACCAAACTTAAGACACTTTGGATAATGGAAATCAGTCTTGTTTCTCTATCATATTTTTGCTATCTTACTTTGATTACAGCCTATTGAATGATTCATCTAGTTGATTGTATCTTTGTTGCAATAAAGGATCTATTGTGATATTGTTTACAAGTATATTAGAGTCTTTCTCTTTTATTTTAAGAAGTTCTTATCTCAGAGAGTTTTATTCATATGTGTGTCAGTGATACCTGATGTAGATGATATACATATTACACATTTCTTGTTAAGCCTTCCACCTACTTACTTCATCTCTTAAAAACTTGATATGAAGTTATTCAAGGCCTTATTTGTTGGTGTATATTATATGGAGTTATCTGTGATTTCTGATTTTTCCATCCTGTTGACACGAATTTTAAATTTTCTACCCTTTAAAACTGAAGCTTCATCTTTTCCTAAGTCATGGAGCCACCCTTAGTCCAAAAAAAGGAGTCAGAATCTTCCATTCCTTTCGGGTTTTGAGATTCTGTTCTTCTTGAGATATGATCTTCAACCATCCCATTTTCCCGATGCCGAAATCTCGAAGCTGTTTAACATATTAAAAAAATAATAAAAATAAAAAAGTAAAAAGGGGGGAAGAAATAAATGTTACATTTTCTGTCGCTTTCCACAAAGAACTCTTTAATCCGACATTAATTAAACTCTTAAACACAATTATCTTTCCCTTAATCTTTCACGGTTCGGGTTTCTCTCTACTAAAGATTTTTCGAACTCTCATCCTTTGAACTCCCGATCCTTGATTTTCTGAAAAGTAAAAGTAAAAAATAATTATTCGCTAATCTTGATTAGTTAAGGCTTTAATACAAATGATTAGCGCCTCGCTAATCCCATCGCAATTTCACGATCCAGGGTCTTCTTATGACATATCTCCTGACAACAGGATCCCCGAAGTTCTGAAATGCGAAATCATGTTTTCTTTAAATAAAGTTTAAGATTAAGGCTAATTTGTTTTCAAAACATGATTAGTGATAACTAAGCTTCTTTTCACATTTTGGAAATTGAGGAAGGTAGTGATTTTCGAAATTCTAGTTTTGAAATCGCCGATATACGACAATATTAATAATGGGTAAATGAAGATATTTTTTGACGTGAAAGCATATCTCCAGGCATATCTTTCCATTAAAGCATTAATTTTTCATCGCTTGTATCAGTACGCTTGTCATAACACAAATTAAGGGTAAATAAAAGTCTTGTGTTTCAAACTTCATTCTTATCCTTTACATCTGTAGAAAATCACATTTATCCAGTTTTATACATGTTTTATCTGTAAAAAGGTTTCTGGTCCAGTGAAAACATCATGGCGCCTAAGAAATATCCCCAAAAAAGTGAGGAAGTTACAGAAATCTTGAGTCCAGACAGAGATGTTGTATCTAACACAATACCACATGCCATCGATTCCATAAAGTCATGGAGGAAAATTTTTGAAAATATGGATTATGAAATTAAGAATTCCCCTCATGATGATGACAACAAGCTCTGATATGTAGCGGATTCTGAACTTCACAAAGTAGCTACACGACCACGACTCATGACGTATAACGACATGATCAGTTGGGCCTTAGAGCGAACAGATGTGCAGACAAGAAGCATTCTGGACAACCGAGGGGTCATCATTGGCTCTTTTAGACTAGAGCATATACAAGTAATGTATAAACTGTCTCCCAGTCCCAAGTATATTTAAAATAAAGATTTCGTGAGTAAGTTTCAAAGGAAATAATGTTTTGAGTCAGACCAAACGTATCCTGGCATAATCAAAGATTGGTGGAGAAACGAAGAAAAATCCAAGGCTGACACCCATGGTGTTTACACCACAACCTCTTTAAATGAGTATATGGTCTATGTGGTGATGATGTTATGTGGACATTTTGGAAAGAAAAGTCCCACCCATTTCCATGCAGAATGGGTACCTCTTTTGCATGAGGCAACATAAGGTTACAGTTTTAATTGGGATAAGATTTTATCTGATAACATAGCGAAGGAGGTCATCGAATACCAGACTGCAAGATCCAATGGCCAACCAGTAGCCTTTTATATGTCTTCATACATCATGGATGTTATATGCTTCATAACATCTTTCCTTTTAATGAATTGGAGTTGGAATCCGACTTACCCGGAACCTATTCATGAATATCATTCTAAACTTTGGGAAGAAAACACCAAGGACTCATTCTATGAAATCTGTCATTTTGTGGTGATACCACTACATCAGATGTTATACGACTGTGCACCTCCTAACATTTCAGAGTTGGTCATATGAAGCCTCAGGGTAGTTGCTGACTGGTTTATAGAGGAGAATTTCTCCTACGTCAGAGTTTTCGGATGTTCAATCCCTCCACATGCACTCCCAAAATTCCTCCCTGGCAGGCTGGTGTGAAGGGAGGTAGCTCATCAAATAGTAACAGGTGGAATCAAGATAGAACTAAAGACGGCTCAAAAGAAGTCTTGGTTGGTCTTTCCCGTTCATATTGGAAAATTTTCACTTCTCAACTTGGGTCATTCCAAAGTTGAAGCGACAACGCTGGAGGAGGTCAAATTGGTAGACCTCGAACACATGAAGCACGAACCTTACGAGTTAGTGGGAAAACACATGGCCTAGTATAATATGAAGGCTTATGAACATGAGAAGTCCCCTTGTGATGACATGTTCAAAGGGACTAGGACTTATGAGGAGGTGTTAGAGAGGGTATAGACACTGCCGTCAGACCTGCAAGCTAATTTTCAGACCTTCCAGAAGCATAGACGGAGTGGTCTGCCCAAAGTAATGCAAGGAGAAGAAATCACCCTTCATCAGGAACAAGAATATACTCCTCCAGGTTTCGGAAAAGAAGCACAAGATAAAGTAAATCCTGAATAATTTCCTCAGGAGACTGAAAGGTCTTCACAAAATGAAGAGGCCTTATAGACAGAAAATCCAAAGACGGAAGCAGAGAGGAGGTCCAGGACACCTCCCGAGTCTAGTAAGTCCACTCCTCCCTCATCACCTACTGTTGATGTTAATTTACCTAAGGCCATGGGAGAGATAAGATCTACAGATCTAGAAAGTCCCATAACTTCCTTAACCCCTTTACAGTCTGCCTTTGGGCTCCCACAGATGGGAGCCATATATGTTAGTGACCTCACCCCTATCTCCAGAGATGAGATCCCTCCTTTTGATTATTTTTTTAGCAAAAGAGGAAGGTTGTCCTAAACAAGAGATGTATATGAGAGAGGGAGGTATGGTGAAGAAGCATGGGGCCATGGTAGATGGCCATAATTTGGAAGTGGAGGATTTCACTACAGAGGTAGCAGGCTCCATGGGATCCATGGCAACAACAAACCCTTTTACTGTGGAGAACATGAGATCAAGGATAAAGAAGAGTAACCACAGAATAGCTCAATTGCAAGACCAGTTAAAGAATGTTGAGAAAAACATTAGAGAAGAGGTGAGTAAAATCTTGGAGTAGGCCAAAGCTGTTGAAAGATAAGAAATTCAATCACTCAAATCAAGCCTGGATGAAATGAACCAGAGGATACAAGCAAGTCAGGTGCAGGTTACTCAGCAAAATGAGCTTGTAAAACAACGACAGGCTAAGATAAATTTGACATAAGGCCGGGTTGTAGACTTAAAGGATTTTCAGGCCCTCTCACTGGAAGCACATACAAAAATAGAAGACGAGCAACATAAATTAATCTCCAAAATATAGATCATCCATAATTACTTTCAAGAGGTAAGAAAATCCCTTGATAATATTATTTTAGTGGAAAAAGAGGCTAAAGTAGCAAGGAATACCTTCCAGAAAGCAGTTGCATGTTCAGGAAATAGAGAGGTGTTGAAAAATCTAAAGCTTTCTGTCATTGAATAGATAAGAAGAGACATCATGCTCAAGGCATGGGAAACAAATATATCCTAAAACAAGAAGATAGTCAAAGAAATCAAAGACGACTGTGAGGGAATCTTTGATTCTTTGGATAAGCAAGCATTAGGTATGGAAATAAATGATTTCTCTAAGCCACTAGGGCAGATAAACATTGTGAAACAACAGTTGAACTGCAAAGAGGGCTTGAAGGCGATTCAGATGGAGATTTCACAGTTGAAGGAAATCAACACCAACCTAATAGACAGATGGATGGTACAACCCAATTTAAAATTGTAAGTGATCAGGTTTGCTGATAAAGGTTTTGAAGACAAGTTTCCAAAGATAGAAAGAAAGTTTTATCTGTTTGAGACTAAGGATCTTCCCACACCTCCTAGAAATTTTGTTCATTTTCTGGAGAAATGTATTGAATGTATTGCATCAAAGGAGGGAGAGACTACAAATGAACAGTGAAGTATCGTTTGAAAGCTTATACTATAGAAATGATAGATAAGCAAAGTTAATCATGCAACGGTTAAAGTTGCAGTTTTGTAACTATTTTTCTCCTAAAAAGTAGGAGGTTGCTAACCATCAAGTGTTGATGACCTTGTATAAATACAAGGAGCGAATACTAAAGAAAGGCTTTTTTCTTTCTCTAAAAGGGCATTTTTTGAAGAAAGTAATTTTGAAGAAACTCTAAATTAATAGAAATGCAGATTGAAGATTCCAGATTTTGTCACGTTTGAGTTATGTGTTCCCCTATCTTTTCATGTTTCTTTCATATATCTAATTGATGAATGCTTGGCTACAATTTAGTACGACCTCTATTGTGGAAATTATTATTCTTGTTATTTAAATCATTTACAATTTTTCCTCTGTATCATTTATTAGTAGATACAAGACATGCAAAGGTTTAGGTTCCAGTATCATATGCTTCATTAATATTTTTCTGGTTTCATAGTCTTCTGTTGCAACGTGAGATTCCTCTTAAATTGATGCCTCACCTTCTTAATAGCTTTATGTTTTTCCTCATATCATGAATGTTTCTTTTCCTTTAAAATTTAACTCAGATACAAGAAACGACCTACAATTTAGTCATCCTATTAATTCATGTCTTAAAATATTTATCCTTACATTGTGAAATAGAGATAACGAAGCCTAAAAAGAAAATGAAGAATTGTATCTTCTTTACTTTTTATCCTTCATGATAGTACCAGTTTCAAGGCAGCCTAACATTGAACCCGGTCTCTCGGATCAAACCAACATCCCTCTAAATTTATTTAACACTATCTTACAAACAACAAATAACCGAGTTGAGTTGGAACGTTCTTGGGCAGCAATTGAGAGAGATATCAACATTCAGGAAAACTGGGAATTTAGATAGAGATAGTTGAGAAACCAATTATAGCCCTCACCTTTTAATCAGATATTTTTCTGTCCTCAACTTCCTCTATATTTTCAGATGCCTTGACAGTATACATTATATCCTTAAAGTATAAACTCAGGAACAACATCTTTTTGGCGTCGTTGTCGAGGAACGAAGAAACGAAGCTTTTCCCTGGGAAGAACAACATTGACACTTTCCTTCTTTGATAGTGAACAAAGTTTGAAAACCTTCTAAGGCTACCTTTATATTTTACTTGGTGACTCCACATTGTTTAAACTAGCTCTTAACCAGAAGAACACCAGGAAGAATCCAGACGACGAGCAGATTTTGCCTTTTTCCGACCCAGAAAAAATTCTAAAATCAAGAAGACACTTCCGGCAGATTGTCTCATCGACAAATAAAAATTATCAACCTAAATTTACACATTCTGAATATAAAGATCAACACGGTAAATCAAGTATTCCACCCCCTTACGGGAAATACTCAGCTGATAAAGTTACATCCCTTGAATCAGATTTGTTTTTTCCCATTTTTAAGACCTAAGCTTTCTCAGTCATTTCCCACACCAATAGAAAACGAAGATCTGTCTCACTTCTTGCTACGACCGATTCTCCCTCGCTTCTCAAGGTTCGATTTCCCACCTCTCAAAACTCAAACAATTATCCTATATATCTTGACTCAACTTTTGTTGATTCCCCTACATTTCTTTTCAAAAACTTCAAATTCAAAAAGGTGTTCTCTCCTTCTGAAGAATCCAAATCAGCTTTATGCATGCGTTGAATGATGTGCTTTTCTCCAACCTGTCCTCTTTTTAATGTTGATGTAGATGCTCCTGCATCACTATGCCTCCTTTCAATTCCTCCATGGGAGAAGTTTCTGACTGCTTACTGGGCATAGATTTTCTTGGGTTTCCAAGGAGAGATCTATTACTTCCTTCTATGATGTTTTGATAGGAGAGATCAATGCCCTCTCCCAAACCGACCACCATTGTTGAGATTATAAGGTGCTAAAAGTTACATAGTTGAGACTTAGAGTGCTCAGTACAATCTATTCGCCTTCATAACTAATTTTAGTTTTCAACAACAAAAAACAATTAATATAAATTCATTTTAATTTAAAATCTAATAAATATTAAAACAAACAAAATAAATATAAATTTATGATCGATTTTAAAAATTACATATAAATATATCATACATTTGTATTAATTTATCATATTATTATATATTTATACTATTATTATAGTATTTTTTATTTAAATAATTTTGAAAAGTATTTACGTAATTTTTATTTTCAATTTAAATTATTAACATTTCATAGATAATACATCAATTTAAATTATAAATATGCAATTGTATTCATGTTTGTCCAAACTTAGAAACGACAAACACTCGACATGTATATAATTTTGCACAAAACATTAGATATTAAATGTTTGGTACAAGTTAGCATCTATGGAACATAGATAATTCATGAGAATGTATATTTTTGGTTAAATGTTTGGTTCAAGTTAGCATCTATGGAACATAGATAATTCATGAGCATGTATATTTTTGGTTTCAATACTCTTTTGTACTTTCAAAATCCAAAAAAACATATTTAAATCCAAACAAACAAGTGTCATCTCTTCCTTTGCAAAGAAGTTGGATGGAGCATGCATGAGGGATTTGGATGGAGCATGCATGGACCGCACAACATGTGTAGGTTGTGCTATTCACATGTTGTGTGTTGGCATTGCCATTTTGCAACAAGAGGTGATAATCAAAGAAATTGAGAATATGTAGTCCCTAATATGGACACGGGACGACATAGTTGATATCGTGTGTCATTATGAAATGGACAAGATACTCACGATGAGAGAGATAATAATAAGAATCAAGTCTGCTTTTGCTTTATATTAACAAGGGTAGTATGGTGTGATGCACTGCCTTCGAACTATCTATTCAAATCTTGAAGATGTGGCACTAATTCAAGGGTTGTATTAATCCTCGAACAAAGTGAAGCTTTCAATAACACTTTAAATATATGGACTAATAAGATACAAGAAAAACATAGTTTTTAATTATAAAAAAAATATTTTTTACTGTTTTGTATGTTCAACATAAGGTTTGAGTGAAATGTTTTAAGTCAAACCAAAAGTAATACTAAAGTCAAAACTAACTCATCATTATGAACTGCCACCGAAGACAGTACAATAATGGGGAAAGGAGAAGACGACCCCTACTATTATAATAAGGCCCGTATTATAGGGATAAGGTCTCTTATCTACATGAAAACTTCCCAAACATTATTGAAGTTCCCCATTTATTGAGGCCCCCTTAAATAATAATAATAGGGCCTTAATCCATGGGTGTTTCATTGTGTTTTTTTCTCTTGTTCTTACAATCATTGTTCTAACTGCGTTGCAGATCGTGACTTTGTCTGAATGCAAAAACATGTCCACTTCACATAGTTGAAAAAAATATTACAAAGATTTAATGTAGAAAATTTTTGTTTGAATGTGTTCATTGCTTATGTAGCACTATAGTCAACAACAATGCATATTTAACCTAAAACACCTATGTCAAATACAATACTATATGTGAATATGTTAAGTCTTGATTGCCTATGTAGCAATATAGTCAGTCTCAGTGTAGATCTAGCCTAAAATACACAACTTATCAAATACTACATGCCAAAACTTGTCAAATACTACATGCGAATATGATAGTCAATTATGTCATAAACAACCTTTTTTATTAAAAAAAACAACAACTTGAAGTAATAAAGATAACTATATCATTAGTATTTTGTAATTGAGTTAATATATGTCATTGACTTGAAAGTAGAAGTTATCATTTCGATATTATAAATTATAAGTATGCAATTGTTTTAGGCTTGTAAGTAATATTTGTTATTATATGGTTTTAAACAAAAACAACTTTGCATTTTTAGTTGGAAAATCAATTTGAAAAACAACATGCTAATCAATAATTAACAAACATATAAACGTATATTTGAAAATCAATTAGTGAACAAAATAGAATAATCAAACCCATAGGCCAAGAAATCCATATCAACAATAATAATTTGGCTAGATAACTTAATCCAAAAGTTTTTGAAAACATTTATAACTAAACTATGACTTTTTGAACC
>JZKD02S1691646.1:193714-213834 GCA_000966675.3 Picea glauca
TGCAGAATTTAAAGAAAGTAGACAAAATTCAATCTTGTCAGTGATCGAATTTGAGAAGAAATGACGATCCTTGGCACCCCTATTCCAGGGTTTAAGATGCAGTTTAGCAGAAGACTGTATATAAGGGATTTTAGGATGGGAGGTCCTACATCAATTGGTATTAGAGAAGAAACATTTTTAGTATCGAAAAAGAAGAGTCAATTGCTCAATTAATTATTGAAAGGATTATTACAGTGTAGTAGAAAGAAGGGTTGAAGGTACATTCACCTCATGGAAAGTTGCAGACAAAGTATAAGATGATACAAGGATACTGTACAGGAATTTAAGGAATACTAATGTTCTTTAAGGTACAGATAGAGTTACATAGCAATGATATGCACTTGAGGAAGGATACTCTTGGTGGAGATTTCAGGAAGAGGTACTTATGGAGAAGTATTGATCCAATATGAATAGATCAACAAAGGAGTGTTGAAGGGGAGATATTGAGTAATATATTACAAAGAAAAATAAATTGATTTTTATTGATAACTATGGTCAAAAGATAATTTGTGTTGCAGGTTGAAATTGTAGCAGAAATCCATGACAACAGTAAAGTTGAGACAGAGGAAAGAGGGAGCAGGTAGAGCTCTAAGAAAGTGAAGATTGTGAAAAAATCCCGACAACAATTAGAATTACTGAAGAAAAAGAGGGCAATGAAGTTCTCAAAGGAAGAGGTGAGAAATTGAAGAATGAAACAGCCCGAAATCTTTGGAAGATGAGGAGAAGATGTTCTCTATAAAAGGTTCTAGGTGAAAAGAACCAAGAGGAGATGTCCCAAGAAGATGATTGGTACTAGTGACAAGTTGCAGACTTGTTACAGAAATGGGAAGGACCTATTGCAGCTCACAAGTAGACAAGGAGAGTCTATAGAAGGAAGAGGAGAAGGTGACTACTGAGGTTCATATTAAGGGTTCAGAATGGAGTCACAACCAGAAGAAGGAAAATTCCAAAGAAGTTGGCATAAGGAAGATGAGCAATGAGGAACTAGAAAGAGGAATGGATGAGATAAAGGTACATCTTAGTGTACGAGAGGAATGGCTACGATAGTATGAGTAGAACCAAAGATATGGTTGGAGGATAGGGAAGAAGAAGGTGAATTTGAATTCACTGCAGGTGAAGCTAAGGCAAGGGATGTTTTCCAAGTTAAAGGAAGAACTCCGAGTAGCTAAGTGTGAAATGGAAGTTTGGTTATTTGGACCTGAAAGAAGATTGTTAATGGATGAAGACCATAAACATTGAGGATAAGTTTCTTGACAGTTTGTTGAATGGTTCAGAACAACATGGAGATATGGAGATTAAGGCATTAGATGAGGAGCCTTATGACTTTAATTCTTAATTTTTGTGTATGTTTGTAGATTTGGAAGGTAACAAAGATCAAATTAATGATATGTTTGTGCATGTCAATGAAGGAAGAAATCTTGTAGAAGAGATGGATGAATGGGATGAATTTTTATAGAGCATATGTTTGAATACCTTGAAGATAATGAGGAAGTTATCATAAACAGAGAAGATGAAGAAAATCAAATGAAGATTTGTGTCAGTAATATGAATGATGGGAAACCTTCATTTGGAAGAATTTCCTCAGCAATAGAACAATATGAAGGCATTATTCAAGGCATAGAGGAATGCATGGAAATGATGACAAAAACAGAAGTTCAAGAACCTTGTAAACTTGAACCTCACAATTGGGACATATGTGCAAGTGGATCAACATTATTTTGTAGATTTTATGGAGGTACAGAAGATGGAAATTCACCTCATGAAGATAGGCTCAAGGAAATTCAGCCATGGAAAAAATATAAGACAATCTTCTACTAGAAGAATAATGTATAACAAAAAAAGTAGAACCTTTGGAAGGATGGATGACAGAAGATATAAGGCAAGGATATTACCTGGAAGATACAATTGAAAATAATTTTGATGAATTTTATAAGGAATTGGAATCCTTATAAAAGAGGATAATAGGTCAAGGACTGAACATTCAGAATGCAAAATCTGAAATGGAAAAGGAATACATTGTATTGAAGGAGAATAAGGAAGAAACTGAAAAGCATGCACAACAAATAGAGAGAGATCATAGTAGAGGTATTCATCCAGAGACTGAGCTGGATAAAGATATAGAAAGATCGTGGATGATGATGAGGAAGACACACAAGAGGAAGTACTATAGAAGTAGGAGGAAAACCAACAATGAGCACAAGCTAACTAAAAGACTTTGCATCAACAAAGACAATAGACAATTACAGACTAAATTTCAGGACCCTGGAGGGTTGCATCACCATATGAAAGCACATGATCAAGATATCATGAATGTTTTCAACCTTGGGAGTCTGATACAGGTGCATCTTGCTTTAGATTCATTGTATATTTGATTAGAGATAGGGGGTATTTCATTTAGGTTCCATAAGCATGATTTAATGTATTTTCCTATATTTTTGAGGAATTGGAATGTAATGTGTGTGTGAGGATTGAATTTTAGTTGTTGTAGAATGTATGAGAACATGAAGGTTGAGAGATATTAGGAGATATTAGATGTCATAGAGATTTTGATCCTAGACTTAGGATTTGGTTGATGATTTTGTGGATCTAGAGGATTCTTAAAATACTATTGAGTGGATTATGGATCTGAACCAGAAATGGTTGAACTAGAAATGGTTGCAGAATCCTTTTGTATGAAATTTGTAAGTCTTTAGGATTTGAGGAGGCCAATATAGGAAAGGGATTTGGTCAGAGAAATACCGAAACGCCTGCAAGCCTATGTAAATTGTATGTACAATAAATGTACAATTGATGAATATAAAATCTTTGTTCAAAGAAGATCTGTGCATTGAATGTATCTGTGGAAGTTAAGTAAGTATTTGTCTCATGATCGAGGAACCTGTCTATGTTAATTTGTGTGGATAATTATAGGATAAAGGATTGGTTGCAGGTATTAAGTTTTGTTATAGAGCTGAGAGAGAAAATATCTCGATGATCATTGATCATCAGAGACTCATAGAAGTATCGTGGCGAATCTTAGGAGGAATAATGCTTCAAGATTCACACCAAAGATAGCATGGAATGAAGCTTAGGGAGAAAATATTGTCAGGGTTCATGCAGAAGAATGTTGTGCAATGCATAAAACTCAAGAAGGAGAGAGCAACATGAATTTTTCGATGATGGTTCAAGCTCATTCGTGACCCTTAGATCAGGAGAGAGAAAACTCACAATGTAAGTAGGAGGTCAAAGTATAGTAGTCGTCGGATGATTGGAAGGATAGATCTAACCCATTCGATTTATAAGTGAACGATTGATAAAGTCTAGATCATCGGATCAAGAAAGAGTAGATCAACGTTAGAAAGAAATTGCAGAGATCGGGTTCAAAATTAATGCCTGTGCAAGTTCAGACTCCACAATCCAATATAACGTCCATATCATTAGTCTAAATATCAATGGTGGGCATTGATACGAGGTTTAACACCATTATGGAGATTGGGCTTAGAAATACTGCATGTGCAAGTTCAATTTCTGCAATGCACCTAGATCATCGATTTGGGAAGAAAGTTAGATCCTGCTTGTAAGGTGATCGAGTGTTAGAAAATGGATCTGATCGTTGATATTGGATAAATATTAACAAAAAAGGTTTAATCACACAGGTAAAGGTGACCAGGTTTTAATTTAAAGGTAGGTAAGTTGGATCCTATGGTCATGCTATTGGTTACGTGAATTGGGTGCAAAGATCCTTCGGGCTAGTTGACGAGAATCAATTCAACACCACAGTAATAATACTCGTGGTCATATGCAGGTTATGAACCGAAGGGGCGATAGTCTAAAGGTACACGAGAGAAAGGAATTTTTGGTTCCAACACCACTGCCTCTTGAGATAAGGGTCAGAACAGAAGGGAGATGTATCAAGGAGATGTGCAGAATTTGAAGCAAGTAGACAAAATTTGATCCTATCAGTGATCGAATTTTAGAAGAATTGACGATCCTTGGCACCCCTATTTTGGGGTTTAATATGTAGTTTAGAATACGACTGTATATAAGGTATTTTAGAATGAGAGGTCCTGCATCAGCATGGCACAATTGCATTTAGTATGAACTGTTATCATATGTATGAAAATTATATTCTTATACATACATGCATATACATACATACAGAAACACACACACACACACACACACACACACACACACACACACACACACACATATTAGTGATATCAAATCCTATTATACGAACATTGTTACCAAAAGAAAAATGCGGCAAAAACTATGACATGAGGTTATTACTAATGTTCATAGTTATTGTCATCTGACCATGTTTGTCAACAATATCAGCATGTACAACTTGCAATTTTGGCGGTGAGTTTGAGATTGTCATAGAAGTAGGATTGTTACATGTCAAAATTTCTCACTTCAACAATGTCACATTCTCACTGTCACAAGTGTTGCAAGTGTCGTAAATGTCGCATTTTCGTTCTGTATATGTCGCATTGTGAGCGACACCATGGAAACACTTGATACATCATATAGAACATGTTGGTATCAGAGTGGTCTTCTCTTCATTTATTTTTCTTCGTGCATGTCCATGACAAGATCTGAGTACAAGAATTTGGGACTCGAACCAATCGATCCATTGCAATATCAATCACACCGATCCCGACAACAAACCATGGGGGAAGAAAATAAATATAATAGAGCATGAGATACTATTAAAATGTTTCTCAAGGAATCCATCGCATGAAAAAGGAACTAAATGATGGAAAACATCACGCAAATCCTTCGACGATTTCCCAAACGAGAAGCATATTCATCAAGTGTCCATGCAACCCCCTTCAAGGTACATGTAAATTTTGATATTCCATTATTTGAAGGACTGATATATGCAGATGTTGTAGATAAATGGTTGAATCTCCTTTAGGGGTATTTTTTGGTCCACAATTTTTCTGATAGGGAAAAGATCACTTTTGCACTCCTCAAGGTCATTTCCCATGTGAAATATTGGTGGGATACTTACTCTAAGAAAAGGGTCATAGAGGAATCTGCAATGTTTGTGGTGGTCCCTACATGGGATTCCTTCCGGGATGCTATTAAAGAACAATACTACCCTGTTGGAATCTATGAGGACGTACACCAGATGGACCTTGATACGTCAAGAAAGGGACCAGATAGTACCAGATTTCATCAATATTTTCCATACCCTGCACACCAAATTGGGTATCAAAGACTTTGAGCGTCATCTGGTGCTCAAATACCGCAGATTTTTTCATAGATACATTCAAATAGAAACGTATTTTTAGGACATCGCCTCATTGGGCATGACCTATAGATACACTCTAAAGATCAAGCATAAATTTAAGTAGAAAAGGTGAGATTTTGGATATGAACACCCCTCACAACTGAAGCATGGAAAAGGAGGCCCCAACCTACACAACAAGGGACCAATTTGAGAGGGATGCCCTCAGGACAAGCAGTCCAAGACGCAACACAAGAAGGGAAATAAGAAGACGAAGAAGGAAACATGAAAATGGTGTGAGTATCATAAAATCCCTTGGCAAAACACCAAAGAATGTCACTCCAATAAGTCACTCATGGATGAACTGAAGACTTCCGAGTCAAAGAGCGATTTTGATTCCAAATCAAATCCTGAAGGAGGGAAGAAGATTATTGATGTTGAACCCAGTGCCATTTTCACTACCACCAAAGTTCGGCTAAGTAAACCAGAATAACCAAAGGAAGGGGAACGCCTCTTTCACTCGTAGATGTGGGTAAAGGGGGCTCCGATTCATTTCATTGTCGATAGTAGTAGTTAGAAGAACCTAATTTTAGCATAGGTCATCAAGTGGATGGACCTACCAATGACACCACACCCGCAACCTTACACCATCAATTGGCTTCACTAAGAAATAGATCTTTGTGTCATCCAATAGTGTCATCTGCCCTACGACATCAAGCCTTTCAAAGATGAGGTACTGTGTGATATTTCTCCCCTTGAAGTTTTTTATGTTCTTTTAGGAAAACCATATTTGTGGAAGCGGCATGTTGTGTATGAGTCTATACCCCTCATTTTTATTATTACTTTGGGTAGACAATTGTATAGGATACTAGACGTAGCGTCGCCTAATGCTATTTCTTTAATCTATGTGAAGTAATGCAGTAAGGTCATCTCATAGACTAGGAAATTCTTATTCTTTGTAATTTGTGCTCACAGTAAGTAGAAAGTCATCACCGCATCTGTGGCCTTTGTTAGCGCCGCCATTTTTCTTTCCATTTAGAGTCAGTTTTAGTCAAGTTATGGCCCATGTGTCCAAACATGTGAATTCAAGTACATAACAATGAAGGGGTCGAAGTCATCAAGTGGTCGGTTGGCCCTTGGAAGAAGGAAGAGATGTCAGAGTCAAAACATGCGTAAATGGTGCAGGTATGTTGTTCCTAGAGAGTCGGGTCCTATTAAAAGGTAGTCTCTACGTGCCCCAGGTCGAGTCAAGTAGTGAATGGAAGTCACATCTGAAAGTGAAGAAACTATTATAATCTCATTATGAAGGCCGAGGGAATGAAAAATATTGGCATTCGTATCATGTATGCCCTGCAGTCCTTATCGCCTATACTTTACATGTGGAGATGTGCCATGCAAAATCTGCAATTCGATTCAAAAAATCCAATTGCTATGAATTTAGGGTTCTTTGAAATGATTCCTCCTTCCGCCTGATATATTATAAATTTCAGATGCTCTACACCCATTTTATTCGTGAAACCAGGTTCACGCACCATTTGCAATTTTTCTCGCAATATCAGGTTGATCAAATTTTCTGCCATGTGCATTTGTTGGATCCATTGCATGCAGGATAAATGCTGGTTGTGCCATGGAGACCTCCCAAAACATAAGAAAGGGTTTGAGAAGTAGAATAATCACTAGGATCGAGCCCTAAAGCAACTGGGATTCGTTCTCACTCACAACCGGCATCCCCAAAGATCCAAAGGGAGTCTTCCCTTTACCCATGGAAACAACGATATCACACCGCGTGAAAATTAGAGTGGAAGAAATTGAATAGGAAGGAAGGAAAGTAGAATCCATGTCTCCCCAACAAAAGATACCTCAGATAAGGGGCAGGCCAAATAAGAATAGGGAAGTTGGGGAAACCCGCATCCTAGACGATCCGTGCGCAAGATCCGTTGCTGAAAAATTAATTATGTGCTTTCTTCAGCTAGAACCTGTCGAGGGCACATTCTGAGAAAGTAGAAGAAGAATGAGGAGGATGGATGATGTGGGTACAAATGATCAAGAGCTATATCATCAGCTAAAATAGGTGAAACTTTCCATCGCCGAACTGTATTAGGAAAACAGGGAGCTGAGACAACAACTAGCAATAAAAACCATTGAAGTGTCAACAGCATAAGGTTGCGAAGGGAACGTGAAGTGGCTCAAAAGATATCTCATAGAGGCATAGGATACGATCGTACAACTGTGTGAAGAACAGTGGCTATCATAAGAAAGGTATGTAAAAAACTTCAAAGAAGGCGAAGGGACCGAGGAGAAATCCTGCACAACTCTCACCAACAAACAGAAGAAACAAGAATAACTAAGTTTGTTCCTGTATCTGAAAACATAAATAAAATCTTGATAGTTTTGAGGGAGAAATCACCCTAAGACATTTTGTCATTTTGATAATGGTCATGATAGTCAACAACCACTTTCCACGCACATTTTACCCAAAAAATGAGCGCGTGATAGAAATCAAAGTCGTTACAATAGATAATGGGACTCTGACAAACACTTGTCCTTTCAGACATCTGATCAAAGGAAATAATTGACACATCACTTTCTCATGATGAGACCTGACCGATAATCGGATCCCCATGGCAGATTACAAACATTCATGATGTATCCAAATGTATTTGTTGTCTATTTTTGAAAAAATGTCATGAAAAGATCCTTTTAACGAGAACAATCAGTTTCCTAGTTTTTAGAGATAGCAGTTAGAAGAGCAGGGTAGCCGAAGCAGTGCCCTCGCTTATATATTTGATATTTTCTATGTAAGCGAGGTTGGTTGGAAAAATTTAGTATAGACAACGTCTATTGAATGTAATTTGGGTTCAATTGAAACTTAATGCAAAAATCCTATATCTTTGATGAAAATATTCTAATCGTAGCAGTTGGATGTATTGTTTTCCCTCCCTTGCGTATGTACTTCTTATTTTCTTTATTCATATATTTTTTGTCTAACTCAGAATGAAATTTTGAACCTGTGGATTCACTATGCAGTGCCCCTTGTTCGCGCCATTTAGACAAACATATTTCCTCTAAATTTAACTTCGAATTCATCCATCAATGATGTTCCGAGTTGCTTCCTTTGTTTTCTTTCTGCCACACACAATGATTTTAAACTAAATACCATTGCTCGCTTAGCCTTTATCCTCTCAAGTTCAGTCACTGATTCATTTGTTTCTATTGTTTCCTTGAATCGAATCCATAGCCCGAGGTCCTACTATATTACACAAATGAAACCATAACTTATTATCTAACAATGTTAAATCTAGCCACAACTTTAAAGCCATATCCCGCCCTGAGACTGTGTCTCTCGAGAGAGCCCTCCCCAGATCCGAAAGGCTAGTTTTGGGTCTCAAAGTTGGTTGAAAAAGTTAACTCTATCGTCGGTTTATCATCCAAATAGATTTACAGAGTGCTAACATTTTGGCGTCATTGTCGGGGACAGAATTGAATAAATTTTCCCTGGGAAAATGACTGAAGTTACAGTTTTGACCCCTGAGGGTAACAGAGGGAAAAACCTCTACGCTGGCTGAAAATATGTACCCTGGCGACTCCAACCAGAAATACCAGTAGCATCAAGCAGTGTAGTTCAGGAACCCTAACTCTAAAGATGATCTATACTAGAGAAAATCTTGACCCAGACCCTAGAGAGCCTGTGTACGACCCCAAGAAAACTCTGCACAGGACTAGAGAGAAAGCATCAGACCCATTCTATTACCTATATAGAAGCCCATCCTTACCCAAAGACGACATGCAAAGTATTGGAGACCTTCATTTTGATGAATTTGTTGAGAAAACTATGTTCAGGTCTAAGTCAGAAACTAACTTAGATGAAATAGTTTTTTACCAGAAGAGATTCCAAGCCTTGATATCTAATAATGTCCCTCAAATCCCAAGCCCTCCTAGAGCCATGGATGCCAGATTCACCCCCTCATTTTTCCTGCCCAACTGCATGATTTTCCCTAAAACTATAGCCAAAGGATTAAGCTCTACGACACTGAAGGGAATGTTTCAGCCCAGAAACATATGGATTGGTTCAATGATTTCATCGACCAAGAGGAGGTGGACTATGTAGACATGAAAATGAGGTTGTTCGCATAGAGCCTTTTGGGGGAAATGAGGAAGTGTTTCAAATCCCTCCTGCCCATAAGCATTCAAGACTTCACCGTGTTCGAGACTTCTTTCATTAATAAATGGGGAGACAAGAAGAACCCTTTGCAACTGTTAATGAAGTACAATAATATGAAGAGGGCACAAGAAGAGATGATGCAATAATTCTCAACCCGTTTCATGAAGGTCTATAACTCGATTCTTGCAAAATTCAAGCCACCCCTTGGGGCTGTGCAGTTGCGGTATGCTGACTCCTTTGACAATGATTTCTCCTTGCTATTGAGAGAAAGAAGATCAACAAATCTAGACGCAATAATGATCAACGCTATCGAATTTGAAGTAAACATGATGACATCGGGGAAGATCAAACAAAGATTCAACAGAGGCGATAAGAAACCCTAAGGAGATGCGCAACCATCGACATATTGGTCCTCAGATGACAAGTTCGAATTTATGATGAAGACAATGGAGAAGTTGATGGAGAGAATGTCCATGGGAAACAAACCTTCTACCCAAGAACGAAACGACCCCCAACATAGAATCAAAACCGTAGGAGGGGTCAAGTTCCTCATATCAGATAGAGGGAACAAAGGGAGTAGAGAGATCAAGGAGACCAGCAGACAAGGCCTCCATTCCAAAACAACTATGTGGATGAAGACTTCGATCAAATGTTCGAAGACCATAAGCATTGTTGCGATGACAAGAACCCGTTCGTGTTTTTAACCAAGGGCGAGCATGATCGGTAAATGAGAAAAAACGATGATTTTATGTTGGAGAAGGATGATGCATGGATCGGGGATACTGATGATGCGCTATCCTTGGAAACGAAAGAGTTCATAAAGGGTTATCAGAACACCATCATGCAGTTCCAAAAGAAATATAACCTCAGGAGCAAGGAAGTGTCTATCGAGCCTTAGGAGAAAAATCCCATAAGGAAACCTTTGACAGACACCCCTTCCACAAGCCAACTAAGGTCGAACAACATGACCAAGGATGCGACGGAGAAGACAAATTCAAAGGAGGAGTCCCCAAAGAAAACTCTGGAAGCAAGCCGAGAAGCGGGTGGAAAAGAGGTAGAGAAATTCTGTCCCCCTTTTAACTTTGAGCATGAAATGGATAAAATCAAAATCTCTATCCCGTTCAATGAAGTTATCAGAAAAGGTGAGTATTGGGAGAAAATTATTAAAATGTTGAATATGGGAGGGACCCCTGATAATTTGAATGTCCAAGATGATCACCCTGCTATTTTGTTTGGTATGCGTGTTGAGGAGACAAACAATACCAAGGATGTTCCTTGGTTCTATGTCAGTCTGAAAGTCCATGACATGAACCTGCATAACTCCATGCTAGATTCAGCGCATCGCACAACCTCATGACAAAGGTGATCATGGATGAATTGGGTTTGGATATCACCAGGCCATACAAGGACCTTTTCTCTTTTGATTCGAGGAAAGTCAAGTGCTTGGGTCTCATCAAGGACTTAGTTGTGTCGTTGGCCCAAATTCCTTCGAAGAAAATGGTTATGGACATGGTCGTGGTAGACATACCCCCAAAGTTTGGCATGTTTCTATCTAGGTCGTGGGCTGTGAAGTTAAATGGGACTTTGCAAATGAACATGTCATATGCCACCATTCCCATTTTTGGCCAGGATAGACGGTTGTACAGAGAAGTGTTGCTGAAATACATGATAAGCAGCAATATGCAGCCAAATAACCATCCTATATACTCCGTTGACACTATGGTTGGTTCCTCTATATTCTACAATGACCTAAGGTTCGAAGAGGAAGAGCTGACAGCCAGCCTAATAGCTGAGGAGGAAACCGTGCGACAAGTGGAAGAGTGTGCAGAACCAAAAGACCGTGTGGAAAATGAGATATGGAACATGAGCTTTGATGAAACGATCAACAAATAATGGGTTGGGGTTGACATATGGATAATCCCCCCCGAGGTGGGAATAAAGTTTTTCTCATACAAGCTTGCATTCAAATGTACAAACAACATGGATGAGTATGAGGCACTAATTATGGGACTGAAGGTGTTGAAATAATTAGGTGCAAAGAGGATAACAGTGCACGGAGACTCTGACCTAGTCATAAACTAGGTCAAAGGAATATATTAGTCTGAACACCCCAGGCTGAGAGTGTAGAAAAATTTGGCGCTGGACCTCCTTGAAGAATTTTTTAGAGTACGATCTATCTGCTATCCCAAGGGAGAAAAATCAGATCATCGATGCATTGGCCACCTCGGCCTCATATTTTAAGATCCCCATCTTCCCAAACAGAAAATACGAGATTGAAGTCAAACACAGGCCGACAGTGCTCGATAATATTATACATTGGTAGGTGTTTAAGGACGACAAGCAGGTTGAGAGATTTCTCCAAATGAGCGACGAGTTCACTAATACAAACATTGATGATGAATGTTGTTGTGATGAAGATAAGAGCATGGATGCACGTAGTAATGAAGACCCTTTCCAGAACCAGATCGTGTGAAGGGACATAATACAACTCAAAAATAACATCATCCCGAATGGGTTAGTTCCACTGGAAACATTTTTTGATGAAAATGGCATGGCCAAGAATCCCAATATCATTGCAAATAATGAGGATGTTGAATACTACAACATCGGGACTGAGGAGAACCTGAGAATAATCAAATTATCGAAAACACTCAGTCCAAAGGTCAAGAAGGACTATGTTAATCTCATGAAGGATTTCCCTTACGTTTTCACGTGGAGCTACGACGATTTGAATGTGTATGACACTAAAGTAATCCAACATGTTATCCCTCTCAAAGAACAACATAAGACTTTCAAACAAAAGATGAGACGGATAAATCCCTTGCTATTGTCACTAATCCAAAAGGAGGTAAAGAAATTATTTGAAGCTAAGATTATCGTTTCTTTAAGATTCTCAAAATGGGTAGCTAACTTGGTACTTGTAAGGAATAAGAGTGGCGAAATAAGACTCTGTGTGGACTTTTGAAACTTGAACAAAGTGTCCCTAAAGGACCACTACCCTCTCCGAAAGATGGACTATATCCTGCAAAAGGTGGTGGGGTCCCAGAAGATGTCAATGTTGGACGGTTTTTTGAGGTATAATCAGATCATGGACCACCCATACAACAAATAAAAAACCACTTTCACGACTCCTTAGGGGACATTCATGTACGCCAATATGCCTTTCAACCTGATGAATGTTGAAGCCACTTTCTAGAGGGCAATGGACATCATGTTTTCCGACGAAAAGGATAATTTCATTGTGATCTATCTGGACAATATCATGGTATACTCAGCCTCTGACTAACAACACCTTGAGCATCTGAAGAAATTTTTCCAAAAGTGCAGGAAGTTCGACATATCACTAAATCCGAAGAAATCACATTTCGGGATGGAAGAAGGGAAGTTGTTATGGCACATTATCTTGAAAGAAGGCATTAAGATAGACCCTAGCAGGGTTGACAGAATCCTAAAAATTGGCACTCTGCACAGTAAGAAGGAAGTGAAATTTTTCCTGGGAAAGGTAAACTTCTTGAGAAGATTCATCTCGAACTTGGAAGAAATTGTAAAGCACATAACCTGCATGCTCAGGAAGGGAAATGAGATCAAGTGGAATCCGAAAGCTAGGAATTCATTTGAATATATCAAAGTGGTGCTTACTAGATCCCCTATGTTGGCCAGTCCAGACTTCACGAAATATTTCATACTGTTTTCATTCACCTCGGAGCATACGATTGTCGATGTACTGTTGCAGAAAGACGAGAAGAACTTCAAGAATCCCATAGCCTATTTCAGTCGAATGTTGACAGATGATCCACTAAGGTATGAAATTATGGAGAAACAAGCATACACCTTAGTGAAGGCTTTGAAGGAGTTCAGAATGTACATATTTCACTCCCATGTTATCACTTATGTGCCCAACAACTCAGTTCATGATAGATGAATATAACATTAAGAACTTAAGGTAGACCTTTGTGAAGTGAAAGAAATTTTTCCTATCCCGGAATCTGAAAAATTCTTATTTCGCTATGGCTGAGGGAAAAATATTGGGCCATATAGTGTCAAAGGAAGGAGTAAAAATAGACCTAGAAAGAGTGGAAGCAATAAATAATATATCCATACCTAGAAACAGGAAATACATACAATCTTTCATGGGAAGAATCGACTTCCTAAGAAGATTTTTCCCAAATTTTGTTGAGATGGTTAGGAATATCACTAACATGTTAAAGAAAAATCATAAAGTGAAGTGGAATCTTGAGGACATAGAATATTTTAAAATAATCAAAGAGGCATTAGGAGAATCCCTAGTTTTAGTTAGCCCGAATTATGATAAGAACTTCTTCATTTGTTCTTTTTCTTCAGAACATACTATAGTTGTTGTCTTGTTGCAAAAAAATGATGAAAAACAAGAGCGATGTATAACATTCTTTAGGAGAGATTTGAGAGATGAAAAATTGAAATACAATAATTTCGAGAAACGAGCATATTCCTCGGTTAATTCATTAAAATCATTCAAAGGTTATATATTACACTCCAAAATGTTTTCTTATGTACCTAATAGTGTTATTAAATACATTCTCACATAGCCTGATACTGAGGAAAGAAGAGGAAAATGGATTTCCAAGATGTAGGAGTATGATTTGGAGATAAATCCCACCAAGTTGGTAAAAGGACAAGGGATGTCCAAAATCATGGCTGAATCAAATTACAAAGCCATTGATTTAAATTCTCTAACAAAAAATGTCATGGAAATAGAGCAAAGAGAGGATGAAACACAAGAACCATTTTCTAAGATAAGCCCTAGTTTTGTTGAATATGGTTGGTATAAAGATGTGATTTTCTCCCTTCAGAACCTAAGTTGCTCACCAACATGGGACAAAGCTAAGGTCGGGTCTATCAAGCTCAAAACTATGAAGTATTGTATTGTGGGAGAAAATTTGTTTGAGAAAGATCCAATAGGAATATTGTTGAATTTCCTTACTAAAGAAGAAACTGGGGAAATTATCAATAAATTTCATGAAGGAATATGCGGGGGTCATCATGCATGAAGGGATACTACATATAAAATCCTCAGAGAAAGATATTATTGGATCTCATTATTTTATGATGTGAACTACATGGTCATGGATTTTGTAGAGTGTCATCTGTTTGCAAGGAAGTAGAAATTATGGCCTATCACACTTAGTCCTATCAAAACAAAAGCACCCTTCCAATAATGGGGATAAGATTTAACTAGTCAAATCAACCCAAATTCAAGTGGGAAGCACAAATGGATCCTGATAGCCATATACTACTTCACCAAGTGGGTGGAGGCAATCCCTACCAGGGAAACAACTGATTTAGTCATCATCAAGTTCCTTGAGGAGAAGATTTTAGCAAGGTTTGGAGGCCACAAGAATATTATAACTGATAATGCCCAGGCCTTCAAATCTACCAAACTACTGTAATTTTGTCAAACAAAAATATAGATCTAGGGCACTTCATTTCATATTATCCACAAGGAAATGGTTTGGTAGATTCGTCCAAACAAAACCTCATTAGGATCAACAAGAGGATTCTAAACAAAAATCAGAAATATTGAGATTCCCACCTAAAATATGTAGTGTGGGAAGATAGAGTGAGCATCAAGATATCCCTTGGTACTTCTCCATTTTAGTTGGTATATGGGTTGGAAGCTATATTTCCTATACAACTCAGTCTTCCTGTGATTAAATTGTTACAAAATGAAGAGGTGGAGTCACATGATATGCAAAGAATAATCATCCAAATGATTGAATTCCAACAAGTAAGATATCAAGTACAACTAAATTCTCAAGCGCAAAAGGAAAGAATGGAATAAATCTTTGACAAGAGGAACAAGGAGAGAATCTTTATGAGATAAGATCTAGTATTAAAGTGGGATGCCAAAAGAGAATTAAAGGGAAAGCATGGAAAATTTGACAACCTCTGACATGGGTCTTTCCAGATAGTTGCAACACAAAACAACAACACATACGATCTGGTGCAACTGGATGGATATTTTTTGGGGGCTCCCATTAATGGGAAGTTCCTCAAAAAAATTTTGAAATATTGAATGTTGAAAATTTTATTACTCTGTATATAAATATATATTTTTCCATTCATGTTATGTATTTTTTAATTTTACTTCATTCACCATATTTTATGCAAGCAAGAAGTTAGGGTTTTAACTTTAAGTTATTGAGAAATTTTGTTTCACCTCTCAGATCAGTTTTTCAGGTGCACAAGGAGTAGTTTGTTCTAATGCAAACTCTGTAACCAAACAAGAGAAGGTACTTGGTCTACAGTTCTCAGTAGACCATAGGGGTATGTTGTCCCTGCTGAAGTTTATTTTAGTACTGGATTTGATCAAGTTATTAATGTGCACATTGATGAAGATTATGGGGTAAAAATTCAAGAACAAGAAGCCAAAAAGGATATTACAGAGTGCATGGATCAAAGAAGTAAAGAATATGGTCGAAATCCAAGAAATTTGACATTGAAAAATCAATCCTTAAGGGCCCAAGGCTGAGTTTCAAACACTCAGACATTTATCAAGATAATGAAAGGTTCTTATCGTGTCCAAAATAAACTTAATCCCTCTCCCAAATAAGAACCATATCATATAACCAAGTCTTAAGGAGAAAGTGTGGATTATGGTGCAGACTCGATCATTCGAAGGATACAAGCAAGCTTGATCAACAACTGAGGATGCAAGTCACATTAGAAAAATGTTTTGGATTTAGTGTGGAATTGGGGTGTGATGAGGGTTTTAAAGAGATATGTGGTGAATAACATATGGTTTTGCATGGTAAGATATATAAATTTAAACCACTCCCCTAGGGTTGCGACATTAGTACTTTGGTCTTTCTAGGCTTCATATCTACCAACTCATCATGTATCTAACCATTCGGTCAGTGCCACCTGAAGCCATCATAGAAATACTCTTGGACACCGAGGAAGATGATGAGGACCTAAAGAGTCAATGACACATATTTTTCATCCTGTCAAGGATTAACACATGCAATGATAAGGCCCACTATTATTTTGGATTCCATATTGATCCCAAACACACATATATCGAATCCCTAAGGACACTTCAGCACTGACTTGGAAAAAATGGAAGTTTCCATGTGTCCACATGTCTACGATGATGTCATCCAAATTTCATGAGTTTTCCCCGAAATTCAAAATTCCCCACACCATAGGGAAAAGGACGTGTGTTTTGAATAGGAACATGAGGAAAAATGTCTCAGCAGACTAGGGGAATTCATTGAAATCCTTCCAAATTAGTTGGAAAATATGTGATGCGTATTAAGACGACTAACCTCACATCCACATCCTTTCACTCATCATCATTCTGTTGCATGCACCTAACACAGGAAAAAAATCATCACCTTTACATGTGCATTCATGTGAGCCCAATATCTTCATAGATCATACCAAGTGTGGAAAATTGTTATCTCTCATCAACTGTCATCACAAACATGTGTCAAACCCTTATAAGAGAAAACCATGGAGATCATGATCCACCAATCTGTGGGTATTCTAGTATCTAAGTTCAATTACTCGTATGAAAAGTGTTTCAGATGATGACCCACCTATCTCAATCCTCCGCTCAGAAGTAAATTATGAACCATATTGGATGCAAATGTTGGGAACATGTGTCCTACATCTTGTTACGATAAGAATTTCCTTCTCTGGTATCGTTATCTTGATCTTGAGCACAAAAGTGCAAAGAAAATCCAATATTTGCATTGGAGAATATTGAAGCATAGGATTCAATGGATTGGTTGGTTGTACCCTATGTTGTTGGGTCTTGTCAGCTGGAAGGAAACATTTATTCTATCATCTCGACAACTGAAGTAAAAGTTTCAGTACAATGCAATAATGGGAATCAATTGAGCCATCTAGAAATATTTAAATGAAGGCTCAATTGGACAAAGAGAACACACCCAACAACAATATTAGCAAGGCTCGTTTGATGGTAAAATTAGTTTCCTCCCAGTAAAATCAGGTAAAATCAATTGGAAAGATGGGAACAGTTAGAAAACCAGATGCAGTATCAATATTTTGACAAGCAAAATCCACTTTCAAGAAGAAGTATTGGTCCAAGTAAGTGGTTTTTCTACAAATCTAAGCAATTATAAATCATTGGAAGGAGCTCATTTTTAGGGTTGGAACTTTGGGGAATTTAAGAGTATCTTATACCTCTGTTGTTTAATCAAGATCCCCTCAGAAACAGACCAATTTTCAAGGCTACAGGCTTTAATATATTCATCCCTTATGTTATTGTTTGGTATGTATTCATTGTTTTGTGTATGTGCTCTTGTAAAATCCATCCCTCTCATCTCATGGATTCTTCTATCAGATCCCCATTAATAAAATCTCGAGAAAAAAAATTCATAACATGTACGGTTGATCCAGGTGGATATTGGTGGCCACCCGCCTATTCAACTTGGACCCACACCCTTGTTTCTTTCAATTTTTCAGTTTTCTTAATTGTAGCACAATTTACTATTTTTAGCAATTTTTCGGGTCCTGAACTTTCAGAGCCGTTTTGAGGCCCTAAATGACATTTTTTTGTCATCAATGCTCCAACGAATAAGAGTGCGTTTTAAATTCGATATTCATTGTCATTAGTATATTCCTTGGATAGATATTTATAATGATGTATCATGTGCGTCAAACGGAGATAGTATGCCAAAGTTACGACCCCATGAAATTGATGTACCAATTTACCCCGACGAGGACAATTATTCTGGCGTTTCATCTCCCAGGGTTAGGTTTTTGGATGTTTAGGGTTTTACATTGTTTCTCAATAATATATAGGCCTTTGAGACTCATTGTAACATAGATTTCAGAGGCCAGTAGCTACCGCATCTCTTCTCAAAGATAAGCTACCAACACACAGGCTATTTTATTTCCATTATGTCTGTAAGCATATTTCAGTCATTTGTTGTTAATGAAATGAAGTTTTACTTCCACTGCATCTCTTCATTTATGTGTATTTATGTATTTCATTATGTTCCTGCATAAATCCAGATCAACTGTGTTACTATGTGTTGTTTATCTTATGATATTGAAGTGATTTTCGTTGAATGTATGACCACATCATGTCATTGTTTCTTGTATTTAACGATGTCCATAGGGTACCTCCATGAATTTAAATATATGAAAATGTTTATTGTTTGATGCATGATTTAACAATCTAGTACATATGTTAGAATTTTTGAACTCTTAATTTCTCAGCACGTTATTCTTTCCATAGACTGTGAGATTCACCTTAAATCTACCTCGCATGTTTCTTTTGTATTTCTTCTGAATCCATCCCTTCTCAACTTAAAATCAAAATTCCTAAAGCACTCGTGGACACATGCCTCTTGATGTTAAATTTTTTGATATTGGTTCTGGTATTTTTTTAGGGACAAGAGTTTTATGAGAGAGAGAGAGAGGAAATCTTGCCCAAAATTTTGCATAATTTATGTTGTTATCAATATGGATTTAAGGCTCACTCCAAGTCTTAGTCCCTGGGATGCCCCTTCAAAGTTCAATTGACATATTGGAACATCTCAATGGACAATTAAAAGTCAACAAGTCCCATATGATTGATGAGTAGAATTACAAGTCATTGAACAACATGTTATCCCCAATAGAGACTTGAGACTAGTTGTCTCATTGAAAATAAAGAACTTACCACTGCATTGACAACTAGTTTCTTGTGTGAAAACACGTTTGAGAATAGAGGGGTCACCATCCATTTGGGTGTAGTGTGTAGGGTACATGTAAGGAAAATCATTGTAGCAAATGGAGAAGATATATTACAGAGAAGCACAGAGGAACAAAGACCTAGTGACATTTGTGCATATATATGTGTGTGTGTGTGTGTGTGTGTGTGTGTAAGACTGAGACAAAGAATACATTTTAAATTCTTGCATAGTATCTATGTTGGTGAAGCAAGTGGTCTATGAGCCTCTCGTTTATGGATTAATCCCACCTACTATATGGACAGATATTTATATAGAATTCATTGTTGGCTTACCCAAATTGATCAATAAGTCTATCATCATGGTTGTAGTAGATCGTCTTTCCAAATATGCTCATTTTTATCTCTTGTGTTGGATTACTGAGAGGGGGGGTGAATCAGTAATAGATCAATGTAATCCCTTTTAACCATAAAATAAAAGTGTTATATCAATTTAGCATTATCATCCAATAGTTTTAGAGTAAATAAACAATGAACAAATGAGCAATCATACACATACACAGTACACCAATGATTTTACGTGGAAACCCAAAGTGGGAGAAAACCACATAATGAATTTTATTATATGTCTTTAAGAATCACATTCATTGGAAGCACCAACTTCCTTTGTTTTCCAACTGCAACTGGAAGGAGGCTCCAACCCCCTAGTTTCTTAGGATACAACCTGAGGGAATATCCAACTACCCTATGTTCTGTGGCTACAACCCCCTATGTTCTCTGGCTACAACTAAAAGGTGGCTACAACCACCTGTCCTTGCCCCATCCAAGCACCCTGTAGTAGAAGTAGAATGATGGAACCATTGTCCCACTTTCACTGAGAGAAAACAACAACGAGTGCATCAAACATGCACCAAATATGTACCAATCATTCATCAAATACACATAAACTATGACTCATCAATATGTACCAACATCATCAACTATACACCTCATGTATGTGCCAACTCATCAACTACTTG
>JZKD02S1691646.1:213884-229582 GCA_000966675.3 Picea glauca
ATACCTTAGAAAGAATCATCAAAATAATTTATCCTCCCTTGAATTCTGGCCTTCTTTACTTCACCTTCCCTCTGAAATTAGCCTTAGATATCCTTTGGTTACCTCAATCACTTGTACATATTTAATATTCTCGAATGTGATTTAAATGAGAGGCCCTTGCCTCTTATTTATAATTTTATGTAGCTTCCTCAAGGGGTTACCTTCTAACCATCTTAAACCACTTTCCTTATTTTAAGTCTAACCCACTTCTAACCACTTGTCCACTTAGTAATTTCTCCATTAACTTTATTATTTAAATAATTTATTTTGTATCCACTATGACTTATAGTACACTCATCACTTCCTCAAGGGGTTACATTCTAACCATCTTAAACCACTTTCCTTATTTTAAGGCTAGCCCACTTCTAACAAATTGTCCACTTAGTAATTTCTCCATTAACTTTATTATTTAAATAATTTATTTTGTATCAACTTTGAATTATAGTACACTCATCACTTCACTTCATTATTTAAATAATTTCTTATTTGCAACTAGTTTGACTACTTTGACCTTTTGGGGCTTCTAGATGACTCATGAGGGTTCTCCAACTTCACATGGACATAACTCTCTAACCATGAGGATTTATGTGAAGTTTCGCATACCACTAGAAATGGCATGACATGTACTATACATATAGAATAGTATTACCTTCAAATATATTAAAAATCATACCATTATACATCAAACAAACTTGGGTCCATTACCCAAACCTTTGTGCTACCAGAAGTCGCTATCAAACTTTCTTCAAGGGTTAACATCAATGAAAACCAACCCAAATAATCAACAATATCCCCCTTTGGCATTGATGGAAACACTCTGATATAATACTAAATTCATATCACTCATGCTGCCCCCATGACCATTGGTTCCCCTGGAACCATGCCTCTATGCTCTTTCTCCAAGAATTTACCTTTGCATCTGATAAATATATCCCCTTTTTTCATCAATGGAAAAGGGATCTTTCCATCCGAGGTTGCACCCCCTGACTGAACTCTTCCTAAAACTTCTCTCCCAACCTGAAATGTCCTCTTTATGGTGCTTCCTCATGTAGATATAAGACATATAAGATAAGCATTCAAAAGAATTCATTTTGGAGTAGAAATTACTCTGAGTCTTTGGCGAATATACTCAAAGGCTTACCATGGAAGTGGTTTTGTAAATATGTTTTCCACTTGTTCTTTTGTGCCCACATATTCAACTCTGATGTTCTTATCTACAACTTGTTCTTGTAGAAAGTGATACTTGATTGGAATGTGCTTCATCTTGGAGTTCATCACCGGGTTATTTGAGATATTGATAGTGCTTGTATTGTCAAAATAGATTGGAATGGGATCATTATACTAAAACTGTATATATGTCAGAGTTTGTTTCATCCATAGAACTTGTGTACAACATCCTACTGTTGCAATATACTATGCTTCAAATTTAGATAAATATACTGATGATTGTTTTTTTCTTAGCCAAGATAATACACACTCACCCAAGTAGAACACAGCTCCACTGGTGCTTCGTTGGTCATCAATGCAACCTACCCAATTTGCATCTGTGTAGACAATAAGTGATAGATCCTTTCCTTTTGGATACCATAATCCAAAATCTTTCATTCCTTTGAGATATCTGAAAATCCTCTTTAGTGCTAATACATGTGATTCCTTTAGTGCTACTTGAAATCGTGCCACATATCCAACTGCCTGCATTACATCCGGTATGGATGTTTTCACATATAGTAAGCTACTGATCATTGACATGTATTGCCTTTGGTCTGTAGAATTTGAAGCATCAACTTTGATCAACATGCAACTGGTTTTCATAGGAGCAGTAACTGGTTTGCAATATTCCATTATGAACCTCTTTAGCATTTCTTTGATATACTTAGTTTGAGAAATAAAAATTCCTTGGTTTCTTTAACGTATCTAAAGACCCAAAAATAAGGATATTTCTCCAGGTATTGACATTTCAAATTCATTTTTCATATCCTTTGCACATTTGTGGCTTAACCTGTCATCATTACTTCTAAAAATAATATCATCAACATAAACTTCAATTAATAAAATACTATATTGAGTTACCTTGATGTAGAAGTTTTTGTCTGCACTTCCTTTTCTGAACCCTGCCTACTGTAAATATTTATCCAGTCTAGAGCACCATGCTCTAGGAGCCATTTGTAGACCATACAAGGCCTTCTTTAATTTGCACACGTAATCAACATTCTTTGACAACTGAAATCATTCTGGTTGTTTGATGTAGGCTTGTTCTTTAAGTTCCCCATTCAAAAAAGTTGATTTCACGTCCATCTGATACACTTTAATATTCATGGAGCATGCATAAGATAAAAGCAATTGGATTGATTTCATTATGGAAACTGGGGTAAATGTCTCTTCAAAGTTGATTCCTTCAACCTGTGTGTATCCTTTAAATACCAATATAGTTGTGTTCCTTGTAACATGCCCATCTTCATTCAATTTATTTATGAAAACCCACTTTGTGCCAATCACATTCTTATTCTTTGGTCTTGGAACCAATTCCCAAGTGTCATTCTTCTCTATTTGATCCAATTCTTCATCCATGGCCTTATTCCAGAATTCATCCTTGTTGGCCTTTTCAAAACTGTTTGGTTCAATAGTAGATAAGAGTGCTAGGTGCATTTGTTCTAGTGAATGGATTCTTATTCTAGTCTCAACTCCTGCATCTTTGTTTCCGATAATATAATCTAAAGGATGATTATTTTGTACTTGTTTCCTAGGTGTCTTTGGAGGCACTTGTTGAACTTGATCTTCTACTTCTGTCTAATCTTCTTTATATTCCTATTCTACTTCTTCTTCATCATTTTATTTTTCTTCGTAAAGTTGTTCCACTAATTCATTTTCTTCTTCCTTTGATTCTCGTTCACCTGTTTCATCAATTGTTACATTGATGCTTTCCAAAAATTTGTTCAATATCATATTGTAACACTTGTGTTCTTTCCTTTTTTTTCATCAATTCCTTCTTTAGTGACTTGTTTTCTTCTCTTTATTTTCTTAGTTCATCTAAAACACTGAACAATTCTTCTTCATAATTGTGTTCCTTTTCAATTAGTTTTTCTGTAATATCCCTTGGTAGAGCCCCATTTGTAATTATGAATTGTAAACACGTTTGTTAGGCTGGTGATATGAGTTATAATAAGATAGGAGGCTTATGTGATGATTAGGCTAGGAGCCTAGGATTCTAAGGCCAAGATCTTGTTTTGTATATGTAATTATCCAAAATCATTAATAAAAATATACACATCACTATGTGTAGACCGACCACGAAGAAAGCGTGATGGGGGACTAAGATTCCACGAGGCTGGGCAAGGGAGGGGGATAAGTGTTTTGGGCCTAGGGGATAATCTAGGGGGCTTACCTCTAAAGGAATAATATTTTAATATTAATTCCTAAAGGCTAAGGTGGACATGTTGAGTGTTGTCCTAAGTTTCTGGAAAGGGAACATATCCTAAGTGGAGTGCATACACCTCCAGGGAGACAAGTGTCGACCTGGGCTCATGTAGTTAAAACCCAAGAGTCAAACCATGGAAGGGGTTCGCTCCCCATTTTGGCATCCTCCACCTCAACTTGTTGGCCTGAACGTCAGCCTCTAGTTACCTACGCATGGTACGCATCATTGAGAAAATCTCTCATGGGAAGGGGGTTCGCTTGCCATTCTCAATTCGTCATCTGGCCCTACGTATGCCCTTTGCATAACCTCACACATATGAGAAACTTGTCAGGGGGGGGAAATTTGACCTGTGTGTCTTGTGAACCTAGCCTATCCGCTTTTGCAGAGCTGAGTTTGTAATTGAACCATTTTTGGGTTGCTTCCATTTGTTTCCTAAGCCATGTTGTGTCTTAATGTCTGGTCGTTGTCATTTTCAGGTCCATAACTGATTCTTGTTGCTGTCATTGCCCAAAAGTTAGTTGAATGTTGTTGTAGTATTACTTAGGATCTGAATTGAAGAATCAAGTTGTCAGGGCTATGAGAAACTCTCCCAAGTGAGAGAGTTTGCTGGGAAGTGAGTTCTCCTAGAAGGGAGTCTCGTAGTAGCTACAGTACTCTAAGAATTCTGGTCCAGCCTGTTGTTGAAGCCAAAGGTAAGGGAGGTGTACTAGTCGATGGACTTTTATTAGTGAAGGTGTACCCTCCTGGGGTGGAGCAAGCATGTGGGGAACACGGGTTTGTGGGCTGTGGGCATAAGTGGCTCCTAGGATAAAATATCCTTCCTTTTGTTTGTACAACTTCCTTGTTGTCCTTGCCAAGCCTACAGTTCCCTTTCCCGATGGAGCTTAGTCCCAACTCGAGAGTGACCTACTGTTGAGCATGATGAACAGTGTGGTCTATGGCTAGGAGGTTCGTGGAAGGTCTCCACATAGTTGGTGGATTTACACCAGCCAAAAGATAAGTATCATTCATGTACTTAATTTATGTATTTTATGCATGTTTAGGTTAGTTGAAATGTATCATGTGTTCTGTTGCATGTGGTCTTACTGTTAATCTCAATTGCATATGTACGGTAGCAGTAATTATGTGTTAAGTGTTGTAATTCGATTAAAATGCATGTTATCTATCTGTGTGTGTGTGTGTGTGTGTGTGTGTGTGTGTATGTATTTCCACGTGGTAGTGTTACCCAACCTATTGGATGACCAGAGGGTTTGGGTAGCATTATCAGAGCCAGGTTAAGGGTGTTTTTGTAGCATTATCGGGTGTCTAGAGGGCTGGGGATCTTACAATATGGTATCAGAGCCAAGGTTTTCAACACTGAGCCTGGATGGGCCATGATTAGTGGAAATGAAGAAAATTTTTTGGAAAGAATTGTTGTCGAAGTAGAGAAAATTCGGGTTCAGAGCCAAGGTTTCAACACCGTACCTAGATGGGCTGGGTAAGTGGTCATTGGACCCAAGGTTTCAAGTGGAAATTCTGTTAATAGGAACCAATTTTGGACCACAAAAACATTCCTGAATGCTAAGAGGTTACCTTGGCCATGTTACGAAGCTCAAGAGGAGTAGCGGTATCGTAAAACCGCAACTTACATGGTACTTGGCCACAGAGAGAGAGATCACAACACTGGTGGTGTTGGAACCATAGGATCTATTCTAAAGGAAGGGAAATCATTTACGACCGTCAGATCTGGAGAAGGTGTAGAAGAGTTATCTTGGAAGCCCTTCGAACTTCGCAACTTCGATGAAGTTGATGCAAACTAAGAGAAGGCGGAAGCCTGAAACTACAAAGTCTCGACAAGAGATCTACACTATAGATATGGGGAGAAGTCTTACCATTAGATTAAACCAAGAGTGGAAGATAAAGAAGTTCGTAATTTCAGATTTCAAAAGATTGGAAGGAAGCAAGCATAATAACTTTCGAAGTCCGAAAATCCGAAGTGACATGGCATGGTGATGTCATTTGGTTTGATGTGGACACATAGGTTGTGTGCCATGTTTCAGTGAGTTTTGAACTCGTAGAAGATTGAAATGTCATATGAAACATGAAGTGGAACACCCATATGATTGGGCCATGAGTCAATTGCTAGTATTCCACCACGTGGCATTCCATATGAGCAGGGTTAGTGGGGCCCAAGGTTATGTAACATAGTTAAAGTTTGGGGGACCCATAGTGGAGTTGATCATGATACATCAAGATCAATGGCTAGAAGGCATTGTGGGGACCCAAGTCACACATAAGTTAATTATCCAAGGTGGTCCCACAATACAAGATGTGGTTTCACCAAGGGGTTACATGTCAACATCAAAAGAATTGTGGCACGAAAGGAGGGTTTCTCCAAACCGTCATTGCATGCCCCCGCAATTGGAAGAGTGCTTAGCGATGTGACGTAATGACATCACCATAGGTGATTGGGAATGTTCGAAGATTAAAGGTTTGGGATGCGCAGATGTGAAATCCTCCGAAGTCCCGAAGCTTCGAAGTTCCAGAAACTAGATGCCTGAGGTTCCATAGTGAGTGTTAGCCATCGGATTTTAGGTAGACATGGACTAATGATCTGCCCTACTTCACGAGTTCGGTAATTCGAAACTCCGAGAGATTGTTGTGTGGTGATTTGAAAACATATGAAGACGAAGGCCTGAGTAAGAACCTAGTGATATAGTGCTTGGTCATGGCCCGTGATCACATGGATTAGGGACTGAGAGAAAGGGGCTAGTGCTCGAAAATGATTACAGAGAAGAGAAGAGCTCGAAAAGAAAATGAAATTTGAACGTTTTCTTAAATCTGATTGGTTTATGAATGCTATGAAATTTGTTCAGGAATGATGGCCTGACAAATTCCGGTTGACTGCACATTGTGTTTGAAGAGTTCAACGAGTGTCAGAAACAAATCAAATTTTCACAGATCACTTAGGAGACACTCACAGAGATAATAGAAAATTATTTTTTCCTACATATAGTGTGTTTATGTATTTGTGTTCATTATTATGTTTTTATATGTTGTTTATGGTTTGAATGTGTAAATTGGTGAAGTATTGAATAAGTTTCAATTGTTTCTCTTCTTTGAGTTTTCGAGTGCAAGGAGTGCACATTGTCTGCAAGGAGTGTGTTGACATAGGTAAGTTAAGCTCAGAGAAGCTCAGGAGAGATACCGTTGAACCTTCATCAGCAGAAGTGCAAGGAGTGCACAGGAATAACTCTATGTTGAGTTCAGAGAGAGATAGAGTCACTGAGAACTCTGTAGGGATCTTCTAGATAGGCATCGAGCGAGTGCAAGTGTGCACAGAGATAAATATTTTTCGAGCTCAAGGGGAAGAGTATCAGAGGAAGATACTCACATAGATTTGAACACTCTGTAGAAAACGCTCAACAAGGTGTGCTTTGAGTAGAAGGTTGCTAGGAGGGCATGAAGTTTTCCTTTGAAAGGAAATAGAAGGGTCGAGACCCTTATGAAACTGAGTAGATCAAAAATCTTAGAAGAGATAATGCAAGGAGTGCATGGGAGACAAACTCATTCTAATTCCTAAATCTTAGAAGAGATAATGCTTACGAGAGAGAAGATGAGATCCAAGAAGCAGACTCATAGGAGAAAGGTCAAAGGCCAAAGCCTTTGAACACTGACAAAATCTTCCAAGGTGGAAGAAGTCAAAATATCAAGAGGAGGAGTGACATAAGACATCAGATTAGTTGTGGGGAGGAGCCTGGATCATTAGATCAACATCCAATAGAACAAAGGAAGCACATAGGAGAGGAATAGATCCCATCTGTTAGGTTTGAGCATGAAGGACCAACAATCATTGGATTCGGAGGTAAGCGCACGATACTTAACCCTTGTATGTGCAGGAGAGTGGAGTTGTCAAAGTCCCGAAGTCATAAAGGAGATCTTGATTGTTGATCGAGGAGGAGGTCTAAGGACTGTTGATCTAGTCTTGGTCGGAAAGAGCTGAAGTCCCAAAGAGAATCAAGGTCGTTGATTTGGAGAGGACGCGTGGAAGAAGATCTTCCACTCCGGGGAAATTCACTCCAGATATTTGTGTGTGTGGAGACGTGAGAAATCCCAAAGGCCGAAGATTCAAAGTTCATCATAACCATCCGATTGTTGAGGACATGTGTCAATAGATATTCCACTCCAGAATATTGTCATATGGGGAAAAGTAGATATTTGAGAGTTGAAACTCCCGAGGGTCGGAGAGCCAGAATCAACCATATTCATTGATTTGGAAGGGAGCTATGGGTTGACAGATCATGTAGATCTAGGATCGTGTGTGGAAGGAGGAAATAAGGTAGAAAAGGGAGGATAGATAGAAACCATTGATTGCACATCATCGCCAAGGGATTGGAGATCGATGAATGAGATGGATTGCGGGGCCAAAACTTGCTCAGATGTTAAAAATGTGAGAGAGGGCTGCAATTTATACCATGGTTTTAACAAAGTGATGCATGGAAGCTGGAGGTGAATTGTGAGGTGAAAAGCGGGTTGGCTTAAAACCACTCTTTCCCATGCCTGCAAGCATATTTTTTCATGAGGTCATAGCCTAAGGTCATATGAAGGAAAGGGCTAATGAAAAAAGGGGATGTGCTTGAAACTTGGAGTTTTGGAAGCATGCAAGAATAGCTAGCGGGTCAGTCATGACCTGCACACAAAAGGAAAGGGGACTTGTGTAAGATTAATAGGGGTCTAGAAAAGGCTCAAAGAGTCAATCCGACTCATCATTTGGAAATATCCTTGATCGGGAGGTCAGTAGACCCTGCTGAGGTGGGGAAACTGCATAAAAAATGATCAGGTAGGAATAATCATGCACAGTAATCCCAATGGGAGCGCAAGAAGATCCAAGAATCTGGGAAGAATTGTAGACTTCTGGGATCAACAAGGAAATTTTTTATGGGGAGAAAGAAGTTGTTGCAATTTCTGTGGCAGCAAGTATGTTATGACTTGTTGGGTTAGCTAGAGGAAATAATGCTTGCATGTTTGCAAGTTTTGTTGGTGATGTTGTTGCAGAAGGAGGGAAGAAACAAAGAGATGAAGTGTTGGTTATAAGTTTGATAAAAGAAGCATGAAAGCTTCTACTTCTATCATACATTCATGTAGTATAAAATTTATCAATGGCAGTCATGCAGGTATGAGTTTTTATTACTCTTTTTGCATAATTGTTGAAGGGAATTTAGGTAAGAATTTCCTCAGCCATAGTTATTTTATAAAATCACATGATTATATTATTGAATGTATGCATACCACTAGATGTGGTAAAGGCTGGAAGCCTGTATTAATTTGAATCTTTTTAGTTTCTGAATGCACACACTAACATAGTAGAATGTCATGTTAATTTGGTTATGGGGTAATAACCAAAGAATTAAAAGATAAGAACTTATTATAGGAATGAATGCCAGTAATCTAGTCATGTATGAGACTAGGACATGGTTGGATATGGAAAGGTTATGAGCCACACAGGTACTAAAATCTTTCTACCTTTAAATAAAATTTGAACTGCAACCTTTTTGCTAACACTAATGAACACCATAAAATTATATTCTTGGTGTAGTGTTCGGGTCGAAAAGGAAGGCATCCAATTGATTGGGAAGACAATAGAAAGTGTGTGGAGAATGTGTCAACACATTGGCTAGAATTCCAACTCATGGATGGTGAGATACATGACCGAGATAAAGAGAATTATGTAATTCAATGCAAGGGCATTGAATAAGTATGCATTGAGAATTGCACTCATGCATAGTAAGTGATAGAATTGTATACTAATGCAATGGTTGAATATGTTTTGTAAGTACATGCATATATATTATTGCATGGAAATAATTGTTACTAATAGTTGAAATGTTGTTAATTCATGAAGTTGAGGACATTTCAGGGAGGTGTTAGACATTGCAATAAGAAATTTGCAAGTCAAGTAGTCACATGAGCATTGACTATAGGAAATTTTCTTGTTCAGAAACAAAAGTAATCAACTTACAAATATTGCTATGAACATGCATATGCATAGAATGATGAGTCATTCTATTTTATTAAATTATTTGGTAATTATGATTGAATTTCTAGATGCCGACAATTCTAAGTTCACTACATATGGTTCTATACATATTGCAATTGAATTATGATGTACAAGAAATACTAACAATTGTTGGTAATATGCAAGATGAAGCCTTGTAGGAAAATGGTATGCAGTGTGGTGCTTGTGGAAAACCACAAGGAAGGTTGTAATCCAAATATGGCAACAACCAAGAAGAATAATGAAATAGAATTTCATGTTTGGGGAAAAAGTTGAATTCCCTTTTGAACTAAGTTTGAGTTCCTAAATGAATTATTTTATGTTCCCTCATGATAACTACATGTGGGTGATGTAGATGAGATGATGTTGTTTAAAGTTGAATGTTGACTACAAAGAGTATCTTAGGGAAGATGTCGATTGGAGACCTCTGAGGACAGTTGGAACTCCTCGAGCCACGGCGCTCTAAGACTTCCGGTCCAGCATGTTGTTGAAGCCCAAGGAAACGGAGCTGTAACAACCAATGGATTGTTTGACAATGAAGGTGCACACTCTTGAGGTGGGGCAGGCATGTGGGGAAGAGAGACCATTGGTTGGAGTCCTGTTGAGGTTTGGCACATTGACCTAGACCATGTTGATATGGAATTCTTCTCAATTAAAAGATAAGTATCAATTTTTTATTCATTGTATGCTATTTATCTTGTAATTCATATACAGGTTATAATGTTATTATAATTGCCTGTATATATATTGCATGTATGTTCTAATGTGGATTCTGAATGAATAGGTGTATGAGCAGAGTGTTTATGTCTGTGGATTCATATCACTACTGAGATTTTATCAATGGATGGAACATCATGGATATACAACCATTCGGTGCTTTCAATGAGGTTTAATTGAAGCATGTAACAAGGAACAATAAGATGAATGCTTTCGTGAAGCAACTCTATGGAATAAAGCAATTGGGTTTCAACTGCAGTATGGATACCAGAAATTGTACTTGAAAGTAAAGCACTAGTTGGATACATGAGGTTGAATATTGGGGCTAAGGAAGGAGATTCATGTAGTGAGTATGAGAGGAGAGAACCATACAAAATAGTACATATCATAGAAATATCACATATAGAAGGAGACGAAGAGGATTCTCAGTTCAATCCTATAAGAAAAGAGTCATTAAGTCCTACTCAAGATGGATCCTTTGTCAATTCCACGACCACATGTGTGTCACCTGGATATGAGATAACATTTGAAGATTTGTCAAAAGCAGTTATAGTTAGTGGAGAAAGTAAGAGTAGAAATATCCAGAGTAGTGGAAGTAGTGTGTTGAGTTAGAGTAAGCCAACATTTCCAGGGGAGGTACTATGCAAAACACCATGGAAGTTTTAGATAACAAATTGAGAATGCATGAGTACCAGGGAGTTGGATCAGAGGACCCAGAACAACATTTTTTTGTATGTGAGACAATTTGGGTTGTGAAGAATTTCCAGGATGAGGCCACCAAGATTGCGCAGTTGGAAACCATGTTTAGAGGTTGCACATTAGTATGGGACATGAAACTATAGAGTACTACACCAATAAGTCAAGAAATGACACCAGCAGAAATTAGACAAGCATTGTTGAAAGAGTTCAAGAAACCGAAGTATCAGTCGCAATACATCACAAAATTGAAGAAAATTAAACAAGATAAGATTGAGCCATTTTGGGACTATGATCAAAGATTTAAGGATTTTATGGGTAGGTTGACATTTCAAATTCCTAATCAACAACAYGTAGAATGGTTTATTGCAGGACTATTTCCACACATTCACTTCCCATTGATACAATAGAAGGTTGCATCACAACCTGAACCTTTGGAGATTGCAATATTGAATATGGAATCATGTCYYRTAAGGGATGGCAGGGGGATGGATCAAGTCCAAAAACAATTAGCTTCCTTGACAATTCAATTGTCATAACTAACAAAAAGAAAGGAGAAGTGGGAACAAGTTTGTGTGTCAAGTGTAGGACTGAAGGCCACCATAAGAATGAATTCCCAACATTTGTGTAGTATTTGGAACCTGGAGCACTGAACCCATTACCAGGAGGGTGGTACTATGAAATATGAAAGAAATTGAGACATCATCCACATGATTGTCCATTGTTTCAAAAATAACAGAGTAAGCGAAGGAATTTGTTTTGGAAATTTGGAAATTTAGTAGGGCACAAAGAGAAGGAATTTCATTCATTCAATATGATGAGAGAATGCACTTCAAATATGTATAGAATTCATGAGGAAAATTTTACGACAAAAGGAGGTGGTCCACAGTAAAATAATTATAGAGGCTTTAAATATCTAGGAGGCCAAGGATGATTTCGTAGAGGTCGAGGCATAGGAAGTTTTGGTAGAGGAGGTAGAGGCCCAATAATCTACTACAATTGTAATCAACTGGGACACTTGGATTGTGAATACCCAAATTATTGTACAACCTGCATGTATTGTAGAGCATTGGATCATGCGACAGAACATTTTCCTCGATTACTTATGAAGTAGCAAGAAAGAGGGAATCAAAACCAAAGCTTGAATCATAATGTACATAAGATATCAGTAGAGATACATGATGAAGGAATCAAAATAGTAGTTTTCATGCACGGAGGAGATAAGACAGGAGCTAACACGACAAATAGAGGGAGGTGGAGTGAGAAATGGGTGAGGAAATCAGCAAGACCTATTTTGACATTTGACCCACAACAAGAAAAAGAGACATATTAGTATACAAGGAATGAGATACTAGGACCGAATTGGAGAGAATCAACATCATTTGCAACCCTTGTGGTGTACATGCCTTTGAATCTATGATCGTACTACCCCGGAAAGGACCCTTGAAAAGGTAAGTCCTTTGAAATCATTTAAGAGAATTTTTTTATCATTGATGAAAGATGAAGATGCATTGAATGCATTTCATGGAATGGTTTATCATTGTGCCAAGAAAGGTAACTTCCTACCGCGTAGAGGGTAGTGAATCAGGTGCTACATAAAAAGTGAATGAGCGGGGAGTTCAGATTAAGTGTGTAGATTGAGGATTATGACATGGACCAATTCATTTTAGACTTGGGTTCTAATGTAAACATTTTTCTGAATCAAACATGGGAAATTATGGAGAAGCCAAAGTTGATTTGGAATTCCATCCAGTTAAGATTGGAGAACTAACACAAAACAGTACCAATTGGTCAATTGTTAGGGGTACCTATGAATATAGATGGGGTGTGTAGTGTAGAAGATTTCAAATTCATTGATATTGTGGATGTTAGCACTCTTATTTTCATAATCAAATTGTGGTGTTAAAGGCACTACAAGAAGTTCTAGATCCTAGTAGTGCATCCATCAAAATTCAATGATATGGTACTATAGGGGTTTTATTTTGGCTCTTATATACCAAGTGGGATTTTTTTCTCACCTTTTAATAGCTCTCGGGTTTTCCAAGTCTTCAAATGAAATAAAGGCCAAATATTGTAAAAAATATATTTTTCTAAATATTTTTGATTTGGATCTGGAAATCAATGTTGTTATTATATCTAAATCATTTGGGATTTATTATTTAGAAAAAATATTGGGTTGTTTTCCCAGTCTCCAATTATACGCACTAGTCAACACCTCAAAGCAACATTTGGGAACTACAATGAGGATCGAAAACCATACACAAGCCTCGACAGTTATATAAAACATAAATTCATCGAGTAACAAGTTCCATGAGGAAGAGGATACCACAAGGATTAATGTGTCTTGCACCATGCCTCAAAATTAATTGCATGTGACATATCCCACTACATCAATAAAATTAAAATCTCCATAATCAAATCTAAGCGTCTTATTACAGACAATGAATTTCAAGCTCAGATTCCTAGAACACTAAGATGAATTTTGAAAAACCAGGACATGGGTTTTGTGCACAATGGCCTCAATTGGGTAACACATGACAGAAACTAAAAAATCATTGATGGTTTGAGAGATCCTATGGTTTCTCAGAAGGGAATGCGCCCATAATTTTTGAATGGAAAAAAGTAGTTTTTAAATTTTATTTTAAGCCTGGCTCAGAACTAGAAAGATGATGGGACTGATATAGAGGATAAATAAAAGGATGATACCACTTATCAAATGCATTGAGGAGGAAAATTGAAGAAAATATCAAGTATCAATACACACAGCGCCCAGCAGAAAATATAACACTACACAGATGGAGATTCTTCCAATGATAATCAACCGCCAATCATACATAAAGAGCTTTGTTCATAACTTGAAAATTTATTTTCACACAAAGATACTGGAAAATTCTATAAATCCTAAAATAAGTATCTGCAATGAGTTTCCATTTGATTAAAGTGCAATCTATGAGAAATTTGTAGAAGAGGAAACATACTATGCTAGTAAGAACACAACTCAGTCTGAGGTTTTGGCCGCATTGCATCGGACGTGTTCAAAACTTGGTGTTTTCTGTACTTAGTGTATAACAATCGTTGACTACTATGATCCTATAATTTTCTTGGAGATTGCAACTATTCTGAAGAAGTTTTGCCAGAAATTAAGTATATGCAGTGATTCATCATCTCTTGCTCTAAATACAAAGCAGAATAACAATGATGTTTACATACTGAAGATCGAGACACATTTAAAATACCCCGAGGACAAAAGGATTCAAAATCATCTAGATGCACGTTTCTTTGCCATTTCAACTGAGTTTTTAGAGTTCAACAACAAGTATAATACACTTGTTCTTCATTTTCTATCAAGCATGAGCATAAACTTGATTGTGGTGGTGGATATGTGAAACTATTGAGTGATGATGTTGACTAAAAGAAGTTTGGTGGAGAAAACCAATTGAAATTTGAAGAAAACCCTTTTGTTTTCATGTGTTTAAGGTTTTGTCTCCCTATGGATAATTTTGGTTGTAACCTGGGAAAGGAAAAGGCTTTAAGTATGTTAAAATTAGACTTTAAAATGGTTGTACAGAAACACCTGTAGCAGTCAATTTTGCAATAAAAGACACATAGTTGCATTTTGTGATGGTAAAAGGTAGAGGACTAAGAAAATGCTTTATGGAATAAGGAGAATGAGTAAGATATCCATTTTTAAGTCGGTCTACAACCTATTTTTGATGGATGATGATGCAAATCAATTATCTATTTCGAGTTGTCAAAGTGCATGATCAAGTGGATATCAGAAGACTAGGTGGAGGATGACAGAGGATTTAGATTAATTCAAATCAAACACAAATGAAAAAAAAGGAGAAAAATGTCAACATAATTCTATTTTTAAGTAGATGTGGGACACCTATTTTTTGATTTGTCAAACTCTCTCAAGCAATCATATTAATTCTATTTTCAATATATTAGTTCCACAAATGAAGCGGGTAGTTTAAAATTCAAAGGGAACCAGGAAATAATGATTTTCCAGTAGCCGTTGAACTATTCGAAATTTCAAAGAAGCATTTCCCAGATTTAAGTTACTTTGATTTACTTTTATATAGTAGCCTTTGAACTATTCAAAATTTCAAAGCAGCATTTCCCAGATTTAAGTTACTTTGATTTACTTTTATATATTGTAGACAAATGAAGTGGCATGGGATTTCCCGTATTACATGAGATTGAGTGGTAGAGGATTAGAAGATAAGGATCAGATCCAAATTTTAAGAAAACCTTAAACCTTAAAGGTTTTCTTTTCTTCGATCAACATGAGGATATGCTTTATCCGTTAGAATCTCCACTTGAAAGCAATGAAATCATCCTACAATGATCTTCAATTTTGCATACAAATGAAATCATAACAGATCTAATACTGAGAGATTATTCTTTCTTGGATCAACTAGAGGTTCTTTATGAGTTTAAGGATTCAATGGACATATATATGCAATTGAAATGCATCAAGAAGCCTTATATTCTTGTTTTTATTAAAGAAGAATCCAAGAGCTATAGGTATGGATTATCAAAACTTTTAACTCCTTTTGTCCTACAAGGATTTAAAGGTAAAAGAAAGATGCAACTTGTTAATTAGTTTCTTGTATGGCTTCATTGGAAGTTCAATTTTACATCAATAGCTAATTCCAACTGGATTGGAATAGGTAGTGTATATAATAAGCTCACTTCCGAAGCATTTGGTTTGTAGCAGTATGTTTTGTTTTAAGAAATGTATTTTCAGATTTTTGAATAATGTTGGACACACCTACCACACTTAGAGGGGGC
>JZKD02S1691646.1:229592-245961 GCA_000966675.3 Picea glauca
AGGAGGTTGCCCCCTCGAAGAGGCTTATTATCTGAAATTATCTCTTTTTCAAGGCGTTGAGTACTTTTCCTGAGGTTTTTCTATGCTATATTGATGTTTGGTTCTTAACAATATGAGTCATAATTTCATTAAGAATATCATTTATCCACGTGTAAAATTTATATTTTCGATTATCATGGATGAAGATAATCCAACTAATCCTCTACAACAACCACACTCGAGAGATTATTGAAAAATTATGAGATGATTTTGAAACATTTTCCTAGTGTCTCCTATAAGGGCCGACTACAATGCATTAACTTGCTTGTAGCATATTATTTCATGGAAAGGAATGGATTCTATTGGACTCAAATACTCTCTAACCATCCTCTCAAGTAGTTTCACAACCATGTCATTTACAGCTTTCAAATCCCCTCTTTCTGAAGTTGAACCATCATAGGAGCTGGCCTTTGTCAACAGTCTCTCTGCACTAATTTTTGGAGTTTGTGGCATGATATTAAAGTCTCCACTGAAATCTTGAGAATTTGTTGCCACTCTATCAGAACGTTATCAATATCTCCCTCCATATTATATGGGTGTCGGTTCATTAGCTCACAGTTGCCCTTGGTACCAGTAAATTAACCTTCAACATTGTCTCCCTTTAAATCACATCCAACTATTGACTTTAATCATTAGATTTCAATATTGATCTCTACTGCAACTCTAGATAAAGGTTTCCCTTGTGATGAATAATCAAATCTTTAATTCGCTCTGAGAAAGGTGGGAAGCGAGATGATAGCTTCAAAAGTGATATTAGAACCATTGCATAGGTTGTCATGTCTAATTTTGAACCTCTTAAGATTGCTTCAAGGACATCCACCATATCCGACTCTATTATAGTCAAAGGTTCCTCCCCCTCAAGTTCACCAGCATGGTTTACCCGAATTTCACCATACTCCCCAATACACCAAACAATAACCGGAAGAAGACTTTCCTATTGTTCATTCCCATTCTAACAAACTCGATAAAGATACCTTACAGTATATCCTTGAATATCCATCACATTACTTGTCACCACAATGAGATCATAGCAGACTTCATCAGTCACATAACTCCCAGCCTTAGTCAGAACTTTGATCATTTGATCAATATACCATAGTTTATTTGGGGAAACATTTTCTACAATGGAGCAAATCTTTGTAGTAATATCACCCTTGAATTTAGGATCACTTACTTCTAAGTAATCCAATAATTCCTTTGTCAATCACTTCACATTATTATCATTCACAAGGAGGAATACAAATTCCAGGGCTCTTTTCCTAATTGAGGCATCAAAGTCCTTGACACTTTCTACAATGGTTGTTTGATGCCTTTGCAATGCTTGAAAATATACAGTGATTTCCTTCATTGGCATATTCATAGCCACATATCGGATGTTATTATCACGATTTGACAAAAATAGACCAAGAATGCTAATTGCAAGTACACAGAGACCAACTATGGCTTATATTTCCATGATGGTTTGCACACATTCATAAAGTATTGCATTCCCTTCATTCTTGTTGGATTCAATATTGGTGGCCACTTGGGCCAGAATTTCACTGCATGAATGTAAAACCCCAAACCAGGTTATGTTCATCACTATAAACAATGATCAGTATGTGGATTTTGTACAAGGTGTTGAAGTTTGCGCCATCACTGCCTCTTTGGGAAGTGGTATTATATCTTACTTGGATGCATATGATCATGATGAAAGATTTATACTAGAAGTTATAATCATAATTTGTGGTCATAAGGGTAGAACATTTCATATTGACCATTATCATATCCATGATTTGGCTTAACACCATCCAAAGTTCGATAGTTTTGTTTGCATATGGGATATAACATCCCCATCCACCCACAGGCCGGGAAATGCCACCACTTAGATGCTTTACTTAGCTCCAAGACCATTCTATAACATCCCCGACCATATCTTGCCAAACCACGCTATGCCAGAGAAAACATACGTTCTCTATGCAGAACATACTGTAACATACTCAACATCCAAACTAAGCTATGTCACATAAATTTCTATCTGCATGTGATTTAAACATATCCACACAGAACTCTTGCGGAAGCATTATATATAAAATGTAGGCATAAAAATAAATCTAAAAATACACAGATTCACATTGAAATCACTGTAAACATACACATGCAGGATATACAAGAAATACCCACAAATATACAGACGGTCATAACCATGCATAATATAAACCCATTAAACTGAACATGTAAATAATAATGCATCATGTAATTTTATGACACAAATGGCACTTAACTTGGTAATAATGTCACCAACTGTGTGCATACCTTCCACAAACCTCCCAGCCTTAGAACACACTATTCATCACTCTCAACAGTGAGTCACCCCCGAGTTGGGACTAAACTCCACCCAAGTAAAGGGTTCCTAACCAGGCTAATGGCTCATGGAAAACAGGAAAGACTCTGTCCCAGGTGCTCAATCAACTAACAACCTACAGTCCCTCATTCCCCACATGCCTGTCCCACCCAAGGAAGTGTGCCCCTTCTCTGCTCAACAATCCCTCAGCTTCCCCACTTCCCTTCCAGGGCTTCAACAATAGGTCAGACAGGAAGTCTCATAGCCCTGTAGCTACAGTTCAACACCTTCAGGAAATCAATTCCCAACAATTCTCTCACCTAGAGAATTGCTCACAGGCCTGACAACCCGCCTCTTCAATATCCCACGAGACTGACAACCTGCTTCTTCAGTGTCCCAAGGGCTTGACAACCCACTTCTTCATTCCATCTTCCCAGTTAACCCGCTACACCAACCTCTGTGGCCATGGATACAAGTTAAGATACAGTGAAAGAAAGTATGGAGGATAACTGATTATGTGAGTGAAAAATGGTCATGGAATCATGGCTGAATGATGGAAGGAATCATGGAAAAGATGATCGTAAGAATGATGGGGAAGTGTGAAAATGAGCTAAGTCCCAACAATATGTATGCATGTTTCCAACTTGACACTTTTCATGTTGGAAGCTACTTTGGCCCACTTGTTCGCAACTTTGGAACTTAGGATAAAATAATTATCCATACTTTATGATTTAATAAATATTAATATAATATTCCATTTTGGCTCAAGCTTCCTAGCTTAGCCCCTTTCCTTAAATTAGCCACTCCCTTTCCCTAACTAGTGGAGTTTAGTCCCCCATCTCTTTTATCGTGGTCGGTCTGTGCGCAACGATGTATTTTATATTAAATATGAGACATGTACAAAAATAGGCGCACTGGCCTTTAACATCTAGGCTCTCCAGCCTAATCAAAACATAAGCATCCTAGCTTATAATAAATAGCTCACCAGCCTACAAAACATATCATATACACAAAGGCTCCCTGGCCTCCACATCGCGTGCACTTAATATGTTGTGCGCAGTATCCTGGAATGCGCACACATCCTCATTTTACTACGCAGTACCTGCACGCATTATGCCATGAAAGGTGCATCCAAAATTATATCAAAACAACTCACCAACTTAAGTACATTTGTATTTAAATTTACAATTGGGTTCATCCTTAGGGATATTACAATCCCCTCCCCTTATTTATGCATTGTCCTCAGTGCATTATATACCATGTACCATTCCAATTCTCTAAAATTTTCAATCTTTAGCTATTGAAAGCTTGTTATCCATCTGGTGTTCTACTTTACAGCACCAATTATCATACTCATACTGCAACTAGAAGTCAATTTCTCTATTCCATAGAGCCACTTCAGAAAATAATTCAGCTAATTGTTCCTTATTACATGCTTCAATTATACTTCATTGAAGCAACAACTGGCTGTAGATCCATGACGTCTCACCCAGCCTTATATCTCACTGCTGATAAACCCTCAATAACATACCATTCCCAAGCATGTGATATGACTCCATCAGGACAATGGCCTCCCAAGATAACCACGATCCACAATCAATATCAACATAGTCTAGGCCAAGGTACCAAACCTCAACAACACTCCAACCAACGGTCTCTCTTATCCACATGCCTGTACAACCCAAGGTAGTATGCACCTTCATTGTCCAACAGTTCATTGATTGCTCAACTTCCCTTCCAGGGCTCCAGCATAGGCCAGACAGGAAGTCTCGGAGAACCTTGTCTCCCAGAGTTCCCACTTTAATCATTATCATCTTATCTGCATCATACACATGCAATTATCATGAGAGAACATTATAAAAATTCCATTTTATAAATCAAATTAATTTCATAAGGAATTCGACTTTTCCCAAGTATGACATTCTATTTATATTGCATACAACCAACAAATTGTCAGTATTTTCTATATATCCTAATTCAACATGTATAACACCTTATTCCATGATCTTAGAATTGCCTGCACCTAGCAATTCAATCACAATTACCAAACAATTTAACCAAATAGAATGAATCGTCATTATATGCATATGAATGTTCATAATTAGCAACAACAAGTTCACTTCTTCAATTTTCTGAACAAAACTTCTCTGTAGTCACTATTCCCGTAACCACCTCACTTGCAACCTTCCCGTTGCAATGTTTATCAGTTCCTGAAATGTTCTCAACTTCATGATTTAGCAACATTTCAACCATTAGTATAATTATTTCCATGTAAGAACATATATACATGCACTCACAAAATTCATTTAGCAAAATGCATTTAAGTATACAATTCCATCATGTATGAGTGAAACTCTGCCACTTACCAGGCATGAGTGCAACTCTCAATGCCTATTTATTCAATGCACCCTTGCATTGATTTTTAGAATGAGATTTATCTAAGTCATGGATCTCACCATTCATAAATTGGAAATCTGGCCAATGTATTAACACATCTCCACACACTTTCCATTGTATTCACAATTACTTGGATGCCTTCCTTTTCGACTTGAAAACTACACGAAGAATACAATTCTGTAGTGTTTATTAGTGTTAGCAAAAAGGTTGCAATCCAAGTTTTATTTAAAGTAGGAATCTCATTGGGTATTTGTGTGGCACATAATATTTCTATAACCATACCTTGCCATATCCAACCTTGTCTTGATCTCATACATGACTAGATTTCTTAGCATCATTCCTATAACAAGTTTTTATCTTTTATTTTCTCTGGTTATTGCCTCATAACCAAATTAACATGACATGCTACTATGTCAGCGTGTGCATTCAAAAGATACAAGCTTTGATAACTATAACATGCCTCTATCCTTTACCACACCTAGTGGTAAATTAATCCTATCAATGCACTTAAACAATACCATACATCGTAGTATAAAAATTCAATTTGGGGAAATTCTTACTTGGATTTCCCTTTGGCAATTATACAACATAATTTCCAAAAGAGAGATACTTACTTGTAGGGCTTCCATTAAACGAGTTTAATGCTATGTGATTAGCTGATGACAATATAAGTTTCTCATGCTTCTTTATCAGCCTTATAATTCAACATTCCAACTTTTTGTTGCTTCCTTCCATATGTAACAACATTATTAGCAACACTTGCAAACATGCAAGCATCATCACTTTATGGAAGTCCCAACAAGCCATAAAATACTTGCTCCTACAGTAATTGCAGAAACTTCTTTCTTCCTGTATCATGTTTCCTTGTTTATCCCAGAAGTCTTCCATTCTCCTGGACTCCTGAACCTTCAAGTGCTCTTCATTGTAATTATTGTGCATGAATATTTCTGATCTGAGCACTTTCTAGCCAAAACACTCTTGGATGCCTTTTATTTTCCATCCAAATACTAAACTGATATTAAGCTTCAACTTTTTATTTATTTCCTGGATCCATCTATCCCAACTCATACTTGGATGGATTATGATTCCAATCTTGTTGTCTTATAGACTTTGGATCTTCAACATCCATTTATTTTTCGGATCCCTTTGATCCAACTCCTACATGACCCAATTCTATTTCTAGTCATGTTTTCTCAGTGACCTAGGGCAGTTAACACCAATTTCCTTCTTGAGGTACTTGGTTTATCCTTTCCTTAACTGATCATATCAGTACTTGGATTTTCTTGTTGTCTATTACTTTCCTTGTCTTGACCAGTTTGATTTCAACCTGCCTTGCACAATCAAATTCTATCATATCATAAATAATGCCCTTCATACCATGCTTCCACTGTGCACTCCGATAACCATAAGGGAAGCATTATTCTAATTTCATAGCTAATCCATGGATATGATGCACTCCTTATCCAACATGCAATAAGCCTCTTTCTTTATCTGATTACTGTCATTCAGGTAGTCAATTCCTTTTATAATAGATTTGACTCCAATGTATTTCTTAATCTGTATATTGGTTTCTTTGGGAGTGAATTCACTTTCACTAATTCATTCACTTCATGATCTATTCCTTTGTCTAGATTCCATTGAATACTTGACTAACATGAGAGGACTTCTTGTAGTGACCTCCCAATATTTTATCGCTGCACTCAGATTCATACCTTGACATTTTGTGGTCTTGGCTTTGGATCATCTTATGAAATGTTTTGTCATAACACTCTTTCTCTGAGTACCTCTGCTTATTCCTTTCTTTTAACTAAACTTCAACCTCCTCACCTGTTAATAACTCAAAGTTTTTAATTCTGCAAAAATTGTTTTTTAGATAAGACCCAAGTCTTGAGAATTTAGCAAGAACTACATMATYGYAGAAGCTTGATAGTTTGGAGGACCRGRAAAACCATTGTGGTTTTTAAAATAGAYRTGTGGTGCCTCCARAGATACATCRGGGWRAAAGGYGGTTTGCCGAAACCACCACTCRTGAGATRGGYGACRGCTAGTCAAATCACCYYGTTKCACTCGTTCGGTACTTCACAGYTRTATGATGTCAGGTGAATGCCWCCATGTAATGAATTCAAAAGCTAATCATTTGAAATGGATTAGTYGAGCATGGAAAACCAAAKCACTTGTACGTAAGTCCATTTTTTTATTCATGATTARGACTCTATAACTACCAATTCTCAAGTATGGAGGCATCATCTTATCCATAAAGGGTGTAATCTCCAAATTTGCTCGACCTTTTGATCTCTRTAAAAGCATTTCGGTGTCCACAAAATTGAGGTACATGGAAAAAGCTACATCCARTGAGWCTGGTTATTYGGGAAACATGGTAGATTTACCTACGGGTAAGGWGGAWAAGGTAATTSTGCATATAATAGAGACTAAATTCCATAGAGAACCTGCTACARACTCTAAATTRGAAGTCAGGCTGAATCCCATTATGAGGGATCTGGTCATCAACACGAGAGATGTTAAGAAGAAACGAAGCAAGYGACARAAGAAAGAAAMCAYAGCTGAAAYAGTTGAAAGTGTTGGAGAGGATCRACCGGTCTRGTTAGATACTCTAAAGRAGGAGCTYGCWAAGATGAAATGAGTTCTCAAATAAAAATTAAGTACATTTMAACAAATTTTGGACAGCTGGTAGAAGAGGAAAAGGGGGTCCAGAGATGATAGRCAYGTTCTTAAAYGRTCTCTTTAAAATAGGGTAACTRTTATTTTAAATCATTCCCTTTTTGTAACTTATCTCTATTTTTGGAAATATGTGGAAGTCCGAGCGTTTCGAAGTCTACAAATAATTCCTCTATATATATGTATTATCTYGAGGAAGAAAAAGGGGGRAAGGAACCTKCCMTCTGTGTAAGAAGACTTTTTGTAAATTTGGGATTAAAATGAMTATATAAATGCAGAAAYRGATTTTGGASTATTTATGAAAAGATTMTGAMTGGTGGTGATATGAGTCTTGTTTACTTTCATAGTATGTGTTTCTTGTAAGCTTATATTTCACTTTCATCTRTCTGAATCGGAGGAATATAWAACCTAGAATTCATCTCTGAGATGCTCTYGRCTTAGCAATTTAGAATATATTTATTTCTTCTCAAACCAACTCTGAATTCATTTTAAATAATGCTCCGATGCGGTTGTGTGTTTCTTTTTCTTCTAATACCATGSWAATTTTCTATTAAACTCAGACTCATYGCCTTAATTAGCCTTCTCCTCTTGATAGTTCAATGTTCTGAAAATGCATTGTTCATTCCAGGMTCCATAGCCCAAATGTCATCTTCRTTCCTCTAGTGATTYAACAAMAAACGCCAAAACAAACCAAATCTAGCCAATGTTTTCTATRGATATACTCATATTTATCRTGCAYGATAACACCACAAGGTAAATTGKGMTTTYGCACACCTATAACCACTATGAATTTMTTCTCCGTCRCGCTAATAACTTGCGCAYACTACCTTTGCGTTGCGCGCCAATATCCAYTGCGCATAGTTTTTGYATAGCRCACTGATATTCCACATGCATTTCGCTCTATGCATTGCACCATGCCAAATTTCAATATGCCCCCACCRCACACAATAATATGTGYRCACCATTGATTACRYTKTCRYGAGACAACTTATACTCATATTGAGCGYGAGTCAACCAACTCCTCTRTGCTCTACCAATACTGCATACASCCYATGCACCATTACTATGTGTGTGCACACCGCRCAATGTTAAATTTAGTGCRYGCACCCGCACACCAAGATTTTTCCGCRCGGCGTMAAAAWTTTCCGYGTGCACCCTCACACCATATTTTTCCYGCGCAACACCAAAATTTAACACGCACATYAGCRCGCCAATACCTTTCYGCACAATGYCRAATTTTACCTATCYCGAGCTTTTCACTRYRCCACATGAATTTTTGGTGCGCCCAACTGTGCACATTCATCTTTATGCGCATCGATTCCTCRTGAATTCYGCTGTAGAAATTGRGGATTTTTCCTAACTCTTTCCCCAATTTACCATASACAATTCTGCAACCACAAAATTCATTCAATTTCACYYSGATAACACCAACTTAGCCTCTGCAACAACAAATCRTTGTGGGTTGACATTTATGGAATGAATTTCCCYGAAATCAATTCACGAATTTAGAATTTTATTTACTAATCTCGCTCCAACTATCATGGGTTATCTGTAACTTYATATTYAACCAATTCYAGGTTCRAATTTGCTAGAACAKATATTAAAACAATAATATCTCACCACTTGGCYGAATTTCTCCATTTCCCCATGAATTTACCAACCAAAATTGGGGCTCTTTCCCAATTTCRGTACCATATTRTAGCTAGATGCTCTGCAACTYRAAATTKKCCACTTTGAAATAAAACCTSTATGAAATTTCTCTTCAAATCGACTTCCTCGGCCCATCCAGGCTCAGTGTTGAAAATTGAAGCTSTGATACCAATTTTTAACATCCCCAGCCACCCAYAGGCYRGGAAATGCCACCGCTCAGACGCTTTACTTAGCTCCAAGACYGTTGTGTAACATCCCYGACCATCTCTTGCTGGGCCATGCTAYGCTAGARAAAACAWACGCTCTCTGTGYRGAACATACTGTAATGTACTCAACATCCAAACTRARCTATGYCACATAAATTTCTATCTGCATGTGATTTAAAMATATCCACACAAAACTCTTGCGGAAGCATTATATATAAAATGTAGGCATACAAATACGTYTATAAATACAYAGATTCACAYTGAAATCACCRTAAACATACACATGCAACATATACAAAAARTACCCACAAATACAYAGACSRTCATAACCATGCATAAGATAAACCCATAAAAYTGAACACGTAAATAATAATGCAACATGTAWTTTTATCACACAAATGGCACTTATCTTGGTAATAATGTCACCAACTRTGTGCAGACCTTCCAYGAACCTCCCAKCCTTACACCACACTATTCATAACTCTCAACAGTGAGTCACCCCCGAGCTGGGAMTAAACTCACCYGGGTAAAGGGTTCCTAACTAGGCTAATGGCTCATGGAAAACARGAAAGATTYTGTCCTAGGTGCTCAATCAACTAACAACCKATAGTSCYTCATTCCCCACRTGCCTRTCCCACCCAAGGAAGTGTGCCYRTTCTCTGCTCAAYAGTCCCTYRGTTKCCCCACTTCCCTTCCARGGMTTTAGSAAYAGGYCAGACAAGAAGTCTCGGAGCCYTGTAGYTGCAGTTCAACACCTTCAGGAAGTCAATTCCCAACAATTCTCTCACCYAGAGAATTKCTCACGGGACTRACAACCCRCCTCTTCAATATYCCACAGGCCTAAMAWCYYGSTTCTTCAGTATCMCACGGGCCTGAAAACCCACTTCTTCAATCCARCTTCCCAKCTAACCCRCAACACCAACCTATGTGGCYATGGATRCAAGTTCAGATACRATGAAAKAAATTATGGAGGATAACTGAGTGTGTGAGTGAAAAATGGTCATGGAATCATGRCTGAATGATGGAAGGAATCATGGAAAAKATGATTGTAAGAATGATGGGGAAGTGTGAAAATGAGCTAAGTCCCAACAATATGTATGCAAGTTTCCAACTTGACACTTGTCATGTTGGGAGCTACTTTGGCCCACTTGTCCGCAACTTTGGAACTTAGGATAAAATAATTATCCATACTTTATGATTTAAGAAATATTAATATAATATYCCTTTTTGGCTCAAGATTCCTAGCTTATCCCCTTTCCTTAAATYAGCCCCTCCCTTTCCTTAACTAGTGGAGTTTAGTCCCCCATCTYWTTTATCRTGGTCAGTCTATGTGCAASGATGTATTTTATATTAAATATGARACATGTACAAAAACATGCRCACTRGCMTTTAACATRTAGGCTCTCCAGCCTAATCAAAACATAAKCATCCTATCTTATAATAACTGGATCACYARCCTATAAAACATATCATATACACAAAGGCTCCATGGCCTCCACATCAYGYGCACTTAAGATGTTGYRCRCGGTATCCTGGAATGCGCACAMATCCTCATTTTACTGYRCAGTACCTGCATGCATTATGCCATGAAAGGTGCATCCAAAATTATATCAAAACAACTCACCAGCTTAAGTACATTTGTATTTACATTTACAATYGGGTTCRWCCTTAGGAATATTACAAGGGCGRCCAATAAGTGAAAGCGAGTATGATTCTACCAACTTAGAAACATTGAKTCGATAGTACAAAGAGATGCCCAYTGTTGTTATTACTTCGCGTCCATACAATATTCAAGAGAATGAAATATTAGTGCCAATTAATAAATTAAGAGTACCACTCACATTATACATACCACGTGAGTTTGATTCATTCAAAACTTTCTTCAATATCTGTAGTGGACTCGGTGGTCATCAGAAATATACACATTGTTCTCTCCATGTATGAATGAGATCGATGAAATTGCTTGTAGCCCATCTATATTCCTTTTAAAAATATATATTTTTTATTTCCTCCAATGACATAAGGGTCAAATGACAAACCCTTCAATTGGACCACAATCAAAATAAGGAATATAATGTATGGTGTATTCGAAGTATTTCTAATAGAAGTCATTTTTTGGGCATAAGCTTTCGATAGATTTCTTATTCTCTCTTTATTAAAATGTTAGAAGAATAAAGTGTATCATAGATAACAAAAGGGGTTGTATAGGTCCAAAAAGGAATTTATATGAGCCAATAAGATATAGTAATATATATCTTCCACCTTTTCATATGTTAGGGTATAACATAAAGGTTTGGGATTAAGACAACGTCATAAAAAGAAGAAACATGATATAAAATCAAAGCCATATTTAAATTATTGGAGAGAAAAAGTGGGTCATGTAACATAAAATAATATGTTGGGTTGTTATACATAACATGGACTTTTGACATATAGTGTCATCAGTGTGAATAACGCAAGAAGTAAATGGATATGTTTAGACATAAGGCGAGTACCATGATAAATTTCAGTAAGAACAATGCGCCAATATTTAACGAGAATAAACAAAACTTTGTACATGTAGTGTGACTTGAGAGGGAGACTAGAAATGCTTTTCTGGCTAAGTATTGTGGATAATATTCATCCACATCGAGCACTAATAGGGCTTGAATGGGCCTTTGAAAATCATGCAATTATTAATCTGAAGAAAAAGGAAATTATATTTGAAGTAGGGGACTTGAAGGTTACCATACCATTGGATCTAACAGAAGGAAAGAGGTACATAGAAACTACAAAAGGGAACAAAATTTAGAATCTATATAATTTGATTACACAAATGTATGAATACTTTAATTCAACTATATATGGTTCCCTAAGTTGGAGAAGCATTATCTCATGTGCGTTAGAATCAAAGGAAGATCTATAACACTTTCAACAAAGTATGCATGAAGTATCAACTAGATGGTGTGCCCACATTACTCGATTGTTGTGATGGATTGGAATGGAGTTATGTGACCCACCCAAATATGATGGTTTGACTTATATAAGCTATTTTGTAAAGGCGTTTGAATTGCAATACCTGAACAACAAATATTTTTGGCATTATATGTTTTCTTGAAATCTACTCCAGCCAGATGATGGGCTATGTTTTCTTGAAATCGACTGAGAAAATGAATGATAGAGGTAACCTACAAACCAACTTTAAGGCCAAAAACTAGCCTTTCCGACCCAGATAGGAATCTCTATGAGACTTCGTCTCTATACAGGTTATGGATTTGAAATGTCGGCTAGCTTTAACACATTCGTAAAACATTTATGGTTCTATTGGCAAGAGGGTACAAGACCTTAGGCCATGGAGTCAAATTCCAGAAAACGAGAGAAGAAAATGACTTGGTAACTAAAACTCGAGAGGATAAAGGCTAAATAGGCAATGGTCTTTCAGTTCAAAGTCGTTGTGTGTGGTGGGAGAAGAACACATAAAACAACTTAGAGCATCGCTTGAGATGAATTCTGAGTTCACTTAGAAGAAAACATAGTGGTATAAATGGAGAAATCTAGAGCATCATGTGGTGAATTCTAGACTTATAAAAAACGTTCTGATTTAGACAATATACATAAATGAATATGAAGGACACATGAAGCACATAGATAAGAGAGGATACAATACATCAGACCACTACCATTAGAATATTTTCATCAAAATCTCAAGACCTTTTCATTAAACTTCAATCGGGTTCAAAAATTACATTCAACAGTCATCGTTTACATTCCTTTTCCAACCAACCCGACTTACATTGAAAAGATGCAATATATAGAAAAAGGTGTGTCGCTTGGGCTTCACTGTCCCCCAACTATCATCTCTAGAAATTAGGCTTATATTATTCCCTGCTAGATGACCCTTCGAATGACACTTTACTAAGAATAGAAACTTGATTGTACCCAATCATACAATAACTAATGCTTTTACCATGAGAGTTCGGTCATCAACAAGATTTTGTCATTAAGAAATTATGCGTCAGTGCTTTTCCTTTGAAATGTTATCAGAATGATCAAGTGCTTTGTCAAGATCCCACCATCTAGTGTAACGACTTCGATTCTTTCCACGCGATCATTTGTTGAGGTGTGCATGTGGCGGGTAACCGTGAACTGTCACCGACATTTCCAAAATGACAACTCCAATCAGGGGAAAACACTCTTCTCCAAAATTTTTGCATGGGTACACGACAGAGTTATTTCTTCCCAGTGGGAAACGTGATACAAGGAGGAAAAATCTCATGCCGTGTTCGAAAACAAAATATGGGGTCGATCAATTAAGTTTTTGGCCTCATCTACAATCTTGATATTCAAAGCGTTTTCCTCAGAGACCATTTTCACCTTTCCAGATTCTTTACTTGTCTTCACAAAACCACATTCCCTTTCATCTTCATTTGCGCACTGGCTAGAGCTATGTGAACGTTTTCCATGGTCAATCCACATTTCCTAAAGTGCTATGCAATTCTCTCTTTTGACATTCTCTGTGCCTCACGCAGCTGAATGATTGTGTCTTGCGCTTCTTTGAGTCGCCTCTTGAGCCCAATCACATTCCCTTCTTGGCCTTGTGAGGTTGATATCTCGATAGTCCTTTATGCTAACTTCTTCTTTAACTCCCTATTCTCCTGGTACAACTCAAAAATAGTGAGTTGTTCTTTATTTAGCTATTGCGACGACTCACAAATATCCATGTCTTCGACGTCTGACCTTCTCCGTCTGGCACAGATTTCTACCTTTGGACCTTCGATAGGTTCCAATCGAATAGTGCACATGAGTAATTCCTCAACAACCGATTTTGCGCACAGCTCATCTGGGGCTTGGGCCTTCTCAGTCTCTATGTTATTCCTTGGTATTCCTCTTTTCCGTGGTATCGACTGTTGGGGTGAAGAGGCTTCCGATGTCTTTTCTGTTGGCAAATATTGAACAAACAACGAATGCTTGTCATTGATGGAAAGTTTGTATCAGACAGGAAGTAAGTTTGTAACAGACAGACAAACAGAAGAATGGCAGAAAGTAGCAGATGACATCAGTGAAGATGGCATGAACAGATAGCGTATGCTTGTCATCGATACAGAGGACCCGATCATCATTGAATCGAGAATGAATCTGGACCGGCATGAATAGATAGTGTATGCTTGTCATCGATACACAGGACCCGATCATCATTGAATTGAGAATGAATCTAGACCATTGATTACAGCTTGTGTTGGAGTTTCGCGAATCGCGATATCAAAAGGAAAAGAAACAAATGCGACAAGACTTCCAAAATTGCGATATGCAATATTGTGATTCAATCGCAGCTATTGAGCCAAGATCAAACCTGGACCATTGATCACAACCCGTGTCGGAGTTTCGTGAATCGCGATATGGAGAGGTAAAAGAAACAATGCAACATGAATTACGAAATTGTGATATGTGAAATCACGATGTAATTTCAACCATCAGATCAAGATGTGATCTGGACCATTGATTCGACTTCTTGATGGAGTGTTGAGGATCGAGAATTTGAAGTGACAAAAACACTGAATGTCCAGAGTATCAAAATCGCGATGAGTGATATCCCAACTTAATCTGAACCGTCAGATCTAGAGATGATCTGGATCGTTGATCCGATTGCTTTACGGAATTTTGTGGATCGAGATTTGGAAGTGACAAGAACATTGAACATCAGGAATGTCGAATTCACGATATGTGAAATCGCGAAAGATCCTTATGCATAAGGCTATGGTCACAGCCCTTGGTCACAAGAAGGGAAGGAGTCAGTCCAGATAAGCTCCATTTCGGGGTTTCAGAGATCGCGAACTGAAGTGTCGAGACACTTGGGCACAGGAATGCTAAAATGCCGAAACCTGATTTAAAGGCAAGATTAATAAAGGTCATCCAACGGTGCAGATAAACTTGAATGTGATCAGAGGGTTACTGTTCTCTCTCACAGTTAACTCCACAGTTACAAATTTGTTAAGAAAAACAGACTCATGATTGCGAATCAATTAGCGTTTCAGTTGCTAGGACAATTGTCCTTGTTTTGCCTAAGGAAAGGCAAAGTGGAACCATTGGGGAGGTGTGTATAAAATAAAATGAGACAGATGGTGCAGGGTTGGCTGTTCTAGATGGAAAATGAACGAAACAGTAAGAAAGGGAATAGGAGAGGATGTGTAGCATGAGATTCAGCAAATGTGCAGAGTGAGATGAAATGCAGAGCAGTAGCAGAGCAGAATGACAGAAAGAGCAGAAGCAGAGCAGAATAATGGAAAAAGATGATGCAGAGAAGACCTACTAAATAGACAGAGGAAGAGAAGAATTGAAGAAAAGAAGATAGAAGACCAGATTTATAAAAGAAGGAAAGATAGGTAAGAGTTGACATATCTACATAAGTTGTTTGTGTATTTATTCTTTCATATTTCAGGGAGGTTGGGAGGTGCTCGGGAGGACTTTTTTCCTCAGAGGTTCAAGTGAGAGCTTGAACATAGGAAGTTCTAGCTTCCATCTAGTTGTAGCCAGAGAAACCAAGATGGCAGGGTGGTGCAAGGGAGAACTAGTGTTCTCTGTTATGCAGGTTGGAGCCTGTGTAACTGGGAGTTGGTGCTTCCATCTAGTTGGTGCTAGAACATATAGGGAGTTGGTGCTTCCTTCTAGTGGGTGCTAGAGAAACCCGAGAGTTGGTGCTCTCAAACAAGTTGCATCTTGTAAAACAGAGGTAGCAGCCTCACATTGAGTTGGTGCTCAATTGTAGATGATGTATAGAACTGAAAAGACTGCCTATCATTTCGAAGAAGAATAGGTTTTCTCCCTTTATGGGTTTCCTCGTGAAAATCTGTCTCTGTGTATACTTTATGTGTGACTGATGTTCTTTACTTTTACTGTCCATATGCTGTATATTGTTGATGATCACTTGAAGAAACATTAATAATGTTTTAATAGACTTAAAATTATTGTTTAAGCTAAATAACAACTGATTCACCCCCCCTCTCAGTTGTTTTAGTAATTCCAACAATTGGTATCAGAGCAGGTTCCTTTTATTCAAAGGTAGATCTGTAAGCTTAAACATGACAAGTCATGAAGGGACTTC
>JZKD02S1691646.1:265641-278070 GCA_000966675.3 Picea glauca
CCATGTTTGGAAATCCTTTCTTTGGTTTCCTTCGAAGTGTCAGGAAACCTATCATCAAAATTTTCAACTATGTTATATATAACCACACTTTTATTTAGATCTAAAGAAAAATAAATTTGGTATTGAAATCAAAATATTGTAATTTACCTTGGTGTACCAGTTATTTGTTCTCCTGATTTTTTCAAAATCTTCTCTTTTGCATCATCAATGATCGCCTTCCACTCCCTCTCTGGAATTGAGGGAGGAAGCTCATACCTAGGATTTCCTGTCAAGCTTCGTCTATAAACATCCCGCATATATTTAAAATATTCACCTGCTGCAGAGGTGACCTCTTTTTTATTCGACATGTCTACTCCAAAGAGGCCTTCAAGATAATCCATAAGTTCCTTTTTGAGGTTGGAATTCTAGCAATTCCACCTCATGCGTAAGGTTTCCCCACAAATCAAGAAGGCCTTCCTCTCTAGGTGCCTATAAAAAGGTTGTTTCCTACACACAAAAAGATATGATCATTAATTTAAAATTAATAATCTAGATGATTTATGTATGAGAAGGACAACATTAAACGATTAAAATATGAATTAAAGGTACCTGGGAGTCTTGATTGTTTTAATGGAATTTCATTATTGTCGACCAAAAATGTGCATGGAAGGGTCCCCGTGCTTGTCACACATCTAGATACAGGAAATGCAACCATATCAACCACATCATCATGATCCTCATCTCTGCCACCATCTCTAGACTCTGATCGAGGTGTGGATGTATGGCGGTGCGTGTCATGGCTCCTATCTAAATTAGGTGTGGAAGATGGAGAAGTAAATAGTACTCTAGCAGCTGTATGAATGCCCTCATCAGGACTCTCTAGCATCTCTATAGCGCCACTACTACCAACACCAGGCTGAATAGGCTCCAAAAATGTCTTTATAAAAAAGAAAATGTTTTTTCATGAGATAATGTAAAAGTTAAAGAACAAAGTATCATAATCGAACATATGAGTACATTAAAAAAAAACACTTTAAATTATGGGTATTACCTTATATGTGTTAAGTTGTGACATAAGAATCTTTATCTTTTCTTTGACATCGAGAGTTTGATCTGGACAATATAAGAAGCTAGAAAGTTCCTTGTTAGCTTTAATGATATTTTTTTTTATTAATACCATCGGATCAGAGGATGAATAAAACCCCTCAACATCGATGGAATCATGATCAACATGGCCTGCGGACTACATATAATTTCAACAAAAACAATGTTATTTCAATAAAATTGTATAAGAAAATAATAAAAATAACGTAAAATAAAAGTGGAAATTGATAATCATTTACATGTTCTGCGGCTGGACCTTTTCCATGATCATCCTTCCACATTATAATATAATTAGAACTCCCAAATATTTAAAAAATTGTTAATGATAACAAAAAAGCAACGTTAAAGATAATATTTACAACAATGTTAAAGATAATAAAAAAATATAATGCAATAAGTAGAGGTTTCTTAAAGAGGTGTTGCATAAGAACCTGCACACTATTAGTCAATGTTTCTATTCGATTCAAATGGTAATTCACTACTAAATCTTCCTCGGGAGCTATCTTTTTTATTGCGTGTAGGACTACCCGATTCTCTTCACATCCCTCATGTATGCAATTCGGTTGTTTGTTTGTTGTCTCGGGTCATGTGCTGTTTATAAACCTTGCGATATTGTTGGAAGATTTATGCCTTCCATCAATGCAGATAATCGCTCCCTTATTTTTATCCTTGTTTATTAGTTGTATACAATTTGTGGCGAGTGCATATCTCCACATACTTCGCATGTACTAAACCAACTGCATCCAATCGTTATAATTGTAACACGGTCTGACATAGTCCATCAATTCAGTTACTATATTGTATTTTACAATTATTCCATCCATGGAAAATATCCCCAAGCCCTGCAGGGAGGATGGTGCAATGCGATATGTCATATTGTTGACAACAAAGTCAACATATATGGGAGGTAGTTCCTTAGGTACCCATTTTTTCACCATATTCTTATACCTGAGTGGAACCTCTATGTCTCCTATGCTCTCATCATCATAAGATCGTGATCCTCCTTCGGCAAGAAAAAATTTCATGTGTCTACATAATTTTATTTTGACTTTTTCACCTTTGGTCCTTGTTTTCTTATCATATATACTAGATGCAGTCACATTTCCGGCCTCTATTTGTCTTAAGATTTCCTCACTCGATGAAGAAATATTTGACAGGTACCTGTTTGGTTGTACCTTCAATTGCATGTGCACGTGTTGTTAGTTAGTAGTCCATCATCATCCTAGTTCTAATTTATGAAGTTTGTTTTCTATATTCAAAGTTCTAAATTAAAATTTATATTCTTAGTTTTGGATGCACAATTAGACTAGGGTGAAATTACCAATATTAGTGGTCAACCACCTAATTTAATGTGATATCCCTCTTGATTTTGGACATATTAAGGATATATTAATGTGATAATACTAAGGACATGATAAATTTATCATATGGATATAATAAAAAAATAGTAGTAAGGTTGTTGTTTGTTGGATTTGTGCAAATTATAATTATTATAAGAAATGTCCATTGAAGATGAGGTTCAATGCTATGGAGTAGGAAATCCAACCATCAGTTGGTGTGTTGCAAATATTTGGTGCTTTAGTTGGAAATATGTCTAAGGCAAGCCAAGAGTAGAACTATACAAATATCATTTTTGTTCAAGCCAAGAGTAGAACTATACAAATATTAGTTTTGTTCAATCCAAGTTGAATAATAAGTTAGTTATGGTGATGGTTAACAATAGTGCAACCCACATTTTTATGTAGGAAGAAGTGGTTGTTAAAATCAATGTGCAATTGAAATTGGTGCAGTCTTTTTTCAAGGCAGTAAGATATAGTAGTTAGTTGATAGAGACATGTAGTTAGTTAGTTTTTATGCCATCAAGAGCAATTGGTCAAGAGTCCCCGAAATGGTTTGAAATGTGACTTGCAACTAGGCATAAAAAAAATATCGAGACTCATATTGAGGAACCATTCACTCCGATAGATTACTAGGATATGATTTCAGCTAGAGAACCCCTCACTCCGGGGTGCCATGCCTTAGAAGTTGCTTTACTCATTGATTTCGACAACTAGTGTTGTGCTCAGTTTGAAGAAATGCAACATTTGAATTAAGGGGTCCAATTTATGAAACCATGCCTTGAGAGTGGATGGATAATTTGGTCACCTATTCCATGCTTAAACAAGCTTGCAGCATCTCACAGAACTCAAAAATGTTGCTCTGTTAGTCTTTTATGCCATGAGCGGGAATTGGCCAAGAGTCCCCAAAATGGTTTGGGATGCAACTTGAAACTGGGCATAAAATGAAAACCGAGACTTAGATTGAGGAACCATCATCTCTGTTGGATTCCTAGCATAGGATTTTAGCTATAGCATCTCTCACTCATGGTTCCAACCCCTCGGAAGTTGTTTTTTTCATCGATTTCGATAACTAGTGCTTAGCTCAGTAAGAAGCAATGCAACATTTGGATTTAGGGGTCCAATTTATCAAACCATGCCTCAGGAGTGGATGTACAATGTGGTCACCTATTCCATGGATAAACAAGCATGTGAAATCTTATGGAGCTCAAAAATGCTGCTCCATTAGGCTTTTATGCCCTGAGGATGAATTGCCAAGAGTCCGCGAAATGGTTTGGGATGCGACTTGCAACTGGGCATAAAACGAAAATCGAGACTCGGATTGAGGAACCGTCGACTCCAATGGATTCTTGGGATAGGATTTCATCTAGAGAACCCCTCACTCTTGGGTGCCATGCCTCAAAAATTTCTTTACTCATTGATTTCGAGAACTCGTGTTTTCTCAATTTGAAGCAAACCAACATTTGGATTAAGGGGTCCAATTTACAAAACTGTTCCTCAAGAGAAGATGGAAAATATAGTCACCTAGTCCACACCTAAACAATCTTGCAGCATCTCATGGAACTCAAAAATGCTTCCCTATAAGGTTTTTATGCCCTTAGGAGCAATTGGCCAAGAGTGCCCGAAATGGTTTGGGATGTGACTTCCAACTGGGCATATAATGAAGATCTAGAGTCAGATTGAGGAACCATCGAATCCGATGGATTTCTTGGATAGGATTTCATCTAGAGAACCCCTCACTCACAGATGCCATTCCTTAGAGGTTGCTTTAATCATTGATTTTGAGAACTAGTGTTTTGCTCAGTTTGAAGAAATGTAGCATTTGGATTAAGGGGCCAATTTACGAAACCATGCCTCGGGAGCAGATGGATAATTTGGTCACTTATTCCATGCCTGAAAATGCATGAAACATCTCACAAAACTAAAAAATGTTGCTTTGTTAGTCTTTTATGCCATGAGCGGGAATTGGCCAACAGTCCCCAAAATGGTTTGGGATGCGACTTGCAACTGGTCATAAAATGAAAATCGAGACTCAGATTGAGGAACCGTCATCTCTGTTGGATTCATGGCATAGGAGTTTAGCTAGAGCACCCCTCACTTCTGGTTCCAACCCCTCAGAAGTTGTTTTTTTCATCGATTTCGATAACTAGTGTTTTGCTCAATAAGAAGCAAAAGTGGTGACCTATTTAAGGGTCCAATTTATGAAACGATGCCTCGGGAGAGGATGGAAAATGTGGTGACCTATTCCATGCCTTAACAAGCATGAAAAATCTCATGGATCTCAAAAATGTTGCTCTGTTAGGCTTTTATGCCCCAAGGAGGAATTGCCAAGAGTCCCCGAAATGGTTTGGGATGTGACTTGCAACTGGGCATAAAACAAAAAATCGAGACTCAGATTGAGGAACCGTCAAAATTGATGGATTCCTAGGATATGATTTCAACTAGAGCACCCCTCACTCCCAGGTGCCATGCCTCGGAAGTTTCTTTACTCATTGGTTTCAAGAAATAGTGTTTTGCTCAGTTTGAAGAAAACCAACATTTGGATTAAGGGGTCCAATTTACAAAACCATGCCTCAGGAGAGGAAGGAAAATATAGTCACCTAGTCCATGCCTAAACAATCTTGCAGCATCTCACGGAACTCAAAAATGTTGCTCTGTTAGGGTTTTATGCCCTCAGGAGAAATTGGCCAAGAGTCCTCGAAATGGTTTGGGATGCGACATGCAATTGGGAATTTAATGAATATCGATACTCAAATTGAGGAACTGTTGACTTCAATGGATTCATGGGATATGATTTCATCTAGAGCACCCCTCAATCATGGGTGCCATGCCTCATAAGTTGCTTTAATCATTGATTTTGAGAACTAGTGTTTTGCTCAGTTTGAAGCAATGCAACATTTGGATTAAGGGGACAATTTATGAAACCATGCCTTGGGAGCAGATGGATAACTTGGTCACCTATTCCATGCCTAAACAAGCTTGCAGCATCTCACAGAACTCAAAAATGTTACTTCGTTAGTATTTTTTGCCCTGAGCAGGAATTGGCCAAGAGTCCCCAAAATGGTTTGGGATGTGACTTGCAACTAGGCATAAAATGAAAACTGAGACTCAGATTGAGGAACTGTCATCTCTATTGGATTCATGGCACAATATTTTAGCTAGAGCACCCCTCACTCCTGGTTCCAACCCCTCAGAAGTTGTTTTTTTCATCGATTTCGATAACTAGTGCTTTTCTCAGTAAGAAGCAATGCAAGATTTGGATTTAAGGGTCCAATTTATGAAACCATGCCTTGGGAGAGGATGGACAGTGTGGTCACCTATTCCATGCCTAAAAAATCATGCAAAATCTCATGGATCTCAAAAATTCTTCTCCGTTAGGCTTTTATGCCCGGAGGAATAATTGCCAAGAGTCCCCGAAATTGTTTTGGATGTGACTTGAAATTGGGCATAAAATGAAAAAAAGAGACTCGTATTGAGGAACCGTTGACTCTGATGGATTCCTAAGATAGGATTTCAACTAGAGCACCCCTCACTCTCAGTTTCCATGCCTCGAAAGTTGCTTTACTCAATGATTTTGAGAACTAGTGTTTTGCTCAGTTTGAAGAAAACCAACATTTGGATTAAGGGGTCCAATTTACGAAACCATGCCTCGGGAGAGGATGGAAAATATATTCACCTAATCCACACCTAAAATATCTTGCAACATCTCACGAAACTCAAAAATGCTGCTCCGTTAGTTTTTTATGCCCTCAGGAGAAATTGTCCAAGAGTCCCCGAAATGGTTTGGGATGCGACATGCAATTGGGCATATAATGAATATCGAGACTCATATTGAGGAATCATCAACTCTGATGGATTCTTGGGATAGGATTTCATCTAGAGCACCCCTCACTGATGGGTTCCATGCCATAAAAATTATTTTAATCATTGATTTCTAGAAATAGTGTTTTTCTCAGTTTGAAGCAATGCAACATTTGGATTAAGGGGCCAATTTATGAAACCATGCCTTGGGAGAAGATGGATAATTTGGTCACCTATTCCATGCCTAAACAAGCTTGTAACATCTCACATAACTAAAAAATGTTTCTCCGTTAGTCTTTTATGCCCTGAGCGAGAATTGGCCAAGAGTCCCTGAAATGGCTTAGGATGCGACTTGCAACTGGGAATAAAAATAAAATTGAGACTTGGATTGAGGAACCGTCATCTCTTTTGGATTCCTGGCATAAGATTTTAGCTAGAGCACCCCTCACTCCCAGTTCCAACCCCTCAGAAGTTGTTTTTTTCATTGATTTCGATAACTAGTTCTTTTCTCAGTAAGAAGCAATGCAACATTTGGATTTAGGGGTCCAATTTACGAAACCATGCATTGAGAGAAGATGGAAAATGTGTTGACCTATTCCATGCCTAAACAAGCATGCCCAATCTCATGGAGCTAAAAAATGCTTCTCTGTTTGATCCAGATTATTTTCGACATGAAATGAGAGCGGAGATATAATAAAGAAATGCATAGAGATATTGCAGATATTCAATAATATAAAAGAAATGTATCAGAGATGAAACCATAAACACAGATATACAGTAATACATGATTTCTATTAATCAGAGAAATGTACAGAGATTGTAAAAATACAGAGTGAAAGACTCGCTAGAATGGTGGCAGCTTATCTCTGAGAAGAGATGTGACGGCTACTCGCATTCGCAAGAAGATGATTACAATGAGGCTCTGAAGGCCCTTTTACAATAAACAGGAATGCCAAAAGTTCTAGACATCCAAAAACCTAACCCTAGGATATGAAGCGCCAAAAGTCATGTGGGCCCCATTTGGGTAAGTGAGTACATCAACTTCCTGGGGTCGTAACTTTTGTATACGATCTTCGTTTTAGGCGTGTGATAGCTTGTTGGAAAGGTATTGTCGAGGAGATTCATTTTGGGGGCTCAATTATGCCTTAAAATATCATTGAGAACCTAGATATTTAAAAACTTTCATTTGGACCCTCAAAATGGCCCCAGGAGTTAAAACCTGCTAAAAATAGTAAATTGCCAAAATGGCCAGAAAATTGTTTTGATCCATTTGAAAAAGGTGGGTGGCCACCGATATCCACCTAGATCACTGCTAGGCTTTTATGCCTGGAGGAGGAATTTCCAAGAGTCCCCAAAATGATTTGGGATGCAACTTGCAACTGGACATAAAAAGAAAACCAAGACTCGGATTGAGTAACCGTCGACTCCGATGGATTCCTGGGATAGGATTTCAGCTAGAGCACCTGTCACTCCTGGGTTCCATGCCTCAGAATTTGCTTTACTCATTGATTTTGAGAACTAGTGTTTTTCTTAGTTTGAAGAAAACCAACATTTGGATTAAGGGGTCTAATTTATGAAACCGTGCCTCAGGAGCGGATGGAAAATATAGTCACCTATTCCATGCATAAACAATCTTTCATCATCTCACAAAACTCAAAAATGTTGCTCTGTTAGGTTTTTATGCCCTCAGGAGAAATTGGGCAAGAGTCCTCGAAATGGTTTGGGATGCGACTTGCAACTAGGCATATAACGAATATCGAGACTCGGAATAAGGAACTGTCGACTCCGATGGATTCCTGGGATAATATTTCATCTATTTCACCCCTCACTAACGGGTGCCATGCCTCAGAAGTTTTTTTAATCATTGATTTCAAGAACTAGTGTTTTGCTCAGTTTGAAGCAATGCAACATTTGGATTAAGGGGCCAATTTACGAAAGCATGCCTTGGGAGCGAATGGATAATTTGGTCACCTAGTCCATGCCTATACAATCTTGCATCATCTCATGGAACTCAAAAATTTTGCTCCATTAGTCTTTTATGCCCTGAGTAGGAATTGGCCAAGAGTCCCCGAAATGGTTTGGGATGCGACTTGCAACTAGGCATAAAATGAAAACAGAGACTCGGATTGAGGAACCATCATCTCTGTTGGATTCCTGGCATAGGATTTTAACTAGAGAACCCCTCACTCTCGGTTCCAACCCCTCGAAAGTTGTTTTTTTCATCGATTTCGATAACTTTTGCTTTGCTCAATAAGAAGCAATACAACATTTGGATTTAGGGGTCCAATTTATGAAACCGTGCCTTGGGAGTGGATGGACAATGTGATCACCTATTCCATGCCTAAACAAGCATGAAAAATCTCATGGATCTCAAAAATGTTTCTCCGTTAGGCTTTTATGCCCCAAGGAGGAATTGCCAAGAGTCCCAGAAATGGTTTGGGATGCGACTTGCAACTGGGCATAAAATGAAAACCGAGGCTTGGATTGAGGAACCGTCAACTCCGATGGATTTATGGGATAGGATTTTAGCTAAGTCACCCCTCACTCCTAGTTCCAACGCCTTGGAATTAGTGGAAAATTATGATGTGGACAATTTTGCATGGAGGCATTTCTCTCGGACCTCTTCATGAAATATTGTGAATCTATGGTGCATGTACAAATATGTGAGATGTGGGTTTATGATAATATTTTGAATTTTCCAATAAACTTCTCCATTGACCTTGTCTAAACCATTCCATTTGGTGTTTCTTGCAAAGTGTAAAGAACAATGTTGGATAATTATAAGACGTAAGTTAGGTATGAGCTATTTGTTACCTCTTTATTACCTTTTATTTTAATTGTATCCATATTTTGTATTAATCAAATGAGGAATTAACCTGAAACAGACTCCATTAGACACAAACTCAATCCTAAGTCCAACTAAGGAGAAAAAAAAACACACGCTAATTAATCTAGGAGTCAAGCATGCAAACAAACACTCTCACAAAGAAGCACTAGTTGGTGGTGGAATCCAACATCATAGAATCGATGCGTGAAGGGAATGAGTTTCGGTGGGTGGGAAAGTTACATTGACAACCTTCTTAATGAACTAACACCCTGGTTCAAGTTACCTCACCAAACAGTGGGAAACCCTCCAAGGAGTTCGAGTGAGTCTAGCCAATGTTGATCCCAGGTACAACACCACCTTCCTGTGCTGTCACCTTGTGTAGGAAGTCTAAAATAACAGAGGGGGGATAGTAGAAAATCGACACCAAGACCAACAAAGCAGTTTTGATTACTCTGAGGGACCCAATGTGACCTCGTGATTGACCCTTGTGTTAGAAGGGCTTCCCATAGTCAGTGATACAAAAATTGGATTTCACTCCCTAACTCAAGGCTTTATGTTTGTTTAGCATCTTTGGAAATTTATTCTCACAATCCTATTCCAAAACTCTACACCTAGGCTAGGATGGGATTGAAGATCCCTAGAAAATTTGCTGGAGAAATTTTAATTAGCACTTGATTTTAGGTTGTTGTTACTCAAAGGAGTGGTCGTGAAAGTGATGGTGTTTTGAACCGACTCTTTAAACCATGCAAGAGGAAAATGAAATGAAAGAAATTCAACTTTGATGAAAACTAGATATGGGAAGGAGAAAGAGGTTTTAAGCAAAGAAATAATTTCTTGATAGATTACTATGTGTGCAGTACTGCAAAATAACCCAAATTTTAAAAATGCCATGCAAATGTCATAGTTCACTTAGTACACCTATAGAACATTGAATCAAATGTCATCATTTCTAACATAGTAAACTATTAATATTATAGAGACCACCATACACATCTTGAATACTCATAAGGATCAAGGGGGCTTCACCTTGTTGACCAAGAACTTATCACGTAATTCATTCATAAAGGGGGGTTTTTAATTATGAACCCACATGTTGTGAATATATGTTGTGTGTAAAACACTGAAAATAACAATGTAATAAAGAAAAAAAGATACAAATCCTTGTTTCATAAGAGGAATGTCACATAAGGATTTCAACGTAAGATACAATATTCATTTACATGATCTAGGTTCCTATTCATGCCCCCCTTCATTGGACCAAAAGAAAACACGATTCAAAAATCCATCCTCTCCTCTTTTTAAGAAAACATGATTCAAATAAATCCCCTCCTCGTTTTAGTCCTTGCAAAGCAAGGACTATAAGAATCACCTCATGCAAATAATTCATATGTATAGAACATGTAACAAAAAAATATTCAAGTTATGGTAAAGTTATAGAATTTTGTATTTTCCACCATATTAATTTTTTCTTGAGTTGTACGAATTGTGTAGTTTTTAGTGTTCTCTAAATAAGATGATCTCTATCCCTATGGCCATTTATGGGCTCTCTTGATGGTCTCTATTGATATGGTCCCCACTGTTATCTCCTCAAATAAATTGGTAGATTTTACTTGCTTTTTGAGGTGATAGGTTGTGATCTAAATTTAATTTGTAAATTTCTGTAAGTAGGTTAGAGAGTCTGTATTTTGAAAAGAAACTCAAAAGAAATGTTGATTTTGGTTCGGTAAAGAAAAAGTCTAAATATCAGGTTTCGGTGGTTTAGGCGAGCCTCCGATGTGCTCATTAACCACCGAAAGTCTTCATTTTCGACAGTTAAGGGGTCGAAGCAGAAGGCGAGTAACCACCGAAAGTGTTTCAACGGGAAAAATGGAAATCTTGCGCTTTCGCACGAGCCAACTGTCAAGTTGGTGCAATGATTAGAAACACAACCGCCGAAAACTCGCCATGGCGGAGATGATGCACGTTCGTGGTGTCCATCCGAAAGTTTTGAAGCCCCTGTGTCTTATCAGCCGCATTGGTCATTTCAAATCCACACAGGGCAGTGATTGGCAGGTATGATTGCACGGAGCTACCCTCCATTTTAGTTGCAAGTACTTTAACCATCATTATCAGGTTATTCCCTCATGTGAAACCTCGAGGAGTCATTATGAATCCCGAAGATTGCTGAAGATATCCATAAGCTCACGATTTCATCAGTAAATCGTATTTCCAAGAATCCCGATCCCGCGTTCTCTGGCGATTGTCAAAGTGTCACTAAGTCCAGCAAGCACTCTCGAGTCAAGTAAGCCTGATCGGGTTAGTAGGTAAGCTCAGAATCTATTCTCTTTCAGTTTCAGAAATAGAAATGCCTCTGAAAATCTGAATTTTTGGCATGTCTCAGTCAAACGGTCACCCGAAACTGGGTTAGTTTTCCGAACTCAGTTTGTGTTACCCTGTTTCATCGGGTTTTTATGAATGATATTCGCTGTCTACCTAATTTATAGAGTCATTGTATCCCGAACATATAGCTTCCCATAATCACAGGCACACTGAGCATTGTCCCATGTCGAAAGCAGGGTCGGCTTTGAGATCAGAGGTAGATGGAGTTTGGTTTTTAGAAACTAACCCAGAAGTGGCCAAATTTTTCAAACAGACTGGAGTTTTTGCATATGGTGACAAATTAACCCGATTTCACCAACAGGGAGCCGAATCATTTGCTAGTTCCTATGATGGAAGGACAGTGAAAGTTGGCAAGGAGGAAATGATCGTTGATGAAGCAGCCATCGCTGAATACACAGGTTTTCCCAGGTCGGGAGAATGTTGGTTCAAGACTACCTCACCATCAAAGGTCGAACTCAGGTCATATTTGTTACCAGTGCATAAAGATTTGACCTGGAAGAAGGATATTCCCATGTCCTATCTCGAACCAAAGTGGCAGTCTCTGTTGAAGGCAATTTTGGTGTACATTACTTGTGAGGGGCGCTACAATAGGGTAATGTTTTATCATTTTAAACTTCTGAATCATTTCACAGGTAGAGAGCCTCTAAACTTACCTTACTTCTTTCACAAAACCCTAACAAAGATGGCAAGACAAGTGAAAGCCCAGCCTGCTAAGGTTAGCGGCAGATTATCACATCAAGGGATAATTACTCTTCTAGTGAGAGAAGCTCTGCAGAGGAAACAAATTGAGTGGGGTTTATTTTTGTTTTGGAATGAATTTCAAACAGAAAGACCACCAGAGGCGGAAACTAAGAAAGCTAGAGGCAAAAAATCTCCTACTCCCAAGAGTAGTCATAGAAAAAGGAAAGGAATCTCAATACCAAGAGATCCTATAAAAGCATCCCCTATAAAGAAGGAAGGAATCAAGAGGAAATTACAGTTTGAAGATAAACAATCTAAAAA
>JZKD02S1691646.1:287715-301204 GCA_000966675.3 Picea glauca
TATATATATATATATATATATATATATATATATAAAAGATAATGAATATATAGATAATTACCATGGGACGATATTCATTCGATCCGCCATTAATGTTCCCATATTTCCTACAATGTTTTGTAGTTGTTGCTATTAAAATTCTTACAGGACGTATGAGGCAACAACTTTTGTAAGGGAAATAACATATACCATCACCCTTTTCACCCGCTTTACTTTTTTCCCCACCTCTAACTATATTCTACGACATTCTTCTGCACAACGTCCACAAAAAATACCCTTATGGAACCGTCATTGTTAAAGAAAGATTGTCGCAACATCTTTAAATCATCAAATATTTATAGGTCAATTTAGATCACCATCGTCACAATTGCAACGAATGCGACCTAAATATTTCTTTTTTTTACCTATTTATTTGTTCTATTTATTAGGTCACTTTGTCGAAGACGGGAACGGTTATAACATTCAATTCGGCACAAGAGTGACGAACTTTGACTATATCAATCTAGACTTTGTTAAAATGTATAACGGTCAAAGTGAGTGTCGCTCTTGTGACGAAAACACAAGTTTGTCGAAATTGTGACAGTAGTCCACCATATTGACTATCGTTGCAAAACTGATGATAGTTTGTGTCCATTGATAGAGTGACGAATACAGGGTGGATTTAGATCAAAATTGATAAATTGAACTTTTTCTCTTTAATTTTGCGACGAAAGAGTACTCTCGTCGTAATTTTTCCAATATGTAATAGTGACTCTTTCACACATGGATTCTCAGGATATCAGATAAATATTTCACAGGAAGAAATACATAAAACTACTTTTGCAATAGAGTGCAGAAGCTACCGGTACACGTCGATGCATTTTGGGATGAAGAATTCACCTACAATTTTCTCAAGAGTAGTGGTCACAACCTTTAAGGAATTTATTCATAAGTTCCTTGAAGTTTATTTAGATGATTGGACTATGTTTAGTCTCTTGAAGAATCACATAGAAGTACAAATATTAATCTTGGATAGTTGTAGACAATGTCACATTTCATTGAACTTGAAGAAATGTATTTTTTGTGTGCCTTTTGGAATTTTGTTGGGCCATGTGGTATGTAAGTAAGGATTACTAGTGGATCCTACCAAGATTGCAGTAATTTTGGACTTACAACCACCTACAACATTAAGATAGTTAAGAGAAATCTCAGGCCATACAGGATACTACATGAAGTTGATTAAGGTATATGCATAGATTACAACATCCACGAAGAATTCATTGAAGAAAGAATCTAAATTCTAATGGAATGAGGTCTACCAAAAAGGTTTGGACACACTAAATAAGAAGTTAGTGACTCCGCCAATTTTGATATTCCCATATTGGAAGAAGGAATTTCATGTTCACATGGATGCATCATCCTTAGCTTTGGGCACAGTACTATCTCATCCAAGTGAAGGAGAGTTATACAATCCAATTACATTTACAAGCAGACAGTTGTCCACAATAGAATGAGAAGGATTGGTCATGGTGTATCCATTGCAGAAGTTTAGAAATTATTTTTTGATTTCTCATTTCAAGATGTATATGAACCACTCTGCACTAAGATACTTAGTGAACAAGCCAATGTTGGGGGGGGGGAATCTGCAAATGGATACTTTTATTCCAAGAATATGACTTTGAAGTCATCATTTGTTATCTTTTTAGCTTGGGAGGTATTCCACATGTTTTTTCTTGTATGTGAACATTACCTCATATTGACACTACTAGGCACTTCACTTTTTAATGGGTTACAAAAATCATTTCGGCGAAAAAATCGTCGGGGTCTAGAAAACATCGTTTCATAAAAATTGGCAAAACATCGACAAACTTAAAAAAATACAAAAATATTCATTTTCTTTTAATTTTTGAAACATTTAAAGAAACAATAGCATCAAATAGATAGATTTCCACATGAATATGGAAATAAAATTGATATATAAGATATATAATATGTCTAGTGATACATCCCACATAAAAAAAGAATCATGTCCTGATTCCCGCGTCATTAAAAAATATAATAAATGTATCTCATGAGTCATCTACAATGAAATCAAGTAAATAAACTATGGATTCCCTCTACCCTTTTAACGAGCAAAGGTAATCGTTGTAGAAACTGCTTTTCCTCTAGCACTATGAGTAGGTTCCCTTGAGGCATGTGCACCTCATACTAGAGTCAAACGTCCTCAAGAAGAAGTAGAAGATCCTCGAGACAGATGTCCTATAGAAGAAGGTACTAGTAGAGGAGGTAGACTGCTAGTGCTACCACTGGGCCTATCTCCCTCTGACTGTGACTGTCGCTCTACTGGTGGCACACTTGCAGATTCAACATGAAAATGAATATCCTCTGAAACATCATGATCCAAGTCCTCAGAGATACCATGATCATCACCACTATCCTCTAGCCAATCAAGGGCGGTCTCAATAACAGGTTCCTCAACCTCCAGCCTCCATGCAGTAGTGGTGTCAATCCCATCCAATGAAATGGCCTTCGCATCAATTTTTATCTTAAGCTGCTTCACCCACAACCTGAAATTGTAGTAGACATAGAACAAATCATTAAGGCATGAGGTATCCAACCTATAAGAGGATGAGGTATCCAACCTGTAAGAGGATCATAAATTAGTTTATTAGAATGTAAAGGAACATAAAATTTAAATGACGAGTTAATAATTTATAATTTTATAATGAATTTGAAATTTCATTTGAAATTCTCTAACCTGTTGTGCTTTTTGGTGTGTATTTTTTCAAATACACTCTAGTTGCGCTCACAACCAGAAGAGCTACATGTTTGACTAAGCACCTAAATTTCCATCTTCTGTAGAATAGGTGTGGTTGAGCCACAGTTCTCCCACCAAGTATCTACAATGAATTAGAGAAAGTTGAAACATAAGAGAAGACAAATTGAAATTTGAAAAATCAATTTTGAAACTTAAAAGTTAAAAGTTAAAACAAGGTGAAACTTACTTGGCATTATGTTCTTCCTTTTATTTATGGCCATCTCAAACCCAAATAAGCCAGTGGACCTCTTATAAAGTTCCAACTCTTGGGAAATATCTAATCGGTCAGCTGCACTTGACACCATCCTCTGGACACACTCAAAGAAGCCATACATAACCTCTGAATCAAACCTGAAGCCATAGTTGTAGGAGAATGCAGGGTTGAGGTATAACCCTGCAGCATGAATGGGGCGATGGAGTGTGTGGTTCCATCGATCATCAATCACCATCCATATCATTTCTTTTCTCTCATGCCCTTGATCCCCCTTGTCCACATAATAAGCACGAATGGACTCTTTGGACCTATCCATGGCCTCATATAGGTATCCCATTGTGGGCTTGTCCCCGTCGACTAAGTGAAGAAACTTTACCAAAGGTTCATTGATGGTGCACACCTCATTCACCACATCCAAAAAGATCTCCTAGTATGCAACTAGCCTCATAATGGCTTGCCCCTCTGGTTTACTGCTAAATGATAAAGCACGCCACTCAGGTGAAATGAACATTGTCTGCAATTCCCACCTAGAACTCAAAAGAGACTGAAGAGAAATAAAACTAGTGGAAAAGTGTGTGATGGAAGGACGCACCAACTCTTTGTCACCTGTGAATTGTCTAATCATGCTAAGTACAAAAGCATGATTGTATATGAATTTTGTGATGCTCCTCACTGAATCAATGGTCTCCTTGATCCAATCAAGCTTTACCATATCCTCTAACATCAAGTCAAGGAAATGAGCGGCACAAGGAGTCCAAAATAGTGTAGGATACCTGGACATAAGAATCCTACCAACAACCACATAATTTGTAGCATTGTCCCTTATGACTTGGACAACATGTTGTAGACCTACCTCTTGGATGAACCCATCCAACAAATCACAAAGTAATGTCGCATACTTGAAATGTGCATATTCATCCACAGATTTCAAAAACATTGTCCCCCTGGGACAATGAACCAAGAAATTAAGAAGGGTCCTACCCTTCCCATCAATCCAACCATCTGACATCACCGTGCATCATGTGAACTACCATGAATCTCGAAGCTCCTGCAACCTCTGAGTGTAATCGGATTTTTCATTTTGAAGGATGGGCCCCCTCAAATCCTCATAAGTGGGGGGCTTATACCCCAAACCGACAATACTTGCAGCGTCAAACATGGACACAGAATGGGTTCCTGGAAAAATTGAATGGCATATCACTCCATAGAAGGCATCTACCCACAAGTTTGTCTGCTTCTTATTTCTTACTTTTTTTCAACATGGACTTGATAGATAGTTGTGCACCAGGTGTGGTTCTTGGAATAAAATATGATGATGTTGGTGTAGGCATTACAGACTGCGAGGAGTGGATCTCACTAGACTCCACTCCCATTTCCCCATGAGTGTGTGTGCTTCCCCTTGACCTGGATCTTGAAGCCATTTATTTTTTCTTGGATTCTGTGTACTATTTGTTTGTTGAATACTCTTCAATTGATTTTGTGGCCTTCACAACAAGTTCTTCGCTTGACTCGATACAAATCTCCACCTCATTCCCTACAATTTTCGCAAGGTGGTATTTTAGCTGGTATACCACACCGAACATTTCTTTCCCACATAGCTTGCATCTGAGATGTTGTCGATTCCCTGGAGGATCAGGCTCACCATACTCCCATAATGGATCCAATGGCTTTGGCATCTTTAATATGGAAAAATATGAACCTAGGGAAAAAACAAATCATTTTTTAGCATGTGTTATTGATGAAAAAATGAAAATTTAAAAATTAGAGATAGATCAATTATGTATCTAGCATTCAAACTTGGTTTTGAACCCAAAATAGACACAAAAAATTTGAAACTAATTTACATCGAACTAGTGAAAGAAAATCCCAAAAACGTTTTTGGGCATACATGGAAAGAAAGAAAATCACATAACAATGGAAAAAAAATGGTTTTTGATCCATCAAAAATCTATTTTGAATATGTAAAACTCATTGCCACTGAAAACCTATGAAAATCTATGGTGAAAAAATGAGAAATATTGGGCAAATTTTTTACTCACCTCCAAATGCAAACACTGTGAAATGGACTAAAAATTCTAATGCCAAATGCGCAAATCTGACCCTTGAATCCACAAAATCCCAGTGGAAAACTCTTCCTTGGCTGGTTGAAAGGGTTGGATCTCCTCCTTGGATAAATGCACAAACAAAAAAAAAAAAACCCTCATGGACCCTTAAACCTGTGGGTTTTCTAATTTTTTTTACTCAGATGATTTTTTGGCATCGACCCGGGATTTTTTGGCATTTTTATGGAAATTTCTGAATGTGGGTTTTATACATTTCAGAGTTCATGCAAGACAATTATAATGCAGCCCCCCTACCTCCGTAAGGTTTGTCGACCTCCTGGTCACTGGATCGTTCTTCTCCTCGAGATGGAACATCTCTTTGGGTTCCTGCTCGAACCTTTACTAACAAATCCACAGGTCAAAATATGAAAATCAGTCCACGCGTACAAGCATCAAATGTGAGCTTCACCTCTGCACGACCACAGGTTGTGACCGCACGCCTATACAAAAGGTGCGTCATGATTTCACATGTCAGGACTTTGGAAGTGAGTCGATCCTGACTCCCCAAATCTTGAAACTCCGAAAATAGCTTAAAGATTGTTATCCCCTTTCCCTATGTCCTCTCGTGTGACCATTCTCCATGACCTGGGATCTTCTTGTGAGCGCATCGGGATTTCATGGATCGGGGATTCATGATGCAACTTATCTCTCTTCTCTTGATACCCGAAATATCGATATTCCTTTGCCACGAATCAACAACTCCAATTCTCTTATGATCTGACGGTCTAGATCGCGTCAACATTTCTCCCTCAAATATCTTCCACCATCTGTTCAAATTATGCAAATGATCAGATCTCTAATGTATGTGGATCTCCATTACCTAACAACCCAGATCCAATGACTGGAATGTTTTCGCGAGTTCACGTTTCGCGAATTGTCACAAATCCTTCCCTTCACGTTTCCACTCTATGAATCAATGAAATGTTGATATGATGCCGCGTGTCCTTCGATGATAGATGACTTTGATGATGTCAGGACTTGGGACTTCACAAAGTCCACCCTCCTGTTCATTGTTGAAGGGTTTAATCCTCATACATCTTCCTCCGGATCCAACGGCTGTTGGCCCACGTCCCAGATCCGACGGTTCAGATTTGTTCTTCCTCTTGGGTTCTCTCCTAAATGTCTAGACTTCGATTCGACGATCCAGATCTTTTCCTTCCATCTTATCTGACGGCTCATGTGCTCCTCCTCCTAAGATTTTGTGCTTTCGTCCCAGACTTGGAAGATTTCAATGCTTCGAAGGTTTCAACCTTCACTTCTCCTGTGAGTCCAACTCCTGGATCTCGTCAATACTTTATAAAATGATATCCCTTATGAGCTTCGTCCCTTGAATTATTTTCAGTCTCCCATGCACACCTTTCTCTCTCTGGATTTTGAATAAGTCAATTCAAAGGATTTTATTGAAAAGAAAATGCTTCTCGCCCACCTGGCATTCTTCGAAGCTTATTAACTTCTTGACGTTGTGCACACCTTGCACCTAGTCTAAGTTTCTTTGTTTCTCTCTGAACTTCTCTCTAAGTAAATCCGAGACTTAGTCGATGCACTCCTTGCATTCGATATGCACACCTTGCATACAAGTATCATAAGAGAAATGATTGAAACTCAACCAACTTCGTCACGAACTCATATAGTCAATCTCTTGAACACTCATACATGAAATTAACTTGTAACAAATCATACAAACAGAATAACATTTGTTCAATCTCACCTGAAATGAAAATAGTCCAAGGATTTGGGACAATCTTTTGTCTGTTCTATTCATTCATGAAATACGAAAACACAAAGTGTTTATGCTACTCTACTCTATCTGCTCTACTATGTCTACCACAAAACATACTCTCTCTCTCTATTACAATGAAACAATAAACTATCTAAGGAACGCTCCACGAGCTCTTTCGTCTTGTTCTAAAATCTATCATTTAAAACTTCAAAGATAATACCTACTATGTCCTATTACAATAAATGCTAATTACTGCCAAATAGAGTCGACACTCCATATCTGTAATTTTATTACATTCCTTCTAGACTTTACAAACAAGTTACAATTTAAAATGTTGTATTCAAAAATATCTCAACAACTCATTAAATTATGAGTTAAATGATTGATTTGAAATTCTGTCATTACTGAGATTTCCTCTATTTGCCTCCACATGTGCACTGTTGACTTTGAAGGCGATGCTCCTGTATCATACTCCTCTAGCTAAAAAAAATCATGGACTCTTGTCCATGAGCTCCTGCACTGTCTTTCCATGCTTCAAAATATCAGGTTCGGTGACCCAACTTACATCTTCCATTGGATGATATTTCCACTTCACTAAGTACTCAGGATATGTTTTCCTCCTATTTTTCTTTCCATCCCTCTGTTCAATAATTATCTCCATCTGATGTTTCTATACTATGGGCAATTGCTCTTCCCACTGAATTTATTTCTGATCATTTTATTCTCCTACTTCATCTCTCTTGTAAGGATATAGGTCCGCAACATTGAATATCGGTGATATCCCAACATTGTCTGGCAACTCAATCTCATAAGCATTGGCTGCGAATTTTATGAGAATCCTGCATGGTCCTATCTTCTTCATATTCAATTTGTTATACGCTCTCCTTGGAAACCTCTCTTTTCTCAAATGAGCTAAAACTTCATCTCCAACCTTGAATTGAACTTCTCTTCTCTTTTGATCAACTCTGTTCTTATATTTCTGGCTGTTGTCCTGTAGCTGTTCTCTGACTATGTCATGGAATTTCTACATTTCTGTTGCAAAATCCTCTTCTCCAGCACTTCTGAACTCATCTTGATTCAAATCTCTCAACTCTATAATATATCTTGGCTATATACCATACACAATTTCAAATGGACTTTTCCCTGTGCTCCTGTTCACTGAATTGTTGAATGCAAATTCTGTCTATGCCGGAATCTGATCCCATTGTCGACCTTGCTCAGTGACTAAATTTCTCAATAAGTTTCCCAAACTGTTGTTTACTACTTCAGTCTATCCATCTGTATGAGGGTGATATGCTGAACTAAAGGACAAGTTTGTCCCAAGCCTCTTCCATAGAGTCCTCCAAACATGTCCTACAAATTTGGTGTCCCTCTCTGAAACTATGTTCCTCGACAATCCATGTCGTCTTACTACCTCTCTGAAAAACAAGTTGGTGATGTGTGTGGCATCGCTTGTCTTCTAACATGGTATGAAATGTGCCATTTTTGAGAATCTTTCCACCACAACAAATATGGAATCTCTTCCTTTTTGAGTTCTAGGAAATCCCCCAAAAAAATCCATACTGATTGCATCCCACGTTCTCTCTGGAATTGGTAATGGCTGATACAAACCAGTGTTCTGTTTGTTGGAAAATATTTAACAGACAGTTAACAGACAACGAATGCTTGTCATTGATGGAAACAGTGAAGATGACATGAGAACAACAAGTTTGTAATCGACAGGCAAACAAAAGATAAGTTCAGAGAGGTGAATGATCGAAAGCAGTGAATGATTGAAGGCAACGAATGATCGAAGGTAGTGAATGAGCGAAAGTTTGAGAAGAATGTGAATGATCGAAGGCAGCGAATGAGCGAAAGTTTGAGAAGAATGCGAATGATCGAAGGTAGCGAATGAGTGAAAGTTTGAGAAGAATCTCTGATCGTTGAAGAGGGAGACAGATCTCAGCCATCAGATCCAAGTGCAGGGTCCGACCACCATTGGATCAAGGAGAACCTGCACGGTCTTTAAAGTGAAAGGAGAAGAGGGTGTAATCGCAATATGAAAAATTGCGATGAAATCTGAGCAGTTAGATCAAGATTTGATCTGGACCGTTAATTCCAGTCAATGTCGGAGTTTTGGGGATCGCATGTTGGAGATGTCAAATAAACAATACAATAAGAACCCCGAAATTGTGATATGTGAATTCGTGATTTAATCACAGCCGTTAAGTTAAGAAGTGATCTGGAACGTTGATTTTCTTCATGGAGTATTGGGGATCGGACTTTGAAGTGACAAAAATACTTGACAACAAGAATGCCGAAATTGTGATATGCGATATGGGGATTCAATCACAGCCGTTAAATCAAGCTTGGATCTGGATCGTAGATGTAACTCCATATCGGAGTTTTGGAGATCGCGACATGAAGAGGAATAGAAAACAAGGCAACAAGAATGCCGAAATTGCGATATGCGATATCGCGATTCAATCACAGCCATTGAATCAAGAATGAATCTAGACCATTGATTATAGCTCATGTCGAAGTTTCGAAAATCGCAAATACAAAAGGAAAAGAAACAAATTCAACAAGAATCCCGATTTCGCGATATGCGATATCACGATCTAATCGTAGCCGTTGAAACAAGTTCATATCTGGACCGTTGGTTCAACTCTGTGTCGGAGTTTCACGAATCGCAATATGGAGAGACAAAAGAAGCAAAGCAACTTGTATTACGAATTTGTGATATGCGAAATCACGAAAGCGCCTTATGCATAAGGCTGTGGTCACAGCCCTTAGTCACGGGAAGAGAAGGAGTCAGTCCAGATAAGCTCCATTTCGGAGTTTCAAAGATCGCGACATGAAGTGTCAAGACACTTGGGCACAGGAATGCCGAAATGCTGAAACCCAATTTAAAAAGGCAAGAATAATAAAGGTCATCCAACGGTGCGGATAAACCTTGAATGTGATCAGAGGGTTGTTGTTCTTTCTCACAGATTAACTTTTCAGTTACAAATCCATTAGTGAAATGGTCTCATGATTGCCAATCAATTGGCATTTCAGTTGCTTAGACAGTTGTCGTCATTTTGCCTAAGGAGTGGGGAAGTTGAATCGTTGTGTTCGTGTGTATAAAAGAAGATGAAATAGACTGTGTCTTGTTGGTTGTTCTGTAAGTGAAAAAGAATGAAACTGTAAGAATAGAGAAGAAGAGGATGCGCATGAGGAGATTGAGCATATGTGAAGTGTGAGATGAAATGTAGAGTAGAATAACAGAACGAGTTGAAGAAGAGCAGAATGAGAGCATGAGTTGATGCAGATCATATCTACTGAACAAACAGAGGAAGAGAAGAGTAGCAGAACAGTGCACAGAAGACCAGATTTACAGAACAAAGAAAGATTGGTAAGAACTGATTTATCTGTAAAGTTGAATGTTTATTTAGCCATTGATATTACAGGGAGGTTGGGAAGTGCTCGGGAGGGCTGTTGTCCTCAGAGGTTCAAGTGGCATCTTGAACATAGGGAGTTGTAGCTTCCACCTGGTTGTAGCCAGAGAAACTAGGGTGGCAGGGTGGTGCAAGGGAGAACTGGTGTTCTCTGTTATGTAGGTTGGAGCTTGTGTAACTGGAAGTTGGTGCTTCCATCCAGTTGGTGCTGGAACATACAGGGAGTTGGTGCTAGAAAAACCAAAGAGTTGGTGCTCTCAAACAAGTTGTAGCTTGTAAAACAGAGGTAGCAGCCTCACATTGAGTTGGTGCTCAATTGTAGATGATGTACAGAACTGAAAAGACTACCTATCATTTCGAAGAAGAAGAGGTTTTCTCCCTTTATGGGTTTCCTCGTGAAAATCTATCTCTGTGTATACTTTATGTGTGACTGATGTTCTTTAATTTTACTGTCCATATGCTGTATATTGTTGATGATCACTTGAAGAAAGATTAATAACTTTTTAAAAGGAATAAAATTGTTTAAGCTCATAAACAACTGATTCACCCCCCCTCTTAGTTGTTTTAGTATTTCCAACAATTGGTTCCTTTTATTCAAAGGTAGATCTGTAATATTAAACATGACAAGTCACGGAGGGACTTCAGTCTCTAATCCCCCTCTATTTGATGGAACAAATTTTTCCTTTTGGAAGATTAGAATGAGAACATATTTAATGGCCTTGGGTGCTGATGTTTGGGATGTAGTAGAGACTGGATATATAAAGCCTGTTGTGCTAGCCACCAAGGATGATAAGTTAGATTTTAGTTTTAATGCTAAGGGGATGAATTCCATTTTGAATGGACTTGTTGAAGCTAAGTTTGTGAAGGTAATGCATCTTGATACTTCCAAAGCAATGTGGGATAAACTTATTAGCAGTTATGAAGGAAATGAAAAAGTAAAAGATGCCAAACTTCAAACATACAGATTGAAATTTGAAGAACTAAAGATGAATGAAGATGAAATAATTAGCAAGTATTTTTTAAGAGTTGAAGAACTTGTCAATGCCATGAAGGGTCTTGGTGAGAAGTTTGATGACACACTCTTAGTTTAGAAGATTTTAAGATCTCTGCCTGATAAATTTAATCCAAAATCCTCTGCAATAGAAGAGTTAAATGATCTTAAAACTCTGTCCATTGATCAACTTCTTGGAACTCTAACTGCATATGAAATGAGAATTAACAAAGATAAATCCAGTACTAGAGAATCTTCTTTTAAAGCAAACAAGAATACTGATTCAAAAATTGATGAAATTGAGGCAAAATTTGTGAGAAGGTTAAAGAAAGGTTCAGGAAAATATCAAGGGAAGTTGCCCTTCAAATGATTTAACTGTGGAAAGATAGGTCATTTTGCATCTAAGTGTCCTCATCAGAAAAAGAATCAGAACTCTGATGATGAAAAGAAGTACAAATACAAGAAATATAATAAGAAGAAAATCTTAGTTGCAAATAATGACAATTCCTCAGAAGACACCGATAGTGACTCATCCTGTGAAGATAAGGCGAATGACTTCTTACTTATGGCCAAAGAAGATAATGATATTAAAAGTACAGGTAGTGATGATAATGAAGAAGAAGATGTAGTGGATTTGGAAGGAGAACTAATCAGCACACTGGAAGAAATTGATAGACTCAGATCTAAAAACAGAAAGCTAAAACAATTGTTAACACAGTTTGAGAAAGACAGTAAAAAACCTGATGAAGATTTAGCTCTGTTGAAAGTGGAATTAGAAGAGGCAAAGAAGATAGAAGACATACTGAAGCAACAGTTGTCGAAGAAGAAACTCAGGTGTGAAGCCCTAGAAGAAGAAATAGTAAAGACTAGAAAAGAAATGGAGAAATTCAAAGGACTGTATCATCAAAATCTTCCAAGTATTAAAGCATCAGAAGAATTAACCTCCATTCTAAATCAACAGAGAAATTCAAAGCTGAAGGATGGATTGGGATATGAAGAAGGATCAAGTAGTGATCATCGATGTAACACAGAATCTATCAAGTTTGTCAAATCCTCAAACATTGACAACAGTCACTCTGCAGAAACAAAGAAAGAAAATCAGCCATCAAGAAGAAATGAAAGGAAAAACCCCAGAATAGAATTTGTAGACCAAAAAGTTAATCGGCATGAAAGAAATCGACCTCCTCAAAGAAGACAAATTTTTTCAAGGTACAAAGACTTTTTCTATGGTTATTGTTTTTTCTACTCGAAGTTTGGTCACAAAGCTATAAACTATTTTCTAAGATATAGATATGAACAATCAAGATATTCAATGAATAACTATCATCCACAACAAAGATTGAGATAGCCAAGCAACAAACAATCACAGATTATGAATCATGTGATGACTAGAAGAAGGACACAGGTGAAACACAACAATAGTTATGAGCATAACAATCATTATGATCTTTTATTCAGTGAACCAGAATGCTACATCTATCATAATTATGGACATAAGGCAGCAGACTGTCATTTAAAGAAATATAACCCAGATCGGAATCCCATAGCTGAAAATGTCAAGGTTTGGAAGAAGAAAGTAGATGACAAGTGTGGACTAGTGCTATCAGCCCAAAAGGAAAAGAATCCCTGGTATATTGACAGTGGATGCTCCAAACATATGACTAGAGACAAAAGTAAGTTTTTAACTCTAAGTGATAGTAAATCAGGGAATGTAACTTTTGGAAACGATGCACCAGGAAAGGTAAAAGGTAAAGGAATTGTAAGTTTGAGTAACGGAAAAAGAAAAGCTCAAGATGTGCTGCTTGTAGAAAATTTGAAGCATAATCTGCTTAGTGTCAGTCAAGTCTGTGACTGAGGATGTGAAGTTGTTTTTACCTCTAAAGACTGTAAAATAAAATCTGTGGATTCATGTCAACTAGTTGCAAAAGGTATAAGAACATAAAACAATGTCTATATTTTAAAGGAAGAAGAAGAAGAAGAATGCAACTTAAGCAAATATGATGAAAGTTGGCTGTGGCATAGGAGACTTGGTCACCTAAGTTTTGATCACATTATCAAATTAAAAAACAATGGGGTAGTAAAAGATCTTCTGAAGATTTCAAATCCATATGACTCTGTCTGTAAGTCCTGTCAGATAGGAAAGCTTACTCACACTCAATTCAAATCGAAAAACTTTCCTTCAACAGAAAAACCTCTCCAGTTAGTACATATGGATCTATGTGGACCATCAAGGAAAGAAGGTACAG
>JZKD02S1691646.1:305157-321706 GCA_000966675.3 Picea glauca
CTTTTGCATATTGACAAATTCTGCATTTGTTCACAAACTTCTTCACTTCTTCTCTCATGCTTGGCCAATAGTACGAATTACTCAATTGTGCAAATGTCTTATCGTGACCAAAATGTCTAGCTAAACATCCACTATGTTTTTCTTTAAGAAGGTTGTCTCTCCTTGAACACTTCGGTATGCTCAATTGGCTTCCACTAAATAGTAATCCATCCTAGATCAGACATTTAGTCCATGGGCTTCTATTTCCCAATAAATGATTCTTACATTCTTCATAAGATTCTTTAAAATTTGTATCTTCTATATACATCTTCTTAAGATGTTCAAACCCTAGGGTCTCCACTTGGAATTCCTGTACAACTAAACTCCTTCTTCTCAAAGCATCTGCAAATTTGTTAGCAGTTCCAGCAATGTGTTTATTAACAAAAGTAAAATTCTACATAAATGCTACCCATTTTGCATGTTTCTGATTCAAATTTTCTTGCCTAGTAATAAATTGCAAAGCTTGATTATCATTGTACACGACAAATTCTTTAGGAATTAGATAGTTCCTCCATTTTTTCAAACCTTGAATCACTACATAAAATTTTGTCATACGTGGAATACTTTTTCTTGGCGTCATTCAATTTCTCACTGAAATAAGCAACTGGCCTATTATCTTGACTTAAGACTGCTCCAATAGCTAATCCACTTGCATCACATCTCACCTGAAATGTTTTTCCAAAATCTGGTAAGACCAGAATTGGTTGCTCTGTAATTTTCTCCTTCAACACTTTGAAACTTTTTTTATCTTCCTTTGTCCAACTGAAGGACTTTTGTTTCTTCTTCACACTGTCTAGCATGGGTGCACTTATGCCACTGAAATTTCTAATAAATTTCGTATAAAAACTTGCTAACCCATGAAAACTTCTTACCTCAAATATGTTTCTCGGTGATGGCCATTCTCTAATCTCTCTCACTTTTTCGGTGTCCATCTTCAATTCATTTGAATATATTACAAAACCCAAATATATGAGCTCCTTCTTCATAAAAGAACTCTTCTTCAGATTTATCAACAATTTCTCTCGCTACAACCTTTCCATCACTGATGTCAAATGTTTTAAGTGTCCTTCCTTTGTCTTGCTGAAGATTAGTATGTCATCCAGATATACTATGACAAATTTTCCTATGAAGTCTTTCAACACTTCATTCATTGATCTCATAAATGTGCTTGGTGCATTTTTCAACCCAAACGACATGACCAACCATTCAAACAATCCTTTATTTGTCTTGAATGTTGTTTTCCATTCATCTCCCTCTCTCATTCTTATTTGATGATATCCACTTTTCAAGTCTATATTGGAAAAATAACTTGCTCCACTCAAACATTCCATCAAATCATCCATCCTTGGTAAAGGAAATATGTACCCAATGGTTATCTTGTTGATGGCTCAAGAATCTGTACACATTCTCCATCCTCCATATTTCTTTAGGACTAACACAGCCAGTGTTGCGCATGGGCTTAGGCTTTCTCTGACTAAACCTTTATCCAACAACTCCTGGACTTGATTTTTTACTTCCTCATTCTCTCTAGGTGTCAACCTATAAGCTTCTTTGTTTGGTAAACTATATCCTAGAATAAGGTCAATATGATGGCTCATACTCCTAATAGGTGGCAATGAGTGTGGTAACTCATCCACTACTATATCAACAAATGTTTCTAACAGTTCCTGGATTTCTACAGGAAAATATTCTACAGAAGTATTTGTAAGGATACCTCTAGGCTTCCTTACTACAAAAAATGCATTTCTTTCTCCTTCTTGACTTCATTCAAGAGTTCCTTCCCACTCATGAGAAGTATGCTTGAACTAGCTTTTTCCTTTGGCTCCTTTTCTTCTATGGGTAACAACATATGTGTTATACCATTCTTTTCTAGAGTATAGGTATTCCTCCTTTCATCATGAACAACCTTTCAGTCATACTTCCATGACCTCCCCAATAAAATATGACAGACATCCATAGGAATTACATCACACAATATTTCATCTTTTTAACCTCCTATTTTAAATTCAACTTGGGATTGTTGACTTACCATTACTTGATGTCCTTTCTGAAACCACGATACCTTATATGGATTTGGATGTACAGTTGTCTTCAATTCCATCTTCTCCACCATCTTTGTGGATACTATATTGTCAGTTCTCCCACTGTCTATGATCACCTTGCAAACTTTGTATTTTGTTTTGCATGTAGTTCTAAATAGGCTTGTTTCTAAACTAGTTCCTCTGGTTCCTTCTCTGGTTTAAGAAGGATTTTCCTCATCATGGTTCTTTCCTCCTTCGGATGCTTCTTCTTCCACATGCTTCTTTGCTTCGGTAATGTGTTCTTCTCCACCTTCTCCTTCTCTTTTTCTATCAGGACATTCCCAAGATTTGTGTCCTTCTTTTCCACATGTATAGTATTTAACCACGCCTCCTCTTGCTCTTCCTCTACCTCTCGAAAAATAACTTCTTCCTCCATGTTGTCCTTGTTTATAAATTCCACCCTTCTCATGGTGACTATGTTGTTTATCAGCTCCAGGCTTCAACTTCTGGAACTTCTCTCTATTGGTTCCCTTACCTCTTCTTGAATTTCCGCCTCTTCTTCGTTGGCTTTGTCTCCTGGCCAATTTTTCTTCAACTTTCAAGGATTCTTGATAGGCATCCTTGACTGTACTAACTGACATCATGTTTATATTCTCTTGTATTTCATATCTCAGCCCATTGATATATCTGGCTGTCTTCTCCTCTTCATTCTCTTTATGTCCAGCATTGATGTTCAATCTGTAAAATTCTTTAGTGTACTCCTTCACTGATAAACCCCTCTATTTCAAGTTTTGCAATATTTCGTAAATATTGATTTGTTAATCCTTCAGGATAAATTTGGCCTTCAACTTGGCTACCATCCTATCCTAGCTATTAATTTTTTTCTTACCATTTCTCTTGCTTTCGGATTGCAGTTCATACCACCATAACGCTGCATGACCTTTCAGTCTTGTCACTGCATGCTTCACCAAATTGTATTGTTCAATATCTTTCTAATAGAAGTATTTTTCCATAGTACGTACCCAGTCTAACAATTATTCAACTTCTAAATTTCCTTCATACATAGGTACCTCTATTCTTTCTCTGGCTCCTATCTTTAAAACAATTTTTATCAAGTGTTATTGTGCAACATCCTTTGCTACATTTTCTTCGACCTCTTCTTCTTCTTCATCTTCATCTTCACTGACATCACCAACATCTGGTGCTCTCCTCTGTGTTGTCTCCATGGCATCCAGTCTCATTCATACTTGCCTCATTTATTCTTCCATTTCTGCATTTTCTCTGCGCCTTCTTGGTGGCATGATTTCAATGCATCACCTATAAACATAAATCAATTTTTCTTCGATACCACAAATGACAACAACTTTCCTCCTTTATTCTTTTTTCTATTGTCTGCAAACAAACTCAAAATCATCTCTGATACCACCTGATGCAGCCCCCCTACCTCCATAGGGTCTTCTGACCTCCCGGTCACTGGATCGTTCTTCTCCTCGAGCTAGAAAAACTCTTTGGGTTCCTGTTGAAACTTTACTAACAAATCCACATGTCCAAATACGAAACTCAATCCATGTGTACAAGCATCAAACATGAGCTTCACCTCCACACGACCACGGGTCATGACCGCACGCCTATACAAAAGGTGCGTCGTGATTTCACGTGTCGAGACATTGCGAGTGAATCAATCCCGACTCCTCGACTCCCAAAACTCCGAAAATAGATTAAAAGTTGTTAGCCCCTTTCCCTATATCCTCTTATGTGACCATTCACTATGAAATGGGCTCTTCCTGTGAGCATGTCAGGATTTTGTGGATTCAGGATTCACGATGCAACTTATCTCTCTTCTCCTGATACTCGAAATACCGATATTCCTTTGCCACAGATCAACGACTACAATTCTCTTATGATCTGACGATCCAAATCACATTGAAGGTTCTCCCTCCGATATTTTCCACCATCCGTTCAACTTCTCCAAATGCTCAGATATCTACTGTATGTGAATCTCTTCCACCTATCACCCTAGATCCAACAGATGGAATGATTTTGCAAGTTCGCGTTTCGCAAATTCTCACAAATCTGTCCCTTGACCTTTTCACTCTACAAATCAACGAAATTTTGATCTCCTGCTGCATGTCCTTCAATGATAGATGACTTTGATGATGTCGAAACTTGGGAATTCGCAAAGTCCACCCTCATGTGCATTGTTGAAGGGTTTAACCCTCGTACATCTTCCTCTAGATCGAAGGGTTGTTGGCCCACATGCCAGATCCGATGGTTCAGATCTGTTCTTCCTCCTGTGCTCTCTCTTGAATGTTTGGACGTGGATTCGACAATCCATACATTTTCCTTGCAGCTTATCTGATGATTGTTGTGCTCCTCCTCCTGATATTTTGTGCTTTCTTCCTAGACTTGGAAGATTTCGATGCTTAGAAGGTTTCAACCTTCACTTCTCCTGCGATTCCAACTCTTGGATCTCGTCAATACTTGTGAAAGTGCTATCCCTTTTGAGCTTTATCCCTTGAATGATTTTTGATCTCCCACAAACACCTTACATTCTTGAGATTTCGAATAACTTAGTTCGAAGAATTTTCTTGAAAAGAAAATGCTTCTCGCCCACCTGGCGTTCTTCGCCTCTGGTTCTTTGAATATTATTATCTTCTTGATGTTGTGCACACCTTGCACCTAGTCTTAGTTTCTTTGATTCTCTATGAACTTCTCTTTGAGTAAATTCGAGACTCAGTCAATGCACTCCTTGCATTTGAGATGCACACCTTACATACAAGTATCATAAGAGAAACGATTGAAACTCAACCAACTTTGTCACGAAATCATGCAATCAATCTCTCGAACACTCATACATGAAATGAAATTGTAACAAATCATACACACAGAATAACATTTGTTCAATCTCCCCTGAAATGAACATGGTCCAAGGATTTGGGACAATTTTTTGTCTGTTCTATCCATTCATGAAAAATTAAAATACAAAGTGTTTCTTGTACTCTACTTTGACTGCTCTACTCTTTCTATCACAAAACATACTCTCTCTCTCTATTACAATGCAACAATCGACTATCTAAGGAACGCTCCACGATCTCTTTCGTCATGTTCTGAAATCTATCATTTCAAACATCAAAGATAATACCTAATTTTTCCTATTATAATAACTACTAATTACTACCAAATAGAGTCGACACTAGATATATGCAATTTTCTTACAGTCCTTCTAGACTTTACAAACAAGTTACAATTTAAAATGTTGTATTCAAAAATATCTCAAAAGCTCATTAAATTCTAAGTTAAATGCTTGATTTGAAATTCTGTCATTAATGAGATGTCCTCTATTTGCCTCCATGCATGCACTGTTGACTTTGAAGGTGATTCTCCTGAATCAAATTATCTCTAGGTTGCTAAGTGTATGACAAAATATTAGCTTGCTGTTTTTTTTCACTAAAATTTATATGGTATCAAAGCTTGGTATCTGAGTCATAGTGAGAAGTGAGATTTTTGGGCAAGTTGAAGGGGAAAATTTGTGATTTTTTTCCTTGAGCTGTGACAAGGAATATGGTTGCATGTATTATATTTGAGGATTGGTTGGATGGAATTTCCAACTATTTGTAGTGGAAGGCCCAGATGTCAGTCGTTCTCAAGGAGAACAATATTTGGAACTATGTCAGTTATGTTGTTGTGGTTCTCGTAGCAGATCATGTTGCTTTGTATTTGCATGAGGTCAAGGAGACCAAATCTTAGAGGATTATTCTGGATGGGGTGAAGGATCACCTTATCCCACACTTGGCTGAAAAGAAGACAACCAAAGAGATGTGGGATGCACTTAAGAACTTATTTGAGGTGAAGAATGAAAACCAAAAGATGTCCTTGAAGGCTAAGATGTATGATACCAATATGGGTAAGGAGGAGAGTGTTTATTCTTATATTACCCAAGTAGCTCAAGTGAAATATGAGTTGGTTGTAGTTAGAGAGGTCATATCAGATTCAAAGTTGGTGAGGATAGCCTTGAAAGGCTTCACCAAAGAATGGGAAGTCTTTGTGAAGTGTGTGGTGTGTCATGAGAATATTCCATATTGGAGAAGACCGTGGGATGATTTCACTCAGGAGGAGATGCAAGAAGGATATCAGAGTAGTGGATAGAAGACAGATGGAGGTGATGATAATTTTTTTCTTTCTGCAAAGAGAAAGAAGAAAGGAAGTTCTGGGAGGGACTTGAGTAAAGTCAAATGTTACTTTTGTAACCAGTTGGGGAACCTTGCTTCTCATTGTCTTGAGAGGAAGAATAATAACAAGGAACCAGAGGGGCCTGAGACAACTACTACAACATCCATGGAGGACTTTTCTTCCAGGTATGACAGGGAATTTTCTTTGGTTACCCTAGTTTCCAATGTCGATAGTGGAGGATTTGGAGGTGATATCAGATGGATTATGGATAGTGGAGAATCTTTCCACATGACGGGAATCTGGCGAGTATTCCTAAATATCGTAGAGATAGGTCTTGAATGATAGGTGGTAAATGAAGGTGGTATGGTACGAGTTGTACGTGGATTTGGAAGGGTTATATTCCAACTCAAGTATGGAGGATTCCTAGAGCTTGATGGAGTTCTCTTTGTTCTAGGTTTGAGGGTTAAATTTCTCTCAATCTCAGCCTTGGAGGATGTAGGATATTGTACATTTTTCAAGAGGGAACATGTCTTTATCTATAGGGAAGGAGAAGACACGGTGGAACTACAGTTGATCGGTGATAGGGTGGACAAGTTGTATATGTTGTGAGGACAACCTTCAATGTATTATTCAACGTCGAATGAGAATCATGAGGAGGCTCCTGAGACTTATGTGGGCCCAAGGATTCAATATTTCATTCTAAGAGAAGAGAGAAAGTCTCTTCTGAGCACCGACATAAGGCTCATCTAGTGTGATCGAACCAATTCTTAGGGTGGAGTGGATTCTCCAAGGAGCTCAGGGTTTCAGGTAACTATCAGAAGAAGATATTCTAGTTCAAGTTTTGTGCAGGTGTTGAGGATGGCTCTAGGTTCAAAGGGATCTCCTACAAAGCATGGTGTGATGAGACCAGATGATGGAGATGGCAACGAGTACATCCATCACTTATAGGGAGTGTTAAATTTTTAGCTTGGGAGATACTCCACATGTTTTGTCTTGTATGCAAATGTTACCTTATGTTGACATTACTAGGAACTTAACTTTGTAATGGGTTTTTATAAAGTTGTAAAGTGGTACTTTTATTAATGTGACTTTTTAATAAAGTGTACCTTCTAATTTTAAAGTGACTTTATTTCATAAAGTGCACTTATGTAATAAAGTGAAATATACTTTAATATTTTAAGTGATTCATTTTGGAGGGAATGAATCATGAGCCTTGATCTTGCAAAGGAAATATTAGATCTTGTCCTTTGGATTTAGGGTTTGGGAAGGTGAATAGACACTTTGGAGGGAAAATGTCATTTTCATATTTATAAAATAATGAATTGGGTAGTGTGTGTTAGCACCAGAAGTCACCCCTGGATTGCAGTAGGGATGATTCTGATACCCATCAGTTTATATGTCACAGGTTGTAATTTAAGGGTGGTCGAATGGTCGCAGACCCCAAAGAATATCACTTTAACTCAGAAAACTAGGCTAGAAATGCACAAGGAAGTGAGGGCCATAACTAACTTCAGTCAGGAAATGATTTTAAAGGCAATCAGAGGGAATACTTGATGAGAAAATGAGAACAAGACTGCTATGGGCATCCGACCTTCCAGCACCTTGAAGAAGATAAACTCAGGCTCGATGATGATTTCTAGCCCATGTTTCAGACACTGAAATGTATATGTAAAAGACACAGTTCCAACAACACGATGATCAAACCTCCACCACCGAGCAAATACAACGACTCAAATGGATCCTCCAATTCTGAGCCATTGAGTCTAAAGGGGAATAAGGAAACACAAAAAACTGGTTAAATCCAGTGAAAACATTGTAGTGATCAAACCTACATCATCCTACAACATTACGACCCTCAACTGGATCCTCCAATTTTGAGTGTTTTAACACAGTGTTTACAAAGAAATGAAAAGAGGAAGTTGAATTCTATTAATATGAAAGTCTCAAATCAAAATACATAACCAAACACATCTCTGGTGTTAAAACATATTACAAAATGAGAGCTATGCTCAACCAAAGACCACTACAAAAATGACAGAACTCCATACTTATACTCAAAAATTTATTTCTGTAGTAGAGGCATGATCGAGTTGATTCATTGAAGGAAATATGTCTACATGCTTCCTGTCATACTCTGCATGCAATCCTCTGTCAGAAGAGAGATCTGCCAGAAACAAGAGCACTTCAGAACAGACCTACAGATGAGTTAACTAGCTGAAAATATTTTTTTGGGATTTCCATTCATGGTGGAAAAGATGTTCAACTGCCACCACTTGCCTCAATAATTGCTTCATCACAATTAGAGAAGGCCCGAGTGAAAACTGCACACGGGAGATGTGGCGACCTCTGCATCCTGCCACCTAGAACTGATTTGGGTGCCTACAAGCATGGCTAGGAAACAGACGTGGATGAGGGTCTGACGGGGCGATGGCATGATGGGAAGGCTACTTGGTTGTGCTATGGCCATGCAGAGGAAGCACGGAGGCTGGGAAGAAGCTATGGGGTCGACACGGTGGGAGGTGAGGTGTAAGAGGATGAAGGTAATGTGGAACGATATGGCGTAGGTGGCAAGAGATGAGAGGGGAGATGTGACAGGTGGAATGGTGAATGGAGGAAAAGTGTGAGGGAGAGAAATATATAGGGGAGCCAGAGATGTGACAGATAAAGGAGAGATATGGAGTGGGGAACAGTTTTTGATGGGACAGAGGGGCCACATGTCGATCTGGGATAGGACTGGGGGCCGTGAAAAGTGGTTTGAACTTCCCTGCTTTTGGGCCTAATGTGTGTCTTTGGCTGACACGTAGAGCCTTAAAAAACCACAGTTGTTTTCCCCGACCTTCTCTACCTTTTTTAACGGCCGCTCACATTGAGGCCCCAATATGGCCATTGACCATTGATCTAAGGCATGCTAATCCTAGCCATCTAGATTTGCGTGTACCCTAGCACAACGTGCCAAATGGTCACATCACTCCGACGGACTTTGGATAAGAGCCATAAAGTTGGTTTTTAACCCTATTCTTTTCCTTTTTCCACCCAAGGGACAAATCCAATGGGGAAAACACCCCCCTGCAAGCATATGTGCTAACATTAGGCTCCATGGGGGAATAAAGTCCTCCCTACGAGGCTCTAAGATCTCCTTCTGCAGTTCCATTCACCTTCTGTTGGGCTATGGAGTCAAGCTCAAAACACCCTGTTGAGGGATATATGTCGAAAAATAAATGAAAAAAAACTTACAAGGGCTCCAAGGAGATTATTTATGTACAATCCTAAACAAACTTATTTTGTACATGGGGCTAGCTGAAAGAAAATTTCCACCATATCCAATCAAGTAACTTCCTGAATGGAAGCACGATTAATTTGTCAGTGATTGGTAATAGATGATGCAACTGTGACAACATAACGGTTACATCCTTCATCTTTCCTCTTAATGATGAAGGCGAGATGAATATGAGAGGCTTCAACTCATGGATGAAATGAAACTCCATGTACTCCCTGACTAGCTCATAGAATGAGTGGCAGATCTTGGAAAATTTGTGACAGACAGCCTGATATGCTCCACAACTACCCACACGTGGTTGAATATCACTGATAAGCATAGGTGGAAGAGGAGCCGATGCAGGCCGACTGGTCTCAGATGATGGTTTCTTTCTTACAGGCTCTGGATAGGAGATAAAATTCCCCTTATGTTGCTTCTCTGGTTCTTCTTCTTGGCTCTCCCAAGGGTCATATTCATAATCATCATAAACAGGACCCGTGGGAAATATCTGCTCTTCATCATGCTTCTCATTGTTTTCTATAGGCCTAGGATGACTGATTTCCTCATGATAATATCCTTTGAGAAAGAGAGGATAAGGCTCTGTTGTATGCTATTGTATATCCTACACATCCATCTTAGAATCTGATCCATAGTCACCATACACAAGCCGGTTGGTCCTCTGATCAACAAACTGTGATGTAGGGCTCTACTGTTGCTCTTCATCTGAATAATAGTCAAAGCATGAGACAATAGGAACAATAGGAGTGGGATGCAGGGCCTCTACAGTCATGAGATCTTCAACATCATCCTTAGTAGAGTTGCCAAAAACATCCTCTTCAAGGGTTGGAAAATCCTCTGCATTTTCTTCAAAAAGGAAACACTCATGTTCTACCTTTAATTCCTCTAAGTTTACAGAAAGAGACTTTACCAACTCCATCAGTTCACTTAAAGCCTCTTCTTCTTCCTCATCCTCATACATACAACTTTCCTCTGATGTAGACAAATAGGGATGAGAAAGGACTGATTTATGATCCAAGTCATCTGACTCATCCTCACAGTCTACGTAGGAACCAACTCTGTCTTGAAAATAGTCGTTGTATCCCTCACAACAACTATGAAAAATTAACTCGGAGGGATAAGACTTCTAACAATGCTTATTGAAAGCTGCATGAAATGCTCCCAGTGAATAAATGCTAGCATGGGGTAAAGAATGATACCACTCATGAGCGTCCCCTGCTAAAGAGAACATGAACATATTCATTAATACATCATCCTAATGTATCTCCCACTGGTGCATGAGTTCATGAAAATCACTAAATATAGGAAAATTATCATTCCATTCATTTGGATCAGGAACAACATTGGGAAAACTAGGAACAAATGAAAAATTAAAGGGAGCAAACCTCTGAGCCAAGATTTTTTCCATTTCGAACCAATGGAGTCACCAATCAATTCTTCAACCATGGAGTCGCTAGGTGAATGCTGTGAAGAATGAGTGTGTCTAGTGTTTGTTCACCATCAAAGACCAAATCTGATCATTGTGTTATCCTAAGGGATACCAGGTGTAGCTGGAAGAAGCCACACTGAAACAACGGAGTTGGGATAGTGGAGTCGTCAGGTGCACAATAGCAATCTTTGATGTACTGAGTTCTGATGCACCTTCAGAATCAGTAATATTTGTCATTCTTCCCAGGGAAAATCTTCAACTTTGTCCCTGACAACGGTGCTGGAAATGTTAGCACCAAAAGTCACCCCTGGATTGCAGCAGGGATGAGTCTGATACCCATTAGTTTATATGTCACAGGTTGTAATTTAAGGGTGTTTGAATGGTCACAGACCCCAAAGAATATTGCTTTAACTCATAAAACTAGGCCATAAATGCACAGGGAAGTGAAGGCCATAACTGTCTTCAGTCAGGAAATGATTTTAAAGGTGAGAAGAGGGAAGACTTGATGAGAAAATGAGAACAAGACTTCTATGAGCATCCAACCTTCTAGCACCTTGAAGAAGATAAACTCGGTCTTGATGATGATTTCTAGCCCAAGTTTCAGACACTGAAATGTGTTTATAAAATACACAGTTCCAACAGTGCAATGATCAAACCTCCATCACCGAGCAACTACAATGAATCTACTGGATCCTCCAATTTCGAGCCATTCAGTGTAAGGGGGAATAAGGAAACATAAAAAATTGGTTAAAACTGGTGAAAACATTGCAGTGATCAAATCTACATCATCCTACAACATTATGACCCTCGACTGGATCCTCCAATTTCGAGTTTTTTAACACAATGTTTACAAAGAGATGGAAAGAGGAAGCTAACTTATATTAATCTGAAAAGTCTCAAATCAAAATACATAACCAGACACAACTCTAGTGTTAAAACATATTACAAAATGGGAGCTCTGCTCAACCAAAGATCACTACAAAAATGACATAACTCCATACTTATACTCAAAATTTCGTTTCTGTAGTAGAGGCGTGATCGAGTTGATGCATTGAAGGAATTAAGTCTGCATGCTTCCTGGTAGACTATGCATGCAATCCTCTATCAGAAGCGAGCTCTGCTAGATGCAAGAGCGCTTCAGAACGGACATGCAGATGAGTTGAGTAGTTGATGGTTCTTTTCTGGGCTTTCCATTCATGGTGGAAATGATGTTCAATCACCACCACCTGCCTCAATAACTTCTTCATTGGGATCAGAGAAGGACCAAGTCAAAACTGAACCCGGGAAACATGGCGGCCTCTGCATCCTGCCACCTAGAACTAAGTTGGGTGTATGCAAGGATGGTTAGGCAACGGATGTGGACAAGGGTCTAACGAGGCGATGGCATGATGGGTTGGCTACTAGGTTGTGTGATGGCCATGCAGAGGAAACACGAAGGCTAGGATGAAGTTGTGGGGTCGACACGGTGGGAGGTGAGGTGTAAGAGGATAGAGGTGATGTGGAACGATATGGCACAGGTGGCGAGAGATGAGAGAGGAGATGTGATAGGAGGAATGATGAATGGAGGACAGGTGTGAGGGAGAGAAATCTATAGGGGAGTAGGAGATGTGATGGATATAGGAGAGAGATGGAGTGGGGGAAAGCTTCTAGTAGGACAGAGGGGCCACATGTCAACCTAGGATAGGACCAAGGGCCATGAAAAATGGTTTGAACTTCCCCACTTTTGGGCCCGATGTGTGTCTTTGGCCGGAATGTAGCGCCTTAAAAAACTGTGGTTGTTTTCCCCTTTTTAGCAGCCGCACATGTTGAGGCCCCAATATGGCCATCGACCATTGATATGAGGCATGTTGATCCTAGCCGCCCAGATCTACGTGTTCCCTAGCACAACATGCCAAATGGTCACATCACTCTAGCGGACTTTGGATAAGTGCCATAAAGTGGGTTTTTTAACCCTATTCTTTGCCTTTTCCCACCCAAGGACCAAATACAATGGGGAAAACACCCCCCTGCAAGAACATGTGTTAACAGTGTGCAAGACACATTGAGAGAAGAAGAGTGTGAGAGAGATTTTTGGGAAGAGTTTGGAGAGGAAAGCGAGGAACAAGAGTTGGCACATTTCCCAAGAGAACTTGGGCACAAATCCCAAGGAAGAATTTTTTGTTTTTGAGTGTTGTTGATTTATTTATTGAACAAGATGTATTGTACAGATCCGTACAGGTCGCACAATAGAAAACATTGGCACAAAAATCGAGGCAAGAGGTGGCATGATTTTTGAGGCAGGTTTTTTGAGTTTTCTAAAGGAGGTCGGTCGTATAGTTAGAAACGTACAAAATTCTGTTCTAGGCACTTTTCCCAAGGTATTGTTTTATAAAACCCATACAACTGTATGGAATGTGGCACAGAAATCGAGGCAGATTTTGGTGGGACAGATTTTGTGTTGTAATTAGTTTTTTATGTTGGCTGGAAATGTATTATGGTTGCTGATAAGTATTTCCTAAAACTAATATAATCTCTCTCTCTCTCTCTCTCTCTCTCTCTCTCTCTCTCTCTCTGGGTTTCCCCACATTGGGGTTTTCTCTGAAATTTTCCTAAATTTATGAGTTATTCATGGTTGGATGAACGTTGTTCATTGTTTTTATTTTCGTTGCATAATTACTTAGAAATGTGTATTTCTATTTATGGAAATTTTTGAATGTGGGATTTAGACATTTCAGAGTTCATGAAAGACAATTATCTCTAGGTTGTTAAGTGTATGACAGAATATTATCTTTCTGATTTTTTTCATTAAAATTTACATTGTTAAGCTAGGTAAATTGAATGCAGGACCAGATCACTTATTGTGCATTTTATCAGGAGAGGATGTAGGGAACCTAGATGACATTTTACTAGATGTGCATTTATTTGCAGTTCCAATGGTGGATGACTAATTCACAGACATTGTGCAATTATTAAGTACATGAATGGCTCCATCAGACATGAAAATTCATAAAAGAAACAATTAGTGGTTAATGCAATAGAATATCGGTTAATTGAAGGGAACTTATACACGTTAGGTGAATATGGAATATTAAGGTGATGTGTGTTAGAGAAATAAATACCAATGATACTATAAGAAGTGCATGAAGGTATTGCAGGAGGAAAATACATAGGTAAATCGACTGCATAGAAGATTTTGTGTGGAGGAATCTGGTGACCCACACTTCACAACTTACAAGGATGCTAAGGAATATTGGCAGGCATGTGATGTTTGTCAAAGGGTTGGAAATCCATCCATAAGGGATGAAATTCCCTTGCATCTATAGGTTACACTGTAGCATTTTGAAAAACAGGAAATATACTTTGTTGGATTGATCAATCCATCATACAGGAGATCGAGAGCTAGATATATAATCACTGCGACAGAGAATTGGCCAGATAGGCCAAAGAAACATCAGTCACACACTGCAACGTGTAAAATGTTGAATGATTTATGTTTGATAATGTAGTGAAAATATTTGGGTGTATGCGCATTCTATTGACTGATCAAGGGATGCACTTCCTAAATAAGATGATTGCAACATTGACTCAGGAGTTTCAATTTCACCATCAAAGGAGCACACCATACCATGCTCAAGCAAATGGGACAATAGAAGATTTCAATAAAATTTTAGAGAATTCTCTGACTAAGATATACAATGTAGGAAGAGATGATTGAGACTTACAGATCCCTGCCGTGTTATGGGCATATAGGACTACAAGAAAAAATTTGACAAGACAAACACCCTTTAGGTTGGTATATGGGCAAGAAGCAGTAATGCCGATGGAATTTATTGTGCTGAGTTTGAATGTTGCAACTATTACTAATCTGTCGGATTCTGGTGCAATAGAGGAAATACTATCATAGTTGATACAACTCGAGGAAGGCCTATTTTTCATAGGATTCCATCATCAAGTCTAGAAAGAAAGAGAAAAATCATGCCATGATAGGAATATTAAGAAGAAAATATTCCAAGTGACTTAGTATTTATCTACGACAACAAGTTCACGCAGCACCCCGGGAAGTTTAGGATGCATTGGTTAGGTCCATACATGATCAATTATGTAACATAAGTAGGTGATATATAGTTGGAAATATTGAATGGATAATTCCTAGGAGGAATGGTGAATGGAAGTCGACTGAAACTATATACGGACGGTTAACTATCCACACACTAGTCTGACATGCACAAGAACCTTTATACTATAGTAGTGTATTATAGTAGGCAAAAGAAAAAGAAAAAGAAAAAATAGAGGAAAAATAGAAAAAAATTAAGTAAGTTACAATTATAGTAAGTGTGCAGAATAAGTGAGTGTCGCGTAGTGGATGAAACCCTACCAAGCAAGTAAATTATGTGCAAAAGAAAAAGTTGTGCAGTAAACTAATGGGAAAGCAAGATAAAATGAATGGATGAGAACGAATAAAGACCATGAAATGACATTAAAGAGAAGAAATGATGGTTCAAAATACATAATGAAAGAACAACACGAAGAAGCATAATCATAAACGGGAAAATCTGATGGAGATCATGATAGATTAACAAATCAAGGAAAAAATATAGCAAAGGATTTGGAATTAATGCAACCTTAAAGAAAGTATTGAATGAACAAGTGAAAAGGGATTAGATAATTAATATAGGGGGGAATGTAAAGGGAAAACTGGTGAAGGGGCACAAAAGTCGCAGAGGGTCTAAAAACATTGGTTATTGTCAGTCAGAGTTGCATGCAAGTAAGAGAAGGCCAAGAGTTGTGTTTCATAGCTTGAGAAAAACCACAGAGCTGAAGCAGTTGTCACTAGTAACTGGATTACATGTATGGAACCACTAAAGGAAGAATCATTTGTACCAAATAAATCTCGAATGAGATCAGAAACAACAGCACTAGAGGTTGACGAGACTACAGGGGAATCATCATTGGAGCCAAGGTTTACTAGGGATTACATTTCACCGAGGAAGGATGGTACAAAACTAGTGACATTGAAGAAGGATGTCAAGTATCCATTGGTGATGCCCAACATCCGAGATGGGCTCATCATTGTTGTGGGGTATTCTACCCTACGGACTAATAAGCTAGGGCTCTAAACTTATACGCAGATCATGACCCTCAAGATTTAACTTTTAACCTTCTACCCAAAATCTCAATCCCTTTTCTCAGGAAAACATGTGAAGAATAAACCAACCTTTTTCCGACGGTTGAAGTAGATCCTCCGTTGAGTTGTTGTCTCCTTGCTGCTGCTGCTCCTTCCACAAAGCTTCCTGCAATCAAGACAATACTATGCATGCATGCTACTGATCTACTAGGGGGTTAGAGATAAAACATAAATCAAATAACATAGATGAGACTCATGTATTCGGGATGGGAAAAGTATCTTTTCATTAACTTCAATATGAACCAACTTACAATGATTTCTGAGGCTGGTCACCATTCCACGATCCTGATCCTGGGCTCTTCCTCTTCTTTCTGTCCTCCAACTTCTTCTTCTTGAGTTTCTCCTAAAGCTTGAGGCAAGGCTAAAGGGTTGGGACAAAACTGGCTTGGCAATTTGGCAGAGTTTCTTTGCTATCATTTTCCTCCTTTGAATAGTACCCCTACCCCTCCTTT
>JZKD02S1691646.1:375213-436307 GCA_000966675.3 Picea glauca
GTAAAAGGAGGTTGCCCCCTCGAAGAGGCTTATTATCTGAAATTATCTCTTTTTCAAGGCGTTGAGTACTTTTCTTGAGGTTTTTCTATGCTATATTGATATTTGGTTCTTAACAGATAATCTACTGCCCATCAAATGTTTTCTTCAAATACTTTTATGAGCGTGAAAAGAACAAGGTTGCTCGACAATATTTTCATTTTTATGGAGTGTGAAAAGAGATTAAAGGATACTCCATAGGTGTCATTTTTTGTGTTACCATCAGGAGTACGAAAAAATGAAAAAAGTATACTCGGCTATGTTCTCATTGATTTACGAGAATGAGAAGGAGAAAAAACTAAGCTCAAAGTTTTTCCTAAAAAACTCTAAAAGGATCTATACAGACGAAAAATGTATAAAAGAAAACCCAAAAAGATGTATCCTTGTTCAATATTCCACTCATAAATTTCTCACCTGCAAACAATCAAACACTTGTAATACCATTAGAATTCTAGGGTTTAGGTGAAATACATAAAATAGTATAAAAAATGAAATGGAAAAGTAAAAAGTAAATAAATATGAGTACAAAATTCTTTTCACCATTCCATTGTTACTCCACTCAAACTTTGTTCCAAAACCCCCTTCTTACCTCAAACTTCCACTGCGGATTACGGGAGGCACGGTTGATCATTTGGCAAACAGTCTCCACAGGACATGTAATTTTCATCTCCTTCAACTTTTCATGGATCAATTTTTTCTTTTCATTGGTTAGAAATGTATTTTTGAGTTAATTTGTATAGGGTACCCGTGCATCGAGGTCATCGCGGGCACCCTATATCGTGCCCTGCAACGACCTAGGGTCATCGCAGACTACCTTCAGGTTTGATTGTGACGACTCCACACTGTACAGGTCTCCTAGCCTGCGACGTGCACAAATCAAAAAGTGTTTTTAGATATATTTTCCAATACAAAGTTTCCAAAGAGAAGATGAGGGTGCTAATCTCTCTTTTATGTTCCATTTCAGGTTTTCTACGGTAAGGATCTTGGAATGGCAAGAGAGAGAGAGCATGAGGATGAATATTACTTTACCGAGAATGACCTAGGAACTATAAATTTCCTCCGATAGTGTGGACTGCTAAAATTATTCAAGATCCAAGGCATGAGGGCCCAGTTGAGGTTGCTAGAATACTTAGTTCAAATGTGTGATTTGGACCAGCAGGTATTCCATGTGGCGGGTCACCTTATGGTGATAGATATTGAGGATATATACTTGTTGACTGGGTTGTCTTACTGAGAGGCCTGAGTTACACTGACGGGTAGAAGAGGAGGTGGTGAGCCTATGAGCCATTATGTCAACACACATTGTGTGCCAAGTACTGAGAAGCATAGCGGTAAAGTCATTATCAAATATGTCTATGACTTACCTCTACAGAATATCCTCTACACCATCACGTGCATGGTGGGGAGTGCATCTCCCCATATGACTCTTCAGAGGGATTTCTAGTATGCGCTGGAATGCATAAAGCCCCGAGTTTTCAACTAGAGTGACGGGGTTCCTAGAAGAATGAAAAAATAGTTGACTAAGTGCAAGAGAGGTGCAAGAGAGGTGACCTGAAATAGTTCGGATACAGGTCGATTTTGGTGTCCTTCTTCCTAGAGAGGGTTCCAAATTTATGCCTATAGGTAGAGTGGGGTTTACATACCCCACAGGATCCAAAAATGAAGAGGTTGGTCGACCTCATGGCACGACATGTGACTGGTCCTATTGTCAGGTATAATGACATTTTATTTGATTGGTCGAGGCCCCAAATTCTTATGGTAGATGACTAAGCATATGCCAAATTAGACTTTCAAGGTGATCTAGAATTGGTTCTTCCTAAAGGTTCTCAATGGGGGAACATAGGTAAGACGTACATTTTATTTTTATAATGTTTTTGTAATTTTCAAATATGAAATGTTTTTATGTTATTTACCCGATGAATAATAAAAAAACTCTTTGATGATGCATACGTGGGACCTCATTGACCTCCAGGTTCTTCTCCCATTTAGAGGAGAGGGGATAGAGTCAAGGTAGTAGGATTAGCCACTGCTGACTACGAGGCTATAGAAAAAAACTTGGAGGGGCTGACGATGGACATCCCAAATGCCTCTATTGACGATATCCCGAGGCATTATCAATGCCACACAGTGGGCGTAATTGCTTCCATTGGTCGACTTCTCCGTAGAGTAGCACGAGTAGTCGCATGTTATCATGAACAACATCCTTGATGCTATATTTGTATATGAAGCCATATGCTTCACATTTTTGATATTTTGGTCTTCGGACAAAAACACTTTTTGTAAAACTTTTATCATTATATATATATGTATATATATATATATATATATATATATATATATATAGATATATATATGAGGCTTCTACTGGCTTACTTGTTGTATATACAAAGTGTGATTGGATTTTATAAATTTATGTCTAACACATAATTAGCCAATGCATCTGTTAATGTATTTATACATCTAGGAATGTGTTGATATTCAATGTAATCAAAATGGTGTTCCTAGAGGCAAATTCATAAATATACCCTTTATAACATAGGACTTCGAATGGAGTAGACGTGACTCAACTATAGGACTACTAACTTCAAATCGAGGTGTACAATAAGATGACGGATTCCAAGAGACACAATGTCGATCTATAATTCGATGACTGCACTATATTCCGCGATATTATTAGTTGCACGACCAAGGCAAGCACCATGTAGACTAATCAATTCATCTGTAGGTGCATAGATTTCCCAAGCACCAGATGCTAAGTTCTGAGTACTTCGACTAGCTCCATCAGCGAAGCCAATGTAGGGTAGCGAAAACACCAACATCTAGAAACCAAACACAATGCAAGATAAGCACCTGAAGGTTGAAACCAAACAATGAAAAAGAATACAAGAGTATGATACACTAAAAGTACAAGTGCTCATGCAAGAATGACTTAAGCATAGTACTTATTTAAGTAAATCCCATTCAGGGGTTCACTCAAAGGAATTCCATCAGAATCGACTAGCTCATAAGCTCCCTTCTCCAACACACGCTTGACAATGTAAGGGCCTCGCCACATAGCCTCGAATTTACCGAACCCTAGAAAATCATGGTCTTGTTCGTAAAGGAGAACAAGATCACCCTCAGGAAAAACATGTGGCTTGACATGCTTGTCGTATTGGGCTTTAACACGTTTCTTGTGAGTTTCAATAACTAGGGTGACATCGCGACGGGTTTCATCTAGTCGCATTAAATACAAAAGACACTCTTCTTTAGCGGAGGTATTGGGGCGAAGTTCAACGACCAATTTCAAAGATGGTATTTCACATTCAATTGGTAGGATATCCTCGATACCATAAACTAGCTGGAAAGGTGTAAATTCCGTGGTAGACTTAACAGATGTCTGATAGGCCCATAACGTTGAGAACAACATCATGTGCCAAATTGTCTTATGAATTCATATCATCCATCGAATCATAGTAATAAGAACTTTGTTGATTGCATCAACTTGGCCATTGACCTATGGGTAATAGGGGGTTGTTTTTTCACGGCGAAGACCCAACTTTTCAGTAAGTTCAGACATCATGAAATTTTGAAAATGGTTGTCGTGATCGATAAAGACATCTTGAGGGATACTAAAATGAGTAATGATATGATTGAATATGAACAATGCTGTATTTTTCATGGTGTTATCAAAAGTAGGCATCGCCTCGGCCCATTAGTGAAATAATCCACAACTACAATGATGTATCCATGCCCCCCGGTTGAGTGAGGGTTACATGTCATGAATTCAATGCCCCATTTGGTGAACAGACCAATGGAAACTACAGGATGTAAAGGAGCAGGATGAGATCTTATCTTGTTATTATAAATTTGGAAAGAATGGAATTTTTGAACAGCAGTGATGCAATCCTTAAATAAAGAAGGCCAGAAATAACCCGCTCGTAAGATAATTTGGGCAGTGGCATACCCAGACATATGAACACCACATGCTCTAGAGTGGCAGTCATTCAAATATTTCTCATCTTCATCGTAAGTGAAACATCGTCTAAAAATGGAATCAAAACCATGGCAGTAAAGAGTATCACCTAGAATGATGTATTGGCGGGCTTGATAGTGTATGCAACAACGATCCGTACTAGAGAGATCAGGCCAGAAATTTTTAGTCTGGAGATAGATAATGATATCTCTATACCATATGTCATATGAAATGATCAGAAAAATGGAATCATCAGATAAGGAATCCTATACCACATTTTCTGTCTCAGTGGAGGGAAGATCACATATCAGTTTGGCAAAAACCAAATATATCTTGGACTTAGTGCATTCAAAATCTAAGTCAAACTCTTGGAGAATCACTATCCATTTGGAGTACTTTCCCCATAGAAATTTCTGGGTGAGGATATGTTTCATAGGGTTTCAATCGGAAATAACAGTGGTCCTACGTAATATGATATAATGACGAAAATGTTGGACAACTTGAACAGCTACCAAGGCCAATTTCTCCACATGAAGGTATTTGGTATCGGTAGTTGTGAGACTCCGAATCAGATAGTATATCACATGTTCATCATGCGAATCATCCTCTTGGAATAATACCATGGAAATGATAGAGTCTGAAGTAGCTAAGTAGAGGAAGTAATCCCGACTATAGTCATGGGGAAACATTAATGGTGTAAAGGTTAAAGCAAGTTTCAAAGCTTCGAAGGATTTATTTGCAGTTTCATCCCATATGAAATCGTAACCTTTCTTGAGTATCCGAGTGAATCCTTTCTTCAGTTCAATATAATTGTGGATGAAACGACGTAAAAAAATTGCCTTCCCTTGCAAACTTTGGAGCTAGCGTAGTGTCGAAGGAGGAAATAGATTAAGGACAGTCTCAACCTTCAAAGAATCTACATGAATCTCATGTATCGACACAATAAAACCATGTAGTTGGTTGGACTCCACACAAAAAATGCATGTGTGGGGGTTTAAGAGGATTCTATAATAACGACAATGTATGAAAATGGCCCTCAAATGTGATGGGTGATCTTGGCGATGCATGGAATGTGTCGGTAGATCATCAAGATAGGTCTGCACAATGTGCTTAATATCATGGAAAGCATAAGACATAGCATGCTGAAAAGTCACGCCATTGTTCTTGAGACCAAAGGGTAATTTTCAATAAGCAAAGGTTCCCCAAGGGAAAATGAAAGAGGTCTTGTGTTGGTCTGTGGGTGAAATATTAATTTGATTATAACCGAAGAAACTTTCCATCAAAGAGAAGATTTCATTGTTGGCACAGTCGTTGACGATATGGTCAATGAAAGGGGTCGGGTAAGTGTCCTTAGGACAAGCTTTGTTTATGTCCCTAAAATCTATGCAGATGCAGATGGTACCTTGTTCCTTATTCACCGGAACTAGATTGGATACCCAATCATTCAAAGCCACGGGATAGATAAAGCTAGCTTTAAGAAGTTTTTCAACTTCAAACTTGATAGCAACAACTTTGTGTGGGTGCACTGGGAGAAGTCTCTACCGAATGGGTTTAGCATTTGGGTATGTCTTAATCTCATGTATAATGATATTAGGATTGGTACCTGGCATCTCTTCGTAACTCCAGGTGAAAACGTCATGAAATTGTTGGAAAATGGCTTTATATGTGTGGACTTCATCAGGAGAACATGAGGCCTCGATATGAACATTTTGTATGACTCTAGTTTTAACATATATGTCGAGAGGGATGGTCGGGGAAATTTTGCTCAATTTCCCTTCATACAAAACATCATGCGTTGACTCAAGAATGGAAGAAACAACAACAATGGTTGACGGAGTTGAAATCCATTGGTAACTCTCTATGGTGTCACACTCTAAGAAGAGAATGAATTGATGATGCCCATCGTCCTAGGGAGTGTCTTCCATAGACATGAATAACATGATCATATCATCCATAGGAAAAATCACGTGAAATAGATCAGGAGATGAATCACAAAGAGAAGGATAGGAGGGACTTTCTGATTGAATAGCTTGGTAAGCAGATTCGACCAGACTTAAATGCATCTGGTTGTTGTAACGAGAGTAATCACCAGGGCCAGGTACCACCCATGGGTTGTATGAATCAGGTTTTTCATGAACGGTGGTGGATATCATGTTAATAGAGGCAACAAAAGGAGTGGGAATATCAGGTGGTGGGATTGGAAAAGTACCCATCGAATTTGAATATTTCAAAAGACCCACTCCGACATTGTCGTAACTAGGAGGTGTCTTCAAAATGAAAGGAACATTACTAGTATGAGAATCGGAGTTAAAGAAGGCCAGTTGGTCAATGGTAACGACCTTTCCTTGATGCAGGAAATGTACCACATGGAAAAGGGTAGACACAACTACATGCATGGAATCAATCCAGCTATGGCTAAGTAAAATATTATAATCAAGAGGTGCATCAAAGACCTCAACCTCAACATTGACCGATTTACCTTCCAACGTAATAGACAATGAGGGAAGAACACCGTAGGGTTTAAATCATGTACCATTGAATGCCTTAAGTGTATTGTGTGATTTAGTGAGGGTAGGAGAGCCAATGGATTTCCAACAAGTGACGGACATGACACAAGTCAAGGCTCCTTCATCAATAAAAGTTCTACAAATATTCTTGTTTTCAACAACAACTTGGATCTGAAAGGCTAATTGAGGAGGAGGCCTTGGAATGTGATCTTCCAAGTCAAAGATTATTAGATTAGTATCTATGGGATCAAGTCCACCGATGGCCTTTAACAGTGCCTTCCATTGAGCTGAGCAACTTTGAAGTAATTCAAGAGCTAACATCACAGAGGGTGCTTGCGCAAGATTTTCTACAATACTTTAATTTTGGTGTAGCACATGCATGAGGATTGAATGAAGACTTTTGAACAATTCCCTTAGGAGGAGGGTGAAGAACCGTATCAAGACCCAGTATTTCGAGATGAAGAGGATTGTTTGGAGGTGAAGTTGAAGGGGAAGGTTGGATCAACGAAGGTGGTATATCATCAACTTTATCTTTTAACGGAGAGTAATCTTTCGCTTGAGTTGCGACTGCAACCTCATTATTTTTAGAGTTACCAGTACACATAAGGACATAGGATGAAATAGAAGGGGTAGCTTGGTCATGAATGACCAATTGGGCTTACTGTTGATAAGGGAAAGGTTGTGAAAAAATGGCAGGTGTAGAAGGTTTCCCGGTCCCTTGGAGGAACTTAGTAACTTCGACACATCTTGGACAATATTTCGTGTAATGATTGCCACCACAAATAAGGCATGGGTAACAAGGTTTACATTTGTATTTCTCATCAATGGTTTTCATTTTGGATTTATTAGACTGTGTATTATTATTCGTGTCCTCCTTATTCTTACGCTTCCCTTTATTTTTATTTGTATTTCTCCCGGCAGGCATGGATTGAACATAATTAACTTCAGCAGTCTTACCGGTGGAAGGAGCAAGAGTAGGATTACTTTGTGCATTGGAATTATTAGATTTGGGATTGGTGTGACTCGCGGGCGAAGATTGGGTATCATCATGAAAAGTATCAATCACACCATCAATAGCATGAGAAGATGTTGGAGGATTTGGGGTAGGGTTGCGGGAAAGACGAGGAGTGTTAGGGATCAAGTCACAAAGTGTTCCCGTTTACGAATAAATGAGATTGAGATATTGAACACAACTAATTTCCTTCTCTTCAGTGACAAAACCACCCATGGTGAAATCATGAGAAATATTTCCAATGAGTGATTTGGTAAACCACTCGGATAATAGTTGATCAGGAAGATGAACTTTGATTGAACGTCTTCTCCTCCTCCATTCATGGATGTGATTAGAAATATGAGTGGATGAGGATTGCTTGAAAGAACTCAAAATTTGGATTCCTGTCTCATATCAAATTGGTAACTGGTAATGTGTCAGAAAGGCCATGGATAGGGTGTTGAAGTCATTGAAGAAACCTCAAGGTAAATCGATGTACCATTTTGTTGCCGAACCTGTGAGAGTTCATTGGAAAAGTCATAATCTGAAGGAGTCATCCATCAAGGAGTTGGATGAACACCACAAATGAAAATTCATAACATGATTATTAGGATCTTCTCTTGCTCATCCGTCAAATTAAGGAATGTTGAATGGTAACTTGGCCGGTGTGATAGGCTAGTAAGGAGAATGTAAGATAGGATCATTCAAAATCCTAGACAAATTAGGTAGATCCAAAGTGGCCAAGAAAGGAAACTGTCGGTTCACTTGTGGAAACTAGTATTTTTGAGGGGGAAGTCTTGTAGGTATACGATTAGGACCATAAGTAGTCTGCAAATAATTGGATAGTCCTAACAAACTTGGTTGTGGAGGATTTGGAGGTGTATATCCCATAGGGTTAGGTTGATTAGAGATGTTCCCTTGGAAAGGGAGACTAGATTGAACGTTCTGACCCCAAGTGGGATTCAAGGAACCTGGATACGATTGACCAAAGTTGGGGGGTACAAAATATTTAACTTGAGGATGTTTCACCCCAGACGATTGTGGATTTCCTTGGAAAGGAAGGTTCCAAAATTGAGATTGTGATCCAGGCGCATTTTTTCCATAAAGTGGATTATGGACTCCAACCTAGGGTTTCCCTCCAAGTTGAGGTTGTGCCCCAATATGAGGTTGACGCCCAAATTGAGGTTTCCCTCCAACAGGAATATGGTAACCAAAAGTGAATGAATGATTGGCACCTCCAACTAGATTGGAGCCACTAGGTCCATATCCTCCAAGAAAAGGTGGAGGAGCAACATAAATCCCTCTGGAGAGAACATGCGAAAGTGTAGGAACGAAACCAGCAGCAACATTGTACCCAGGAGGAGAAAAAATTCCAGAACCTCAGAATGGAACCTGGGAAGAGATAGGAATGGAAGTATTCAGAGCTCTATACCCAAGAGGAAGTGATGGATTTGGTCTATATGGAAGTGGTGTCCCAATTGGATCTTGGGAGATAACCACATTTCCAGTAGGAATCGTGGTAGCTTGTGGGACCATAGTAGATTGGGCCATTTGAGTAGTAGGGATCAAGTGGGACCCAATCAATGACTGGTCTGACATGGTGGTGACATTACTAGTAGTACTGGTAAAATGGTATAAAGGTATCGTGTAGGTAACATACGTCTCAGGCATTGTGATGCCCTAGGTTGATCAAGAATCACTCTTAGGTTACCATATAGAACACTTATTGTTAAAGGGATAGAACAAAAACTAGAAGTTCCAACAGTGTCAGATGGGGTCCTAAACGAATCACTTTGAAAAATTGGGTCCTCTAGTCCAAATCTTGCATTAGGTCCAGTACGTACTTCAGTATCAACAACAATTTCTCTGGATGAGTTCACCCGGGGTATACATGGGTTTCATGAAACACTTAATGGTGGATTAACAGGAAAACAGAAAGCCTCTAAAGAGTCTGAAACAATTTGAAATATTTCCAAAGAGTGTGTGCTTCCAACTTGTTGATGGGCGAAAATGGCTGTCTGTCAATTGGAAGAACGAGTCCAGTCTGGGGTTGTCTAAATAACCCAAGCCGTTTGGTATGATTCGCTCTAACAGGTTTAATGTCTCCGTTGGCCAATCTAACAGTCCTAAAAGAAACAAAATAAAGAAAAAGAGCAAAGTAATAGTTAACTACTTGGTATATATATGTACATATGTGTCTATGTAACTACTTTGAAATAATATTTACAAAACAGATCCATTTATCTAATTTCTATGCAAGATATACAAGTTATGAGTTTTAATCTGAACTCACGAAAATCAAATGAAAAGATGGATCTTTTAACAAAAGTAGATAAAGAAAGAAAATAAGCTATTTTTTGTTTTTATCTTTATTTATCTATAAGATTAAATATCAAAATACACTATGAAATAGAAATATGTGAACAGTCAAAACCAAACCACATATAAGAGTTCCGAAAACAAACAAACGATAAAAAAAATAAACTAACCTATTAATGAGTTAATGGGCATACACCCTACGTCTGTATGATCATTAAATGTCCAGTCTGTCTATCCAAGAGATAAACCTGCAGTGAACCTTGAGACTGTTCGGAATAAATGCCAAAACAGTATATTGACTGTTGGATTTTAATGACAGAATGATAAGACGCAAATAATAACTGTGATATTTGTGATTGCAAGAAATTACACATAAGATAAATCTAACTGTAACAACCTACTTTAAATCATTCAACAAAATTAAAGATAAACCTTATCATTTGAATTGAACGAGCGATCACTATTTTTAATAACTAAAGCATCAAAATGTGGACAATATTTAAAGAGAATATCCTGAAGACATAATAATTTGTGAATACAAAAGCTATCAAGAACTATTGAGTTATCAGGATAAACAAATCATAAACAAAAGCAACATTTACAGATAGCTAAAGCAAAAGTGTAAATGTATCTTTCATCCAAATTCGTGTATAGGCTCTCCACCTTCAGCCCCAGGCCAAGATGTCTTAATTACAAAAATAATGAGTTTTTAAAGCCTTCAGAAAGGTAACTATCTTATCTTCTGAGATAAGATATTGATTACAAAAATAGAGGGGGGATATAACCACCCCAGATCACACTAAATCTTTTAAAAGATAAAAAAAAAAGTTTATTCCTGTTTATACAAAAATAGATCACAAATATGGCTAACAAGCCCCAAAAATGCTTTAGATCACTTGGTCACCATAAAATCCTAGATATCCTGAAAATAAAAGATAAAATAGAGAAACTTAGATATATATTTAACCATAATTTTGCAAATTTCGAATTAGAATAGATTGGCTACAAAATCGATTGATTTTGTAGCTAGTCTATTTTAGTAATGAAATCTAATTTATTCAATGAACAAAATAATATAACTTATTTAATGAATAACACTATTTTAAGATAAAAAAAAATCTTACCTCTAACTGTAAAATCAAATCATATCACATGATCTCACAATTTATTATTGCTTTTGTAGTCTCGACATTTTTTAATATCACATTCCCCATAGTTTTCATGCGTTTCCCTTTTTATTGAATGGCAGACTCGAGCCTACGATTTTCATTTGTTAAGGGGTTGACCTGATCAGTAAGAGCTTTTATCCACGACTCTAAAATAGGTATATTAGTGTAATACTTGTCAATCCAGAACAGGCAATTTTCACATTGTGACTGTGCGACGGTCCCTTGAGAATACCCACAGTTGTGCACCAGAACGTCCCCAACATGGACTATAGATTTGTTACCCAACTTAATACCTGGAAACCCTTCACTTTGTTTCAGACAAGGCAGTATATTATCCATGAAGTTGTAAGACTGATCGAGGTCTATTTGGAAAGAAAGAGGGTCTTCTTCAGCAAGAAATCTATCAATCTCGGAATCTGAACTCTCATGGATCTCGATCATGTTGATCAACCTCACATGAGGGTTTGATTTGTTTCGAGGCTTCCTCGAAATAAACCTTCCAGCTCCCTTATTTTTAAAACCCAAATCAATATCACCTCTAGTTGTCTTGCCTACAGGGCTGTTTGCATTTTTGACCTAGACATTAGGCTGTGCATCTTGCCCATGGGCCTACTCAACAACTTTTGGGTTGAGTAAAGGCTTACTATGGGTGGCTGTAACACAGGCCTGGGTAGAAGAGGGGAATTCTCGAGGATAGACTATGGTTTCTTCAATCACAGGTTTGTCAACCTCTATAGCATTGGGGTTAGAAAAACCATTTCAGGTTAAAAAAGAATCCCAGTCATCGTTCTGCAACTTTAATTGATGTGCAAGCATAATTTTTATCAAACTGTGGTGGAAAAGGCTTGAATCCAAACATTTCTCTTTATACCTCTTATCCATTTTATACAGGCTTCTCCACAGGTAATAAGGCATGTTTAAAGGAAACCCTATGAAATTCATGAGCAGACGCAGGTGATAAAGAAACAAAAAACCAAAAGAACCTTCACATATCACAAATTGTTTCAACACTGCAAGAAAACCATGCCATCAGGTTTTTAATAGGAACACTGGCATACCTTTGTCACAACCATTGATCTTTTGAGATTTAAAGAAAACACTCCATGGAACCTCTTCTACCTTAGCATTCTTGAACCACTTTTCCCACTTGCAGGGAGACCTGTTGCTTGGCTTAAAAAGTCCTCTATGACTTCGAGTTGAATGTCCCCCACCTTAGCTCGACATCTGTCAAATGAGAGGGTGAATTCCTGAGCAGTCTATAGGTTGAAACCCTGGAATTTCTCAAGGAAAACAAGCCAACCGTGACCCTCGATATCCTCCCTTGCATCATCGCACAAGAGCAAGGTCTGAGTGCTATCGGGTTCAATCCTAACAACTGGGGCCATGGGAAATCGACAAGAAATCACCCAAACATAGTGTGTATGGAGGGTTTGTAAGAGAAGACCAGAGCTATACTCCAGACCCGAAAATCATCAACAACCTATGGTGTATGAGCAAAAAATTCACAACGAAAAGATAGGCATTGTTTGAAATGAATGCGACGGGTGTTGCAAAACCCAAGACCAAGCTTCAAAATGATGGGATGACTATGATCGGACGACCACCTCCCATATAGTACAAGCCATGAATAGATGCATTAAAATAAAAATGAGTGCACAACAAAGTGGGTTCGGTCCTAAAGTTTGGGAGAGGGAAACTTATAAACCAAAGTTTAGTGACAAGGGAGCGTGTGACCAAGAACCACACAAAAACATATCAATTCTTAAATTAATTGGTCCTTGGTTGATCCAAAAAACAATCCATAGGCATGCTTGATATTTGAAGAGTCAAAACAAAAAGAACAAACTTCATAACAATGAACAAGACTTCATTAAAAAACTGTGGAGCCATTTTGCCTTTCATAAACTTTTCAAATAGAGTGGTAACATAGTTATAAGTTTCAATGCTTTGTTTTCATGCTTTCAATCATGAACGAAGCATGAAAACAAAAAAAAACACTAGGAAAAACCAAAAAATTACAAATGTCCTTTCATAAATCGCTTATGAAGAACAGAAAAATGAATGACTCTAGTTAGGTAGCTACATAGATCATTATTTGATATAAAAAATTAAAAATATGTTGGGCTGCCAACAATGGTGACTTGCTTGGAGAAGCAGTTATCTTTGAATTACTGATGAGTTCAAGTTAGAAATATTTGAATGATTTCAAATCAAAGAACAACTGAAAGGTTATTTGAGCATTTTTGATAATCATGACGTGGTCCTGTTTAAGATATTTTTCGTTAAAAATAATGAAATCTGGTGACAAACTTCACAAATGAAAGCCACGATGTTTAAGTTAATGGCTCCAATATTATTGACAGGGCCATTGCTACTACCAGGCGTCCATAGCCTCGACAGGGATGTCAATTAACCCACTCTAACATCTGTATTCCATCTAAGAAATTTCAAATCAGAATGAAGGATGATTATGACCAAAATCAAGATTTATACCTTAGACTTTTCTTTAACCTGACATCGCTTCGCTGCCAGCGGGCCTGTTCAGTACCCCGGTGAAGTTGTCTTGGCATCATGTATGCATTTACCCGCTGCCAACAGACTTGTTCAGTGTCCCGATAGGTTTACAAACACTCCCCACAACTCTTTGAGAAATTATTCACAATCTGATACAGTTTTAAAGACACTTAGTAGAGCGGGGTGACGCTGAAAATTCTAGTTTTTACACAACTTAATATTTTCCAGGCCTTTAATTTTTTCTTTCTGACCTTCATTAAGATATGAAAATAGTTTATTAATAAAACTAATTTTCGAGGACAGGGATACATCATTGATTTTCTTTTCTTAAGAGCAGGGACGGCGTAAAGAGTTTTTTTAAAGATAGTCGTGATTACTCTCAAATGCGAATTGAAACTGAGAAATCGACTCTCAAACAAAATACCATCTTTAACTAGCCTACATTTTTAGAAAAACACAGCAATTGATGCTTGTTGGCAGCCAATTCACTTTTTCTATTGTCTTATAAGCTGCCTACTCCAATGTTTTGCAAACATCAATTTTTCGTCGCAATTCTCGAATAGACGACATTTTTATTTTTTCTACGACATTTACTTATTCACCTTCGTTTTGTTTTCACGACTGTAAGCGTGAAAACTTAGTCTTTCGAAGTCACTTTTAAAATCACTATCTAAAATCGTCATTATCTTTTTGTCGATATGCCTTTTGCGCTTACCTTTTATTTATCATTATACAGCTGGCAAGCGGCACTTATGTTTCATATTGATGGTGTGACTTGGTTTCATTAAGTGTATAATGCATTGGTATTTGGATTGGCTTTTTTTTATTTGACCTACTTGACCTTTGGTTTCATAATATACATGGGTATTATGTTTAAATCTTTCATACATATCCTTTTAATATAATCCCTATATTAACGTTTTCATAACTATTGGTTGGTTGATTATATGAATATCCATTGGCACATTGGTTAATCTATTGGTTATATGAGCCGATACATTGGCGCATGGTTAATATTTGATTTTAGTTTCAATTTGAATGATTTATCATTTAAAACTTTGGCACAATTGTTGATTGCGCATTGGGTTATACACTCACCATTGTTTTTATTGGTCAGCCAATTGATATGACTGTTGAACTATGCTATAATTGGTTGAACTACTATGTAAATCGGCGGTTGTACTTTGGCAATTACTATTTTGCATGGCAGAGATAAGCTCCACCACCTTCGCACGATGGAATTTATGCCTATCCCTTTTGCCCGTTCACTTCTGTTAGCTCGGGTAGCTCTGTTCCTGTGTGTGTTTCGATCCAAACCCTCGGCTTACCATGTGGTCGGCTCCATGGCACCCGTCGTGCGAATCGAGCCAAATGGCAACCGGGCCTTGTTAATGTTTGACAATGCCCGCAAAGACTTGGAGGAAATCGGATGGCTCACCTTTATACAGTGATTTGATGGTTTTAACCTCTGTGTTGAAAGACAGTTCGCCTTGAATTTCGATGGTTGTAGAGCCAAAGTGGGTGACACCCAGTTGGAAATTGACGAGAAACTTATCAGCTCCGCTACAGGGTTACCTGCCACAGGACAACGTTGGTTCAAGAATTGTAAGGTCGAGGAGGTGCCATGGACTCTGCTATTTGTCTCGCGCAAAGTCACCTCTTGTGACAGAGGTATGCCCATCTCTGCACTTAAACCACGATGGCACGACACTTTGATGATAGTCAAGTAGTTTGTGACCTGTGAAGGTCGATACGGACTCGTTTTTCTCTACCACCTACTTTTGTTAATGATTTTTATGGGATACTCGTTGAATATGCCCTTTTACTTTCATTGAAGCCTATATAAAATGTCAAAAAGGTTTAAATAGTAGGAGGCTGACAGTAGCCTGTTCCACCATGGGATTATTAAGCTTATCGTTGTGTATCATTTGAGTTTGCATGGTGATAACTGGAGAGCCTTCGTCGCTCGTAATGGTTTTGAGGATATAGACCTTGTTCCTGTTGACAAGCCTATGGTAATTGAAACCAAGGCCGAGCCACCTGTACCCTTCCATATCCTATTACCCTCTCCTAAGCCTACGACTGACCCTAAGGTTGACTTACCCAATGCTATACATGAGAAATCTGAGACTATTAAAAGGCCTGCGAGCAAAAAGCCCAAGGCAAACCCTACTGCTAATTTCAAAGGAAAAAGGAATGCCCGTCTCATTTTGAGAATGGTGAGAAACAAACCGAAACCCCCTTCCGAGTCAAACCCTATCATCCTAAGTGAGGATTCTAATTTTGATATTGAACGTTTTCTAGCCAACGAGTACCCTTACTTGCAGGGTTTATGTCCTGAGCCACCTTACGATTTCATGTCGAATCTTCCCCCCTACCTAAGGAACGATCCCAATTATCAAGGGATTAAAATGCCTAACGAAACCCTCAGCCACATGTCCAAACCCTCGCCTTCTCTTTCAAACCCCACACAGTCTTCCTGTGACCAATGCGATTTATGGTTGGAACGTTATTACATTGATGTTCCCATACTCCAATCAAAAATTCAGTCACCGGAAAGTCGAATTGAGGTATTGACCAGCCAACGAGACTAACTCCAAGCAATTGACAAGAAACAAAAGACAACAGGCTCGATCCTTTTCAAAAACGTTGAATCAGCTACGACAGTTATCAACTCCAAATTGGCATGATCAAGCCGTCTCGTCGCTGTACAGGTATGATTTTTGATATCTTTTTATTCTGTGAATGACTATGAGTGATATTGTGATTGAAATTCGGTGTTCTAATAGCTTTGTTATACTTCGAATAGCTCTGTTTATATTTCATAGTGTGTTCATTCTGTATATTGTTTCGTTTTGCTAAAAATAAATTGAATTTCGATTTGGAATATGATTTGATTATTCCCAGTATAGCCATCGATAGATTTTGATTGGATTTGAATGGTTTATTTTCGATTTGATTTATTGGTTTGCCAAATTGAGTTAACGAAATTATTGGTTTGCTTTTAGTTCAATTCGTTTTGTAGTCATCCCGAACAAGAATTTTTTCACAATCAATTTAGAATGCGATTCGTTTGGATTTGATCTCGTTATGATTCATGTGTTGTGATTGGCAAACGATTTCAATAAATTTGGTTGTTATGATGCTGTGTCATATAATGTTCTATATTTGATCGTTTCCAAATTGAGAAAAATGACTCTGTTTTTTTTTGGGAAACAATACGCTCAAATAATATTTGCGCCCAAATCTTGAAATAATTTTGAGTCTATGTGAAAACCTTAGCTGTTCGATTCACTCTTATTATGATTTGGCAAGTTTGTTCTATGAGTTGAGTTCAGATTATAATTGATGCTCTATTTGATTTTTAATTTGTGAAACGAATTGGTCAAACCCAGTTATAATTCGTTTGATCGGAACGATTGTGATCAAAGTCAATCGATCTTGTTTATCCACTGTGCAATAAAAAACGATCGGATATCTATTATGAACTATGTTATTTGATCCTGTTACAATTTTTTTTGAATTGATTTTCGCGCCAGTTCGAATTGATCTATTCGTGGTATGAATTGTTTGCTGTATCAACACGGTTATAGCGATTTGAAAAAGATTGTGTCGAATTCATATTTCCTTTTGGCAAGGCAGCATAACAGTTTCTTGCCATTGGTTTTGATTATAATCATTCAATTTATATCAAAACGATTTCATAGCTGTTGGATTCGATTGGTTATGAAACGATTGCATTGCTGTGCCATATAATTTGTCACCCAACTCTGTGGTAAAAAACAAAACAGAGTATGCCTATCTCTGTAGTCATTTAATTAATTTGGATCTCGTTTAATTCTGAATGGCATAACAAACTCAAATTAAATGAATCGTTTTCAAATGATTATTGGATGTCAATTAAGTGGAATCCTTTAAAAGATTTTCAATTAATTTCAATGTTGATTCTGTATCTTATTTTAGACTAGCTACATAATCAGAGGATTCTGTAGCTAGTCTATAGAATTAGATTTTTATTGTTTTATTAATAAAATATCTCTCTAACTTGTCTATTTCTGACCTGTTTCAGGTAAATTCGAATTGCATGGGACATGTTGGACAGTTCAAGAGATATTTGGGTGTTTTAGTTTTATTTTAGTTCCCTAGATTAGTTGAACTTGGGATATTTTCCCAGATTTTATGTAAACAGTTTGATAACTTCCACAGGGAGGTTTTACCCTGTGGAAAACTTATAAATACTTATTATTTTTGTAATAAGAATCATCCTCACTTGTGGGAGAACCAGGCTATGCATTTTTAATACAAACTGAGACATAAATTGATGTTCTGCTACACCTTTCGCTTTTCATAATATCAATCTTTTTTTTCATGTTTATGTTTATCAATTTGTATTTGATTAGTGACTACTTTAGCTATCACAGTCTTTTGCAGAATGATATGATTAAGCTAATGTAATACATGCCTGATTTCTTTCACTAATTTAAAGAATGCAACAATTACTTAGTTTAGTTAATGAATGACAGATTTCTCTTCTTCATCAATTGAACTATCATATATAAGTCTTTACATACAGGTTTATCTAATTGTAGAGATTTATAAATTACAAGATTGTTGTTATTTTTTATGTCTTGTTTGTCCTGTGATAAAACTTAAGGAGCATTGCAGTTGTCGTTTACGAGAAGCTTCTAGATGATTCGGAGCGGGTTTCCTCCCTCTGATCTGCTTAAACAAGTCATCATACCCAAGACAAATCTGGAGCGTTTCCAGGTCAGTTTGTTGTTTATTTGTTTAGTATATTTATTGGTTGTTTAGTTAGATATATGTGTAGTTAGAATTAATATGTTAGTTGTTTAGTTTTAGTTAGTTTTTTTTTGTTTTATTTCTTACTCATAAAATTATAAAATCAACAAAAATATATCTCTCTACCTTAGGAAAGAATGCAAACGAGTTTCTCAGGTTTTATTTAAATCTGTAAATTGTAGATATTGTATATTTTGTGAATAAGTTATATTTATGTCAGTAGTTAGATAGTTAATTAGTAAGATTTAGTATAGTTAGTAGATTGTATATATAGAATAGTTAGATTAGTTTAGTTTTTTTAATAGTTAGTTTTAGATTAGATTAGTTAGTTAGTTTGTTTTATTTGTTTTAGTTAGATTAGTTAGATTTGTTAGTTTAGATTAGTTTTGTTTTTTTTGTTTTCTTAGGACCTTAGATTGGCTAACGGAGCCACTAATCCCGTCAGGGTGGTTCATTCCAAATGGCTTGGGTTATTATACAACCCCGGACCGGTTCCACTCTCTCAGTTGACGGATGGTCGATTTCGCCTGCCAACAAATGGCGCTAGAAGGAGGGCCTGAATTTAATTAATGGCACGAGGCGGTTGCAAGACTCCTCCACCCCCTAATCACTCACCTATAGTGACTAGAAGCCGTTCAAACGATAATATTCCCCTTCAAACAAAAACTACTTCAACCGACGATCCATAGATCACAGTTGAGCCAGCAACCCCTAATCCTACAGGTGGTGACATACAAGAGATTGTCCGCCAATCTCTTATTAAAACACATAGTGCCTTAGCTTGCCTGAGGCAACCAAACCGTCCATGGGGTCAACCTTTGGACTTCTCTGATATCAGAGAAAAATTAGGTGATACTAATCCTACTGTGAATCCTTCAGATCCAATCTTAAATCCTGCTACAGGAGGATCTGGGATACCTCCTTCACCACCTCCATCATCTCCTTCCTCTTCTGGAGGAGACTCCTTTAACAAAGGTAATTCCCCTTCTCAGCCTTCCACACCCACTACCCCGATGGCAAATCAGAACAACCCTGCTAGACCCTGGTTGGACCAGGATGTCGTAGCCGTACCTGGAGCTCAGCATCCTTTACCCAAGCACCCGGAGAAATGGCTTCCCAAGTTTGATCCTGACTCAAAACAGATTGCTGAAGATCACATTAAAAAGTTTATGTTAGCCATAAGACTCCGCAATGTCGAACATGAAGACGTTGTCTATAGGTTGTTCCCTTATACTTTCGAGGGTAATGCATCCACCTGGTACTTTGCCCAACAACCCCATACCATCGTGTCTTGGGAAAAGTTTGAGTCATGCTTTTTGGAAAATTTCGGAGATGGTAAGCCTCCGGAAGTCCTAGTCATGGATCTTTCAAGCTTGAAAATGAACCCAAAAGAAAAAGTTAAAGACTTTAATCAAATATTCTTAAAACTTAAAAACTGAATCCCTGTAGATTCTATGCCTTCTGAGAGTCTTATAATAGCTTACTACACTAAAGATTTGCATCAGAGCATAGCTATATGGGTTAAACGATCTAAGAAATCCACGTTGCTAGAAGCCTTCGAGGAGGCCAACCAGATTGAAAAAGGCATACTCAGTCTTAAGGACTCTACTAGCAACGAACCTAAGACTAGTTCTTCTTCTAGAAAGAAGATCGAAATCCTTCCCAGACCTACTCAAAGTAAAACACAACCTGAAGGCTCTGATTTGGAGAACCTAACCAAAGTTGTTCAAAAACTGTCAAATCAAGTTATAGACTTAAGAAGGTCAACCGAAGAATCTTCCTCAAGTAAAGGTCCTTACAAACCCCAGTTCCGGAATCCTTTTCCCACCAACCGACCTAATCCAACCACCGAAGGCCTAAATCTAGAAAGCTTGCAATGTGCTCTTCAAACAATTCTAGAAGCCCAAGATAACTTGATGCCTCCTGAGATTCTTGAGGAGGTAGTTGAACAAGAGACAGTTCAAGAAGAAGAGTCTTCTCCAAACATTTTTGGACATTTCTCGGATAGCATGTTCCAAGCTAACTTCGAGATTGTTCATCCTTATAACACTAGGAGTAAGACCGCAAACAAACCTTCTTCCGAAAATACTACAACGTCACCTCCAAACCAATCTAAATCAGTTGAGCCTAAACAGAGTAATGTGAACCCTAAATTAGATTATGATGTTGTTGAAGATCTTAAAAAGTTAAGGGATAACATTTCTATTTATGAGTTATTGAATTTTCCGTTTTTGTTACAAAAGATGTTGCAAAATATTTCTGAGAACGACAAAAATGGTAATAACAAGGTTGTGCAAAGAAAATTTCCCCACAAGACTTCCACTAAAAACAATCCTGATTCTCAAGATAAAGGAAGCCTTCCTGTAAGTAATGTAAATAATGTAGATAAAGTAGCCTTAGAAACTACGAGTAAAAAACCACAAACTACTACTCTTAGTACTCGCAAGAATGTACCTCCTTTTCTATTAACTTTCGAGATTTTTAACAGAAATGTGCATAATTGTATGATAGACTCAGGGGCGTCATCCAATGTGATGCCTTGGTCTGTATGCCAAAAAATTAACGCTAAAGTGGAACCATCGAATTTAAAAATCATACAACTTGATCGGACAAATGTCAATGTTATAGGCGAACTAAAGAATGTGCTTATTAGATTATCGTCTAACCCCAAAGTTCATCAAATTATTGATATAATTATTGTGGATATTTCGGAAGTGTATGGTATGTTTTTAAGAAGGGACTGGTCAGAGAAGCTACATGGGTACTTCGCAACGGACTAGTCTCACTTATGGATTCCAGAGAACGGCAAGCCTAACAAGATCAGGGTGGATCGTGAACGCTACCTTAAGTTCACGGTCATAGATTTGAACGATCCTAACGAACCATTCACACCTTCTGCTGATTCACCCGAAGTCCACGGGATGGACACCTTCTTTGGAAATTTCATGGACGAAGCTTCGCCTATCATCAATCCAGATCAGTAGTCCGAGATTGTAGCGTATACGCAACCAACAACTTCTATACAACGGTCCCATGTACCTGATGGAAATCAAATTTGGTCTCTTTATTTCGACGGGTCTAAGTCTAAAGAAGGAGCTGGGGCAGGTTGCATCATTATTGATCCGAAAGGTAACAAGACAATGATTGGATGTAGACTAGAATTTGAATGTACTAATAATACTGCAGAATATGAGGCTTTACTGCAAGGTCTCAGAAAAGTTCTGGATATGAACATTCAAAACCTGGTTGTATTTGGCGACTCTGAAATAGTGGTTGGACAGGTAAGAAACTCTATCCACTGTCTTTCTCCTCATCTCAAGAGCTGCCAGTCTGAGGTATGGAATTTAATGAATAAATTTTCTGCTTTCAATATAAATTCCATTCCTAGATTTAATAATGCTGAAGCAAATCTATTAGCTAATGTAGCTTCTAAACTTCTTCCTGCAGAAGGCTTGTCCCCAGACGCATTCTCCGTCGAGTTGCTATTTCAGCCATCCATTCCCGACAACATCATGAGCTGGAGAGTATTTGATGATGATCAGCAGATCATCGACTTTCTACACATGGAAGAAACCTTTCAAGGCGCGGTGATAGACGAACGCACACACGACGACAATTTGCACGATTTTACGGTAATACCTGATCCAAAAACTTCTGAAGATCTGTCATACATGGTAAATTCCATACCCAAATCTATAGTCAGGTTAGAGAAGTTTTATGATTTTGAAGATAAATTTAAAAACACGGTCAACTGTAAAACCAATAGTTCCTCATTGTCTTATGAAAAAGTAAACCTAGGAACTAATGAAAACCCTCAGTGCATTAACTTAGGCTTGGGATGTTCTCAACAAGAAAAAGCCGCATTTGTTAAATTATTTAAAGAATTTAAAGAGGTCTTTGCATGGACGTATGATGATCTCAAAACTTTTGATCCTAATATCATACAACATGTCATCCCGATGAAACCCCAAACCTTACCCTTCCAACAGAAACTGAGGAAAATGCATCCTAAACTAGAACCGACCGTTCAAAAAGAATTGACCAAGCTCCTTAATGCTAAAATAATTTTTCCTGTTAGGCACACTCAATGGGTTTCCAACCTCATCCTAGTTTGGAAGAAAAATGGGGAAATCCGACTTTGCGTTGATTTCCAAAACCTCAATAGAGCGTCTGACAAAGACAACTACCCTGTCCCACCTATGGAACAGATCCTTCAAAAGGTATCTGGTTCCGAGAGGTTATCCTTATTGGATGGTTTCTCTGGATACAACCAAGTCCTGATGTCTCTGCCAGACCAACTTAAAACTACCTTCCGTACCCCATGGAGCACTTATGCTTATCGCAAAATGCCTTTTGGATTGATTAATGCCGGAGCCACTTTTCAGAGAGCAATGGACATTGCTTTCTGAGGCTTAATCAATCAGTCCATCATAGTTTACTTAGATGATGTGACTGTATTTTCTAAGAATAAAAACAATCATCTAGCTCACTTACGAGCAGTCCTACTGTGATGTCATAAATACGACATCTCCTTGAACCCCAAAAAGTCAATATTTGCAGTAGAACAGGGTAAACTCCTAGGATTCATTATGTCTAGTGAAGGGATGATTATTGACCCCGAAAGGACTCAAGTCATCACAAAGATTCCTCCTCCTACATCCAAAAAATCCATGCAATCTTTCTTAGACCAGATTAACTTCGTGAGAAGATTTGTCCCTAGCTTCTCCGAAATGGTCAGGCCTTTACAGAATTTGATTAAGAAAGACACCCAATATCACTGGCGACCCCTAGAAAACCAAGCTTTTAATGCAATTAATAAAGCCATAATAGACGCTCCGTCTCTCATGAGCCCATATTTTTCACAAGACTTTACACTTTACACTTTTTCTTCTGACCGTTCCTATGCTGCCGACCTAACTCAGAAGAATGTCAAGAACAACGAGGTACCCATATCCTTTATGAGCTCTGCTTTCAAAGGTGCTGAACTTAATTATCCAGCAATAGATTGGCAGGCCTATGCTATTTTCAAAGTAGTTAAGCACTTCCGGTCCTATCTTTTGAAGTCAAGAACGAAAGTCATTGTCCTTTACCCAGCCGTGAGGAACCTGTTAGTGCAGAAGGAACTTGGAGAAAAGAGAGCCAACTGGGTCACCTCCTTACAGGAGTATGACTTAGAAATCACCCCAGCTCAGATTGTGAGAGGTCAAGGGTTATGTAAGTTGGTAGCTGATTCAGAGACAGGACAGCAAGAAGAAAGTGACACACCAAACCTAGGACAAAGCAATCAAAGTCTAATCTATTGCGCACAAGACCTTGTTAGTCCTTGGTACGACGATATCAGATTCTGTCTTGAACATGGGTCAGCCCCCCATCACTTAGATCCCGCTAAGAGAAGAGCATTGAGATTAAAGTCTACCTCCTTTCATCTGGTTAATGGTATCCTGTTTCGTCAAAGTTTTGACGGCATACTGATACGTTGTCTTGAAAAAGACGAAGCAGAAAAAGTCTTGCTAGAGTTGCATGCAGGAGAAGCTGGTGGTCACTTCGGTGGTGACACCACTACTCGTAAAGTTCTAAGAGCTGTTTATTACTGGCCCACACTTTTTAGAGACACCCATGCCTTGTGTCGTAAATGTATCATCTGTCAGAAAGCATCAGGGCAGTTGCAAAAACTAGCCTTTCCTTTGCTGCCTGTTACAGTAGATTCTCCTTTTCAGCAGTGGGGCCTTGATATCATAGGTCCAATCAACCCTCCATCCTCCCAACAACATAATTTTATTGTGATAGCCACAGATTACTTTACACGATGGTCTGAAGCTGCTGCGCTAAGAACTGTCAACACCAGTCAGGCTATTGCCTTTCTAAATTCGAACATTATCACTCGTTTCGGTATCCCTGACTGTTTAGTTTTCGATAATGATTCTTACTTTTCCTCTCTTGAGATGAGCAAGTTCTCTTTGGAAAAGGGAATTAAGTTGAAGTATTATGCAAGTTACTACCCCCAGGGCAACGGATTGGCAGAATCAAGAAACAAGAACTTGATCAAAATAATCAAGAGAACGGTGGTTGAAAATCACAAGAATTGGCACAATGCATTGCTTAACGCGTTATGGGCTGATAGGGTTACGCCAAAAGCTACTATAGGTAACTCCCCCTTTTTTCTCGTTTATGGTAGAGAAGCAATTCTGCCACCTCACATTCTTCTTCCCTCGCTTCAGTTGTCACAAAAAGTTCAAGAAGAAGATTGTCCCCCTCTAAAAAACTGAATTAACGCTTTGATGAAGCTAGAAGAGGTAAGAACCCGAGCTAAACATAAGTTAGATCAACATCAACAATTGGTTAAAAGCTGGTTTGATTCTAATTCTGTTTCTGATAGAAATTTTGAAGTAGGTGATCTCGTCTTAAAGTGGGACAAACCACATGAGGGAAAGGGTGAACATACAAAATTTCAAAATCTGTGGCTTGGACCATTTTTAATTGCTAAAAAGTTGGGTCCTAGTTCTTTTCGATTGTAGAATATTGAAGGGCAGCTTGACACCTACCTGGTGAATGGCCAAGCCCTAAAAAGATACTTTGCTTGATAACTACCCTTGTATTTTATGTATATATTTTGCTTTTGTCTTCTTTTTCGTTTGATTTCTGTTTTTGATTTTGATTTCAATTTATCAGTTTCTGTTTTCTTTGAAAATACACGTACCTGTACACTGAACTATTCAGACAAAGACAAAAGAAATTTTCTTCGCTGAAATAACTTCTGAAAAATTTGTACAAACATCAATGGTATATTTCTGAAATATATGTTGGAAAAAGTTTGTTGTTTGAAAGAAGTTGATTGATTTTGATCTCTGAGTAAAGTTCATCATGATCATCTATTATTTTTTTACGCTGTCCCTATTCCGTAAATGAATGACTCATAAGATGTCTCCCTATTTTAGGAAGTTGTTTTTGTAAATAAAACATCTCTAGATCTAAATAAAGGATAGTCCTAAAAATTTTTGATGAGGTCTGAAAAAATATGTTAAAAATCATGATTTTCAGTGTCACCCCGCTCAAATATATATCCATGAAAAAAAAAAAAATGAATTACTAATAAGAGCCATGGGAAGTGCTTGTAAACCCTTCGGGATACTGAATAGGTCGGTAAATGCATGCATGGCGCCAAGACAACTTTGTTGGGGTACTGAACAGGCCCGCTGGCAGCGAAGCAATGTCAGGTATATGAAAATTTGCAAAAAAAAAAAAAAGAAACCTCTTTAATGTCCTTTATTCTGATCCAAAACTTTTTGGCAGGATACAGATGTCAGAGTGGGTTAAATGGAAACCCTGCCGAGGCTATGAACACCTGCTAGCAGCAGTGGATATGCTAACAGTATTGGAGATTTTATCTTTAATATCATGACTTGCTGGTCTTAAGATTGTTATAAGTTTTCATCTTTTGAAACACTGCTGGAATGATTGGTTAATGATGATGTTTATACGATTTTCTGGTTGTCATTTTTGAGTTGAAATTTTCTTTGCTGTCCTAATTTGAATTTGTTTCTTTTGATAGAGATAACTGCTTCTACCAGTGTGTCGCCATTGTTGGTAGCCAATTCACTTTTTCTATTGTCTTATAAGCTGCCTACTCCAATGTTTTGCAAACATCAATTTTTCATCGCAATTCTCGAATATACGACATTTTTATTTTTTCTGCGACATTTACTTATTCACCTTCATTTTTTTTTCACGACTGTAAGCGTGAAAACTTAGTCTTTCGAAGTCACTTTTAAAATCACTATCTGAAATACTCATTATCTTTTTGTCGATATGCCTTTTGCGCTTACCTTTTATTTATCATTATACAGCTGGCAAGAAGCACTTATGCTTCGTATTGATGGTGTGACTTGGTTTCATTAAGTGTATAATGCATTGGTATTTGGATTGGCTTTTTTTTATTTGACCTACTTGACCTTTGGTTTCATAATATACATGGGTATTATGTTTAAATCTTTCATACATATCCTTTTAATATAATCCCTATGTTAACGTTTTCATAACTATTGGTTGGTTGATTATATGAATATCCATTGGCACATTGGTTAATCTATTAGTTATATGAGCTGATACATTGGCACATGGTTAATATTTGATTTTGGTTTCAATTTGAATGATTTATCATTTAAAACTTTGGCACAATTGTTGATTGTGCATTGGGTTATACACTCACCATTGTTTTCATTGGTCAGCCAATTGATATGACTATTGAACTATGCTATAATTGGTTGAACTACTATGTAAATCGGCGGTTGTACTTTGGCAATTACTATTTTGCATGGCAGAGATAAACTCCACCACCTTCGCACGATGGCATTTATGCCTATCCCTTTTGCCCGTTCACTTCTGTTAGCTCGGGTAGCTTTGTTCCTGTGTGTGTTTCGATCCAAACCCTTGGCTTACCATGTGCTCGGCTCCATGGCACCAGTCGTGCAAATCGAGCCAAATGGCAACCAGGCCTTGTTAATGTTTGACAATGCCCGCAAAGACTTGGAGGAAATCGGATGGCTCACCTTTATACAGCGATTTGAGGGTTTTAACCTCTGTGTTGCAAGACAGTTCGCCTTGACTTTTGATGGTTGTAGAGCCAAAGTGGGTGACACCCAGTTGGAAATTGATGAGAAATTTATCAGCTCCTCTACAGGGTTACCTGCCATAGGATAGCGTTGGTTCAATAATTGTAAGGTCGAGGAGGTGCCATGGACTTTGTTGTTTGTCTCACATAAAGTCACCTCTTGTGACAGAGGTATGCCCATCTCTGCACTTAAACCATGATGGCACGACACTTTGATGATAGTCAAGTAGTTCATGACCTGTGAAGGTCGATACAGACTCGTTTTTCTCTACCACCTACGTTTGTTAATGATTTTTATGGGATACTCGTTGAATATGCCCTTTTGCTTTCATCGAAGCCTATATAAAATGTCGAAAAGGTTTAAATGGTAGGAGGCTGACAGTAGCCTGTTCCACCATGGGATTATTAAGCTTATTGTTGTGTATCATTTGAGTTTGCATGGTGATAACTGGAGAGCCTTCATCGCTCGTAATGGTTTTGAGGATATAGACCCTTTCCCTGTTGACAAGCCTGTGGTAATTGAAATCAAGGTCGAGCCACCTGTGCCCTTCCATATCCTATTACCCTCTCCTAAGCCTATGACCGACCCTAAGGTTGACTTACCTAACGCTATACCTAAGAAATATGAGACTATTAAAAGGCCTACGAGCAAAAATCCCAAGGCAATCCCTACTGCTAATGTCAAAGGAAAAAGGAATGCCTGTCTCATTTCGAGAATTGTGAGAAACAAACCGAAACCCTCAGCCACATGTCCAAACCCTCGCCTTCTCTTTCAAACCCCACATAGTCTTCCTGTGACCAATGTGATTTATGGTTGGAACGTTATTACATTGATGTTCCCATACTCCAATAAAAAATTCAGTCACTGGAAAGTCAAATTGAGGTATTGACCAACCAAAGAGACCAACTCCAAGCAATTGACAAGAAACAGAAGACAACAGGCTCGATCCTTTTCAAAAACGTTGAATCAACTACGACAGTTATCAACTCCAAATTGGCATGATCAAGCCGTCTCGTCGCTGTACAGGTATGATTTTTGATATCATTTTATTCTGTGAATGACTATGAGTGATATCGTGATTGAAATTCGGTGTTCTAATAGCTCTGTTATACTTTGAATAGCTCTGTTTATATTTCATAGTGTGTTCATCCTGTATATTGTTTCGTTTTGCTAAAAGTAAATTGAATTTCGATTTGGTATATGATTTGATTATTCCCAGTATAGCCATTGATAGATTTTGATTGGATTTGAATGGTTTCTTTTTTATTTAATTGATTGGTTTGCCAGATTGAGTTAACAAAATTATTGGTTTTCTTTCAGTTCAATTCGTTTTGTAGTCATCACGAACAAGAAGTTTTTCATGATCAATTTAGAATGAAATTCGTTTGGATTTGATCTCGTTATGATTCATGTGCTGTGATTGGCAAACGATTTCAATAAATTTGGTTGTTATGATGCTATGTCATATAATGTTCTATATTTGATCATTTCCAAATTGAGAAAAATGACTCTGTTTTTTTTTTGGGAAACAATACGCTCAAATAATATTCGTGCCCAAATCTTGGAATAATTTTGAGTCTATGTGAAAACCTTAGCTGTTCGATTCACTCTTATTCTGATTTGGCAAGTTTTCTCTATGAGTTGAGTTCAGATTATAATTGATGCTCTGTTTGATTTTTAATTTGTGAAACGAATTGGTCAAACCTGGTTATAATTCGTTTGATCGGAATGATTGTGATCAAAGTCAATCGATCTTGTTTATCCACTGTGCAATAACAAACGATCGTATATCTATTATGAACTATGTTATTTCATACTATTACGATTTTGTTTAAATTGATTTTCGCACCAGTTCGAATTGATCTATTCGTGGTATGAATTGTTTGCTGTATCAACACGGTTATAGCGATTTGAAAAAGATTGTGTCGAATTCATATTTCCTGTTGACAAGGCAGCGTAACAGTTGCTTGCCATTGGTTTTGATTATAATCATTCAATTTATATCAAAACGATTTCATAGCTGTTGGATTCAATTGGTTATGAAACGATTGCATTACTGTGCCATATAATTTGTCACCCGACTCTGTGGTAACAAACAAAACAGAGTATGACTATCTCTGTAGTCATTTAATTGATTTGGATCCCGTTTAATTCCGAATGGTATAACAAACTCAAATTAAATGAATTGTTTTCAAATGATTATTGGATGTCAATTAAGTGGAATCCTTTAAAATATTTTCAATTAATTTCAATGATGATTCTATATCTTATTTTAGACTAGCTACAGAATCAGAGGATTCTGTAGCTAGTCTATAGAATTAGATTTTTATTGTTTTATTAATAAAATATCTCTCTAACTTGTCTATTTCTGACTTGTTTCAGGTAAATTCGAATTGCATGGGACATGTTGGACTTTCAAGAGATATTTGGGTGTTTTAGTTTTATTTTAGTTCCCTAGATTAGTTGAACTTGGGATATTTTCCCAGATTTTATGTAAACAGTTTGATAACTTCCACAGGGAGGTTTTACCCTGTGGAAAACTTATAAATACTTATTATTTTTGTAATAAGAATCATCCTCACTTGTGGGAGAACCAGGCTATGCATTTTTAACACAAATTGAGATAGAAATTGATGTTCTACTACACCTTTCGCTTTTCATAATATCAATCTTTTGTTTCATGTTTATGTTTATCAATTTGTATTTGATTAGTGACTACTTTATCTATCACAGTCTTTTGCAGAATGATATGATTAAGTTAATGTAATACATGCCTGATTTCTTTCACTAATTTAAAGAATGCAACAATTACTTAGTTCAGTTAATGAATGACAGATTTCTCTTCTTCATCAATTGAACTATCATATATAAGTCTTTACATACAGGTTTATCTAATTGTAGAGATTTATAAATTACAAGATTGTTGTTATTTTTTATGTCTTGTTTGTCCTGTGATAAAACTTAAGGAGCATTGCAACTGTCATGTACGAGAAGCTTCTGGATGATTCAGATTGGGTTTCCTCCCTCTGATCTGCTTAAACAAGTCATCATGCCCAGGACAAATCTGGAGTGTTTCCAGGTCAGTTTGTTGTTTATTTGTTTAGTATATTTATTGGTTGTTTAGTTAGATATATGTGTAGTTAGAATTAATATATTAGTTGTTTAGTTTTAGTTAGTTTTTTTTTGTTTTATTTCTTACTCATAAAATTATAAAATCAACAAAAATATATTTCTCTGCCTTAGGACAGAATGAAAACAAGTTTCTCAGGCTTTATTTAAATCTGTAAATTGTAGATATTGTATATTTTGTGAATAAGTTATATTTCTGTCAGTAGTTAGATAGTTAATTAGTAAGAGGTAGTATAGTTAGTAGATTGTATATATAGAATAGTTAGATTAGTTTAGTTTGTTTAATAGTTAGTTTTAGATTATATTAGTTAGTTTGTTTGTTTTATTTGTTTTAGTTAGATTAGTTAGATTAGTTAGTTTAGATTAGTTTTGTTTTTTTTTGTTTTCTTAGGACCTTAGATCGACTAACGGAGCCGCTAAACCCGTCAGGGTGGTTCATTCCAAATGGCTTGGGTTATTAGAAAACCCCGGATTGGTTCCACTCTCTTAGTTGACGGATGGTGGATTTCGCCCAAATTCCAGTTTTTACACAACTTAATATTTTCTAGGCCTTTAATTTTTTCTTGCTGACCTTCATTAAGATCTGAAAATAGTTTATTAATAAAACTAATTTTCGAGGACAGGGATATATCATTGAGTTGCTTTTCTTAAGAGCAGGGACAGTGTAAAGAGTTTTTTTAAAGATAGTCGTGATTACTCTCAAATGCGAATTGAAACCGAGAAATCGACTCTCAAACAAAATACCATCTTTAACTAGCCTACATTTTTAGAAAAACATAGCAATTGATTCTCTAATAGCCCTTGACAGTTATTTTGAGATGAAGAATTATGTTCTCTTCTTCTGGACTAGACTGTAATATAGGCATGTTTGACTCAAAAAGGCCAAAAAAAAACAAAACATAGAAATAAAAACAAACCAGAAAAGAAAATGGAAAGAAAAAGAAACCAAGACAGAAACATATGTACAAAATGTGTATCTGAGAGTTGTCGGGTAAAATACCTTTTGAGATCTTGACCATTCACCGGGAAGGTGTCTGGCTGTCCCTCTAAATTCTGCAGGCAGAAAGAAATGGGACCTAGTTTTTTAGCAATTGAGAATGGTCCCAACCACAAATTTTGGAACTTAGTATGCTTGCCCTTCCCCTCATGAGGTTTGTCCCATTTGAGGACAATATCACCTACCTCAAAATTTTTGTCTGAGGCAGAATTCAAATCGAACCAGCTTTTGACAATAAGTTGACGTTGATCCAGTTTTTGTTTTGCTTGATCCCTTACCTCTTTTAACTTCAACAAAGCATTAATACGACTTTCCAAAGGAGGACAGTATTCTTCCTAAAACTTCTATGATAATTGCAGAGATGAAAGGAGAACGTGCAGTGAAAGAATTTCTTCCCTACCGTAAAGGAGGAAAAGGGGAGAATTACCAACAATGATTTTCAGAGTTACCCTGTCATCCCAGATTGCATTGAATAGTGCATTATGCCAGTTTTTGTGGTTTTCAGAGACCGTCCTCTTGATGATGTTGATTAGTTTTTTGTTACTCGATTCTACCAAACCATTTCCTTGTGGGTAATAGCAAGCATAATACTTTAGTTTTATCCCTTTTTCTAAAGCAAAAGCACTCATGTCAAGAGACGGAAAATAGGAAGCATTATCGAACACTAGACATTCAAGAATACCGAAACGAGTGATAATGTTTGAATTATGGAAGGATATTACCTGATTGGTGTTTACCACTTTTAATGGTGTAGACTCGGACCATCTGGTGAAATAGTCTGTCACTGTAATGATATATTTATGCTGCTGCGAGGAGGTGAGGTTAATTGGGCCAATGATGTCAAGACCCCATTGATGAAAAGGGAAATCCACCAAAACAGGTTGCAGCAGGAATGCTACCTTCTGTACTCAACCAGAAGCCTTTTGACATATTACACACTTGCGACATAACGCATGGGAATCTTTGAAAAGAGTGGGCTAGTAATACCCCTCCCTTAATACTTTGTGGGTAGTAGTGTCTCCACCGAAATGCCCACCAGCTTCCCCTGCATGTAATTATGATCAGACTTTATCTGCTTCATCTCTCGCCAGACAACGCATAAGGATTCCATCAAAATTTTGGTGAAACAATAAACCATTTACTAGTTGGAAAGGTGTAGATTTTAATCTCAACGCTCTCCTCTTTTTGGGATCAAGGTGATGAGGAGTTGATCCGTGTGTTAGATAAAAATTGATTTCATCATACTAAGGACTTGTAGGACTTTGTACACGATAGATTTTATTTTGATTATGTTGATCTTCAATTAACATATTAGTTTGATTATGTTGTTCTATAGTTGAATCAACAACTAATTTACATAAACCTTGGCCTCTAACAATTTGTGCTGGAGTGACATCGAGGTCATATTCTTGTAAGGATGTGACCCAATTTTCCCTTTCCTCACCCAGTTCTTTCTGTACTAACAAATTTCTGACAGTGGGGTAAGGAACAATGAATTTCGTTCTAGATTTCAGTAGATAAGATCGAAAATGTTTTACCTCTTTAAAAACAACGTAAGCCTACTGATCTACAGCTGGATAATTTAATTCTTCTCCCTTAACATTTGAACTCATAAAGGCAATAGGAACTTTGTTGTTTTCAACATTCTTTTGGGTGAGCACAGAGGTATAATATCGATCATAGGGAAATGTGCAAAGAGTGAAATCCCGTGAAAAGTCAGGGCTCATTAGGGATGGAGCCTCCACTATGGATTTTTTTATTGAGTCAAAAGCTTGAATTTCTAGAGGTCCCCAATGGTATTGCAAATCCTTTTTTATTAAGTTTTGTAATGGCCTGACCATCTCCGAAAAACTTGGGATGAACCTTCTAACAAAATTTATCTGACCTAGAAAAGATTGCATAGACTTTTTGGAAGAGGGGGGAGGGAGTTTTGAAATAACTTGAGTCTTCTCAGGGTCAATGACCATCCCTTCACTGGATACTATGAATCCGAGCAACTTGCCTTGTTCCACTGCAAAGACAAATTTTTTGGGATTTAGAGAGTTGTCATACTTACAACATCGTTGTAGAATAGATCTTAGATGAGCTAAATGATCTCCTTTATTATTTGAGAAGACAATGGCATCATCTAGATAGACTACTATAGATTGATTGATTAGACCACGAAAATCGATATCCATCACTCTCTGGAAAGTGGCACCGACATTTATAAGCCCAAAGGGCATCTTTCTATAAGCATAGGTACCCCATGGAGTATGGAAAGTGGTTTTCAGTTGGTCTGGTGGAGACATGAGGACTTGGTTATACCCTGAAAAACCATCTAGCAGTGACAATCTTTCAGAACCAGATACCCGCTGGAGAATCTATTCCATGGGAGGAACAAGGTAGTTGTCTTTATCAGATGCTTAGTTTAAATTTTGGAAATCAACACATAGTCAGATTTTTCCACTTTTCTTTCTTACAGGGACAAGGTTAGAGACCCACTGTGTATGTCTCACCGGGAAGATTATCTTTTCATTCAATAGTTTGTTTAGTTCCTTCTTGACTGTTGGTTCAAGTTTTGGGTGCATCTTTCTCAAATTCTGTTGAAAAGGTTGAGTCTGGGGTTTCATGGGAATAATGTGTTATATGATGTTAGGATCGAAGGTTTTTAGATAAGCATATGTCCAAGCAAATACATCCTTAAATTCCTTAAACAACTTAATAAAGGTTGAATTCTCTTGCTCAGAACATCCCATTCCCAAATTGATGCATTGTGGATTATCCTTAGTTCCTAGGTTCACTTTTAAATGGATCAAGGAAGAACTATTCGTTTTACAATTTACTGATTTTCTGAATTTATCATGCAGATCATAAAACTTTTCTAATCTTACCACAGATTTTGGGATAGAATTTACCAGATCTGATGTTGATTCCATAGATCTTGGGTCTAATATTACCGTAAAATTGTGGAGGTCTTTGTCGTGGGTGCCTTCGTTGATAACCGCACCTTGGAAAGTATCTTCCATATGCAGGAAAATGATGATCTGTTTATCATCATCGAAAACTCTCCAATTAGTGATGTTGTCTGGGACGGACGGTCTGAACAAAAACTTGACTGAAAATGCATTTGGAGAGAGGCCTTCTGCGGGAAAAAGTTTAGAAGCGACATTAGATAACAAGTCATCCTCATAATTATTCAATCTTGGAATAGAACTAATGTTAAATGCAAAAAAATTGTGCATTAGATTCCATACCTCAGTTTGATAAATTTTCAGGTGTGGAGATAGGCAATGAATGGAATTTTTTACTTGTCTGGCCACAATTTCTGAATCATCGAATACCATTAAATTCCATACTTTCAAATCTAGTGCCTTTCTAAGACCTTGCAGAAGTGCCTTGTATTCATCCGTATTGTTTGTGAATTCAAATTCTAATCGGCAAGGGATCAAAGTTTTGTTACCTGCTAGGTCTATGAGCACACATCCTGCACCGACTCCTTCTTTAGATTTGGATCCATCGAAGTAAAGAGACCAGATGTGATTCTCATAAGTTATATGTTACACCTTACGGAGAACTGTTGACTGTGTGCATGTCATGAGTTTTGATTGTTGTTCTGGGTCAATAATAGTAGAAGTTTCTGAAAAAGGTGTTCATCCCCTGCATTTCGGGTGAATTGGCGGAAGCAGTAAATGGTTCGTTAACGTTGTTTAAATCAATTACCGTAAGCTTGAGGTAACTCTCATGATTTATCTTGATTCTGTTAGGCTTTCCATTTTCTGGCAGCCATAAATGAGACCAATCTGTCGCAAAGTAACCATGCAGTTGTTCGGACCAATCCCTACTTAAAAATAAGGCATATACTTCAGGGATGTCAAAAACAATTATATCAATAATCTGGTGATGCACGAGCATCACCAACTCATCAAGTGAGCCAGCACATCAAGCAGAGATCAGCTGGATAAACAAACCCAAATTTTTGAAGTGCTTTGGGATTATTGCGCAAGTCTTTAATAAATCTTTTATGAAGGCGCATTTGTATATTGTATTGGACCTTGAGCCTTTAAGCTCTTGTCCTTAGTAGATAGGAGGCATTTAATCTAGTTAATGTGGGTAGATAGGATTTTTAATTCTAGATTTTATAGTTTAGAGTCCGAGAGGGAAAACGGATATAGACACCCTCATTGTACCATGGTAAGATAATAGTGAATAGTAGTGAATAATAGAGGAAGCATTTAGGAGAAGAGAAGAGCAAGCAGAGAATAGTGTAAGAAGAACACCCATGTACAGGCATTTGAATTAATAGAAGAAAGTTCTAATTCAAGCACATGGTTTGTGTTGTTTTCTCTGTGTATTGATGTTGTGCTCATGAATGTTTTCTTTCTTGTTATGCATTTTCTTTGTATATGCTGTGCATGTGATTTCATGTTTCAAACTGAAGTCTGAAAGGGAGAGAGAGTGAGTTTCAATTGTTTCTCTATCTGAGCCAGGAGATTCCTGCCAGGTGTGCAGTTGAATTCATCCACAAGGAGTGCGTTGATGAAGGCTAAGTAGTTTAACTTTTGTTCTCATTCACCTGGGAGTGGAAGTGGGTTGTTGAAGCCATGCAAGGGGTGCACAGGTTGGAGAAGAAGTCTCAGTTGTGAATCTGAGCAAAGGAGATCGAAGACTGCTGCTGCAAGAGTGTGCAGAGTCGGAAGGATTCAACACTTGGGAAGTGTTGCATGTTTTCCGCAAGGAGTGCGTGCAAGTCCCTCTGAAAGAATCAGAGTAGAAAAGCTCAGGAGTTATAGCACCTTTGTGATATCGTCAAAGGAGAGCACCAGGTTCTTGCACCATGAAAGGTTTCAGGCAAGAGTTGCAAGTGCGTGCACCGAGATCTCTTTTTCCTAAGAGATTGTGGAAGCTGGAGAAAGCTCAGGAGGAACAAGGCCTTCGAAATTATCGAAAAGCTGCACAGAAGATTTCCGTGCTAAGAAGTCCTCAAGAAGGGAGGAAAGAAATCGACGGTCAGGATTCGCAGAGGAAATTCGCGAAATCTCGTCAGCCGTTAGATCTCAAGGAGTTGCGTAGGGGTTAAGCCCAGAGGCAGAGGAGGAGTCCTAGAATAGTCATCGAGATAATAGAGTCATCGGGGTTTTGTTAAGCCAGAGAATCGAGACCTTGTGGTTCTCGAAATCCTGAGAAAGGATCCTAGCCATTGATCTCGGCAGGACACGCGTCAGACATCAGGACAGGAGTCAAGATTTTATCCATTGGGGATTTCAGGAGTGTGGAATCGTTGCATCAGGGAATCATGATCTGCGATATCCCGACGGGCGCTCAGAACCATCCAACAGCAGGGACACATGGCAAGAGATCCCGAAGAGTCGTGAATTGGAGAATCGGGGTTTCCGGAGACAAGAAACTCATGCATGTTGGAATCGCTATCTGTGATTTCTCGATAGGATCAGAACCGTCCATATGTGGGGACACGTGTCAGGAGATCCTGAGGAGTTGGGGATCGGGGAATTGGGGTTTTCAAAGAAAGGGAACTCGCGCATTTGGAAACCACGATACGTGATTTCCTGATCATTGCATAAGTGTGGGCCATTGGTGCCAGAGCAAAGGACAGGTGTTGGAAGGTCAACCCTCACAGGGAGTCAACGACAAGTGGCATCGACATACCGTGGGTTCATGAGTTGGAGCTGCAAGGGATTGCGTCAAGAAGTGCAATATCGCGAGAAGCAATATCCTGATAACCACAGGGTAGCGTGTGGGACCACAAGAGCGAGTGGAAGACAGGTGGCAGAGATCTGGAGATCTCGCGAACTCGGGAGTTCACAGGGTGAAAGCCTAAATCTTGGGAGTTTCAAGTCACGAGGATGCGAGGTTGTGAAAGAACGACAAGAGAGTATCGACGTTTCAGCACCTCGGGTATTGGGAGTTGGAAGCCCGAGGACTTGGTGTCGCGAGTAGCAAAGTCGGGATAGTGCGAGGCTGCGATAGAGAAGAAGTCCTGATAAGGTGGGAGAAGGTCAACGTTGACTGAGCCATCGGGAGTCAGGGATCCATGAGGATAGTGGATCACGACAACGCAAGTACTGATTTCCCAACGGGGAAATTCCCGATAAGAGCAAGGAAACTGTGGGTGAATATTCATCGGGATTCGGGGATTTGTGAGATCCGATCCTGTGTTTTCAGGACTCGCAATCTTGTGAGGTTATATTTCCTGATAAGACAAGGGAGATCATAAGGAGAGTCCTGTGGGTGTTGGAAAGTCCCGATAAGGGCTTTGAAGAGCGTTTCAGCTCTTCGGGCCGAAGGAAGAGAAGGTCCTGAGGGAGCAGACGTGCCCTGGGTGGCGCGTTTACGTCAGAGTGGTATCAGAGCAGATTTCTTGTCTGTATATTTCAGGCAAGAGGACAGAAGAAGAGAAGGAGCACTCTGATACACGTTAGAGTGGTATCAGAGCGATAAAATTTCTCTGTTTTCTGTAGCAGAGAAGAAGAGAAAATTTCACCATGCCGCCGAGGAGAGAAAGACAATCACCCGATCCAGAGGATAGGGGGAACTACAGAGGAAGAGGGAGACAAGCACAAAATCTAAAAATGGAGAGACATATACATGATCTCCGAGCTAGACTAGAAAATATGGAGGCAGCGCAGAGACGCACAACCAGTTATGGAGATCTGAGTGACTCCGAAGGAGAAGTTGAAGTTGAACAACAAGGAGAAGTTGCAGCCAAAGATGCAGCCAATGAGCGATTAATTAAAGCTATCACCCAGATAAGTTCGAAAACAAAGATGGACATTCCATCTTATGAAGGGAGTCTGGATGCAGAAGAGCTTCTAGATTGGATTAGAGCTCTTGACACCTACTTCGATTATGAGGATATTGAAGAGGATAAGAAGGTTAGGCATGCTGTCACAAAATTGAAGGGACACGCACCGTTATGGTGGGATGAGCTTCAAGAAGATAGACGTTCCAAGGGAAAGCAAAAGATTAAAATCTGGGATCGAATGATTGCGAAGATGAAGGCAAAGTTCATCCCAAGGGATTATCAAATCACACTGTTCAGGAGAATGAAGAACTTGAGATAGAAGATGATGACAGTGAAGGAGTATACTGAGGAATTCTACAAGCTAAATATCAGAGCAGGTCATCAGGAGAGCGATGATGAAAAAGTTGCCAGGTATATGAATGGCTTGAGATACGATATCCAGGATGAGATGAGTATGACAACCATCAGAACAGTGGAGGATGTGTATCAAATGGCATTGAAAGATGAAGAGAAGCTAAGCCGTAAGCCAACACAGTGAAGCCGAGGTAGGAGCCAGCCAAAAGGTAAGTCAGTTGCCAAAGATAGGCTCCAGAAATCCAAGGATGACTGGAAAAAGGCTCAGACTAGAACAGAAAGAGGTGAAAGTTCACAGTGAGGATAGCATGTTGAACAGCGAAGGCAGCAGACAGAACAGGGCGGAGGATATGCTGATAATAACACATTTCCTCATACCAGAGGTAGAGGAAGAGGCAAAGGTGGAGTCATCACATGCTTCACGTGTCGAAAGAATGGACACAAGGTAGTTGATTGTCCATATAGGAAGAAGGATGGAGGAGAAGCTCACATCGCCGAGGCACAGAGGTGAGATGCTGAGGCAGAATACGTAGAATACGAAAGGTCATTGATGATGCGTAAGGTTCTCTTAACACCCGATAAGGAGGTGGAGGACACAGCTCAAAGAAACAGACTTTTCATAACTGCATGCAAGACCAAAGACAGGGTGTGCAAGGTTATCGTGGATAGTGGTATCACAGATAATTTCGTTTCAACCAAGATGGTGGAGAAACTGGAGCTGGAGATGACTGATCACCCGAGCCCATATAAAGTTTCATGGCTACAGAAGGGACATCAAGTAAATTTCACTAAACAGTGCTTAGTTGACATCAAGATAGGAGGATATAATGATAAAATACTCTGTGATGTTATTCCTATGGATGTATGTCATTTATTTCTAGGCAGACCATGGCAATATGACAGGAACGTAATTCATGATGGGAAGATGAATACGTATACTTTGGAGAAGAATGGAAGAACACATATGCTACTTCCAATTAAAGATAAAGAAGTAAAACCAGAATCGAGAAATACTGTACTTCTCATGAGTGGGAAGGAACTTCTAGTGGAAGTAAAGAAGAAGGAAGATCCACAATTCTTTGTGGTCAGGAAACCAAAAATCATTTTGACCAGCACAAGAGTGGATGACTTGCCGGAAGAAATTCAGGAATTTCTAGAAGAGTTCGCTGACATTGTGGTAGACGAATTACCTCATTCGTTGTTGCCGATGAGGAGTGTGAGTCATCATATAGACCTCATACCAGGAGCCATTTTTCCAAACAAAGTTGCATACAGGTTGACGCCGCAGGAAAATTAGGAGGTTAAAAGGAAGGTACATGAACTATTAGATAAAGGGATGATCAGGGAAAGTTTAAGCCCGTGTGTTGTTCTAACAGTACTGATTCCAAAGAAAGATGGAGGTTGGAGAATGTGCACTAATTCCATATCCATTAACATGATAACCATCAGGTACAGGTTTCCATTGCCACAGATGGATGACTTGATGGACTGTTTAAGTGGAGCCAAATTATTTTCAAAGGTTGATTTGAAAAGCGGATACCATCAGATTCGCATGAGGGAAGGCAATGAATGGAAGACAGCCTTCAAAACCAACGAAGGGTTGTATGAATGGCTAGTCATGCCATTTGGTTTGATGAATGCACCAAGTACCTTTATGAGGTTGATGAACAAAGTCCTGAGGGAATTCATCGGGAAGTTTGTCATTGTTTATCTAGATGATATACTGATTTACAGTAAATTAGAGGATGAACACTTGAAGCATTTGGCCATAGTGATGAAGAAGCTATAGTAGGAGAAGTTGTTGATAAACATGAAGAAGTCCTCATTTATGAAAACGGAGCTCATTTACTTGGGTTTTGTTATTTCAGCTAATGAGTTGAGGATGGATCTGGATAAAGTAGAAGTGATCAAGAATTGGCCATCACCGAGAAATATTTTCAAGGTGAGAAGTTTTCATGGACTGGCTAGTTTCTACCAAAAATTCATCAGGAATTTCAGTGGAATTAGCATAGAGATGATGGACACAGTCAGGAAAAGACATAAATATTTTCATTGGACTGAAGAGGCAGAGAAGAGTTTCAACCTGTTGAAACAAAAGATCATGGAACAGCCGGTTTTGGTGTTGTCAGATTTTACGAAAGTGTTCCAGGTGAAATGTGATGCAAGTGGCTTTGCCATAGGAGCAGTCTTGAGCCAAGAGGACAGACCAATTGCATATTTCAGCGAGAAGCTGGATGAGGCAAAAGTAAAGTACTCCACGTATGATAAAGAATTTTATGCTATCATACAGGCATTGAAGAAGTGGAGACACTATTTGATTCCGAGAGAATTTGTTCTGTATAGTGATAATCATGCATTGCAGTTTGTGACTCAACAGGAGAAGTTGAATCAGAAACATGCTAAATGGGTAGAGTATATGCAGAATTTTACATTTGTAATTAAACACATTTCAGGTACTGCTAACAAAGTGGTTGATTCTTTGAGCAGGAAGTGTTTGTTGCTGCAGGAGTTCTGAGTCAAAACATAGGGTTTTGAAAATCTTAGGGACATGTACACAGGAGACTCAGATTTTGCAGAGGCATATGAGGCAGCTAAGAATCCAGTTCTCAGAGACAGAAGTCCATGGATAGATTACATGATCCAAAATGGATTGTTGTTCAGAGGAAATCAACTGTGCATTCTGAATTGCTCCATGAGGGAGAATCTGTTAAAGGAGAAGCACAGTGGTGGATTAGTAGGGCATTTTGGCCACGACAAGACATTTGAAAAGCTAAGCGAAGCATACTTTTGGCCAGGGATGCAGTCAGAAGTCAAGAGGTTTGTTGACAGATGTAGAATTTTCCAGCATTCAAAGGGCAAGAAGCAGAATGCGGGATTCTATCAACCATTACCCATACCCGAGAGGCCGTGGGATGAAATCAGCATGGATTTCATATTGGGATTGCCTAGGATGCAAAGAGGACATGATTCGATCTTTGTAGTGGTTGACAGGTTTTCTAAAATGGCACATTTATCCCATGTTAGAAGACCAGCGATGCGACTCACATCACAAATCTGTTCTTCAAGGAGGTCGTGAGACTTCACGGGTTACCCAGAAGTATAGTATCGGATAGGGATACAAAATTCATTGGACATTTCTGGAGGACACTCTGGAAGAAAATGGGAACTAACTTGATTTTTAGTTCTGCCTATCATCCTCAGACGGATGGGAAAACAGAGGTGGTAAATAGAAGTTTGGGAAACTTATTAAGAAGCTTGGTGACAGAGCACCACAACAGTTGGGACAATGTGTTGCCACAGGCAGAGTTTGCGTACAACGACTCAGTGAATAGGAGCATAGGAAAAAGTCCATTTGAGATTGTATACGGACAGAAGCCAAGAGGAGTTTTTGAACTGAGGGATTCAGAGCAGATAATAACTAAGAGCGCAAGCGCTGAAGAATTCGCAGAGGTGATGAAAGAACTTCACAGCAGGGTGAAGGAGCGATTGCTGGAATCAAACCAGGAATATAAGCCCAGAGCGGATCAACATCAGAGACAACTTCAGTTCGAGGTTGGTGATCTAGTTCTGGCACATCTAAGGAAGGAAATGTTCCCAAGGGGAACATACAACAAGCTGAAAATGAAGAAAATTGGGCCATGCAGAGTCCTAAAGAAATTAGGAGAAAACGCTTATGGGATTGAGTTGCCGGATGAGATCGGAATATCTCTGACATTCAATGTCTCAGAATTATATCCGTATAATGCTGAGGAAGTAGGAGTTGGAGGTGATGAACAACCAGAGGTTCAGTGGCAGAAGCAGATGCCGATTGCAGAGAAGCCACAGACGGAGCGTATACTCGACAGGAAGGTGAGCAAAAAGACCAGACGAAAGGAATACTATGAGTACCTGTTCAAATGGAAGGGCCATCCAGTGGAAGATGCCAGCTGGGAGACTGAAACAGATATTCAAAAGCATGGACAAAGCATGCAGGAGCTCATGGAAAATAGCCCATGAAAGTTTTCAAGCCGAGGAGTATGATGCAGGAGCATCGCCAACTCATCAAGCGAGCCAAAACATCAAGCGGAGATCAACTGGATAAACAAACCCAAATTTTTGAAGTGCTTTGGGATTGTTGCACAAGTCTTTAATGAACCATTTATGAAGGCACATTTGTATATTGTATTGGACCTTGAGCCTTTAAGCTCTCGTCCTTAGTAGATAGGAGGCATTTAATCTAGTTAATGTGGGTAGATAGGATTTTTAATTCTACAATTGATAGTTTAGAGTCCGAGAGGGAAAACGGATATAGACACCCTCATTGTACCATGGTAAGATAATAGTGAATAGTAGTGAATAATAGAGGAAACATTCAAGAGAAGATAAGAGCAAGCAGAGAATAGTGTAAGAAGAACACCCATGTACAGGCATTTGAATTAATAGAAGAAAGTTTTGATTCAAGCACATGGTTTATGTTGTTTTCTCTGTGTATTGATGTTGTGATCATGAATGTTTGCTTTCTTGTTATGCATTTTCTTTGTATATGCTGTGCATGTGATTTCATGTTTCAAAATGAAGTCTAAAAGGGAGAGAGAGTGAGGTTCAATTGTTTCTCTATCTGAGCCAGGAGATTCCTGCAAGGTGTGTAGTTGAATTCATCCGCAAGGAGTGCGTTGATGAAGGATCAGTAGTTTAACTTTTGTTCTCATTCACCCGGGAGTGGAAGTAGGTTGTTGAAGCCGTGCAAGGGGTGCGTGGGCTAAAGAAGAAGTCTCAGTTGTGAATCTGAGCAAAGGAGATCGAAGACTGCTGCTGCAGGAGTGCGTAGAGTCGAAAGGATTCAACACTTGCGAAGTGTTGCATGTTTGCCACAAGGAGTGCGTGCAAGTCCCTCTGAAAGAATCAGAGTAGAAAATCTCAAGAGGTATAGCACCTTCGTGATATCGTCAAAGGAGAGCACTGGGTTCTTGCACCGTGAAAGGTTTCAGGAAAGAGTTGCAAGTGCGTGCACCGAGATATCTTTTTCCTAAGAGATTGTGGAAGATGGAGAAAGCTCAGGAGGAACAAGGCCTTCGAAATTATCGAAAAGATGCACAGAAGATTTCCATGCTAAGAAGTCCTCAATAAGGGAGGAAAAAAATCGACGGTCAGGATTCGCAGAGGAAATTCGTGAAATCCCATCAACCGTTAGATCTTGGGGAGTTGCATAGGGGTTAAGCCCAGAGGCAGAGGAGTCGTCCCAGAAGAGTCATCGGGATAACAGAGTCATCGGGATTTTGTTAAGCCAGAGAATTGAGACCTTGTGGTTCTCGAAATCTTGAGAAAGGATCCTAGTTGTTGATCTCGGCAGGATACGCATCAGACATTAGGACAGGAGTCGAGATTTTATCCATCGGGGATTTCAAGAGTGTAGAATCATTGCATCAGGGAATCGCGATCCGCGATATCCCAATGGGCGCTCAGAACCATCCAACAGCAAGGAAACGTGGCAAGAGATCCTAAAGAGTCGTGAATCAGAGAATCAGGGTTTCCAGAGACAAGAAACTCGTTCATGTTGGAATCACGATCCGCGATTTCTCGATAGGATCAAAACCGTTCATCTGCGGGGACACGTGTCAGGAGATCTCGAGGAGTCTGGGATCGGGGAATCAGGGTTTTCAAAGAAAGGGAACTCGCGCATTTGGAAACCGTGATACGCGATTTACCAATCATCGCATAAGTGTGGGCCATTGGCACCAGAGCAAAGGACAGGTGTTGGAAGGTCAACCCTCGCAGGGAGTCAACGACAAGTGACATTGGCATATCGGGGGTTCGTGAGTTGGACTTGCAAGGGATTGCGTCAAGAAGTGCGATATCATGAGAAGAAATATCTCGATAACCACAGGGTAGCATGTGGGACCACAAGAGCGAGTGGAAGATAGGTGGCAGAGATCTGGAGATATTGCAAACTTGGAAGTTCACAGGGTGAAAGCCCAAATCTTGGGAGTTTCAAGTCACGAGGACGCGAGGTTGCAAAAGCGTGACAGGAGAGTATCGGTGTTTCGGCACCTCAGGTATTGGGAGTTGGAAGCCCGAGGACTTGGTGTCGCGAGTAGCGAAGTCACTATAGTGAGAGGCTACGATAGAGAAGAAGTCCCAATAAGGTGGGAGAAGGTCAACGTTGACTGAGCCATCGGGAGTCGGGGATCCGTGAGGACAGTGGATCACAACAGCGCAGGTGTTGATTTATCGACGGGGAAATTCCCAATAAGAGCAAGGAAACCATGGGTGAATATTCATCAGGATTCGGGGATTTGTGAGACCCGATCCTGTGTTTTCAGGACTCGTGATCTTGCGAGGTACGATTTCCCGATAAGACAAGGGAGATCATAAGGAGAGTCATGTGGGTGTTGGAAAGTCCCGATAAGGGATTTGAAGAGCATTTCAGCTCTTTGGGCCGAAGGAAGAGAAGGTCTTGAGGGAGTGGACATGCCCTGGGTGGAGCATTTACGTCATCTGGTGGACTTTAGGATTAGACGATAATCTGATAAGGACATTTTTTAATTCACCTATTACCTGAACACTGGTTCGATCAAGTTGAATAATTTTCAGACTGGAAGGTTGAACTTCAGCATTGATTTTTTGGTAGATGGACCAAGGCATTACATTTGACGATGCGTTAGAATCTACCATACAATTATGTACATTCCTATTGGAAATTTCAAAAGTCAACAAAAAATGTGGGACATTTCCATGAGTATTAACCACATAACTTTGTTGGTTTTTAGTCGCAGTCCCTGGAATTATTTTATCTACATTTGTCATGCTTTTTACAGCAAGGTCTCTTTTATCATAGGGTTCTAGTGTCATTTTAACAGAGACCTTTTGAGGTGTTTTAGGGCTGTTTTCTGCAACCTTGCTGTTGTTCAGATTGTTGTTTTTGCTATTCTCTGCAATATTCTAAAGCATCTTTTGCAGAAGAAAATGAAATTTCAACAATTCATAAACATAGATGTTAGATCTAAGTTTTTTAAGGTCTTTAATCAAATCGTATTCTAAACTTGGAGTTGCTGAATTATGTTTAGTTTTAGTTTGTTTAAACAATTTTTGAGGCGCATTAGTTCCAATTTCAGAAGAGGATTTATTCGTTGTTTTGCTTTTGGTATTGTAACGATGCACCATTTCAAAATTGGCTTGAAAGATACTATCCGAAAAATTCCCGAATATGTTGGGAGAGGGTTCATCCTCTTCCACTTTTTCCTATTCAATCATGTCTTCAGAAATCTCGGGGGGAACCAAGTTATCATGTGCTTCCAGAATTGTCTGGATATCATACTGTAGGCTTTCTAGATTTAGGCCTTCAGAATTTAAGTTGGGACGGTTTGTGGGAAAAGGATTTCTAAAAGGGGGTTTGTAAGGCCCTTTGCTTGAAGAAGCTTCTTCAGCTGATCTCCTTAAATCCATAACTTGATTTGACAATTTCTGAATGACCTTATGTAAACTTTCCAGATCTAAACCGTCTGATTGAGTTTTGGTTTAGGGAGGTCTAGGAAGAATTTCTATTTTCTTCTTGGAAGATGAGGTAATATCTACCTCATTACAGATATTGTATTTTAGGCTTAGAATATCTTTCTCAATTTGGCTTACCTCCTCGAAGGCTTCCAATAATGTTTCTTTCTTAGACCTTTTAACCCAGATTTCGATGTTTTGGTGTAGGGCTTTGGTGTAGTATGCAACAATAAGATTTTTAGTAGGCATTGAATCAGTGGGGATTCGATTTTTTAATGTTAGAAACCTTTGATTAAGTCTTTTATTTTTTCCTTGGAGTTCATCTTTTAACTGGAAAGTTCCATGACTAAGACTTCGAGAGATTTGTCATCTCTGAATTTCTCGAGGAAACAAGATTCAAATCTATCCCAAGATACAATGGTGTGGGGTTGTTGGGAAAAATACCAAGTAGAGGCATTGCCTTCAAATGTGTACGAAAAAAGTCTACATACTACATCCTCATGTTCTATGCTTCAGATTCTAATGGCTAGAATGAATTTTTTATATGATCCTCAACGATCTACTTGGAATTTGGATCGAATTTAGGGATCCATTTCTCCAGATGTTTAGGCAAAGGATGATGGGGTCCAGGTATGGCCACAACATCTTGATCGAGCCAAGGTCTGGCAGGATTTTTTGGATTTTCCATAGGCGTGGGTGGTGTCGAAGGCTGAGATGAAGAACTGCCTTCATCCGATGACTCTTCTCCTAAAGAGGAGGGAGATGAAGGTAGTGGTGATGGTGGGATACCAGATCCTCCGGCTACAAGAGTGGGTGAAGAAATTAAACAAAATAAATTAGAGACAAGAACAACAACATGGCAGAAAAGGCATAATAGCCAACACACACTTATTCACTCCAATGTTACATATTTATATTACAATGGGTGATGCCACCTCATAGAGAGATTTGCTCTAGATCCTAAAATCATGCATGATGACTAGGCTAGGCAATCTTAACTAACTCATTAGTCATCACTTGAGGATATATTACTAATATCCTAAATGAATAATACAAATATAGGTGACAATTTAGACTTAGTGATTGGTAAAGGTAAGCCATAGGCTAACAGTGGGGATGTGATCTGGATCTGTAGGATTTAGGGTAAGACCAATGCCTTCAAGTTTCTCTCTAATATCATAAAAATATAGTGGTTGATTAAGTGGCTGACCTGGTTGTCTGATACAGGCCAAAGCACCGTGTGTCCTTAGAAGTGATTGACGAACAATTTCTTGTACGTCGGACCCTGGGGGGTTTGGTGTTACTGGCTCAACAGTAATCTGAGGATTCTTGTTTGAGGTAGTTGTTGTTTGAGAGGTAATTTTGTCATCAGAATGACTTCTTGTTACTATAGGTGAGCGAGTGTGTGGGGGAGTAGTCTTGCGACCTCCACATGCCATCAATAGTGTTCAGGCCCTCCTTCTAGTGCCATTTGTTTATGGGAGAAAATGACCGTCTGTCAATTGGAAGAACGAGTCTTGATTGGGGTTGTCTAAATAACCCAAGGCGTTTGGTATGACTCGCTCTGACAAGTTTAATGGCTCCGTTGGCCAATCTAACAGTCCTAAAAGAAACAAAATAAAGAAAAAGAGCAAAGTAATAGTTAACTACTTGGTATATATATGTACATATGTGTCTATATAACTACTTTGAAATAATATTTACAAAACATATCCGTTTATCTAATTTCTATGCAAGATATACAAGTTATGAGCTTTAATTTGAACTCACGAAAATCAAATGAAAAGATGGCTCTTTTAACAAAAGTAGATAAAGAAAGCAAATAAGCTATTTTTTGTTTTTATATTTATTTATCTATAAGATTAAATATCAAAATATACTATGAAACAGGAATATGTGAATGGTCAAAACCAGACCACATATAAGTGTTCTGAAAACAAACAAACGATAAAAGAAATAAACTAACCTATTAATGAGTTAATGGGCATGCACCCAACGTCTGTATGATCATGAAATGCCCAACCAGTCTGTCCAAGAGATAAACATGCTGTGAACCTTGAGACTGTTCAGAATAAATGCCAAAACAATATATTGACTGTTGTATTTTAATAACAGAATGATAAGACGCAAATAATAACTGTGATATTTGTGATTGCAAGCAATTACACATAAGATAAATCTAACTGTAACAACCTACTTTAAATCATTCAACAAAATTAAAGATAAACCTTATCATTTGAATTGAACGAGCGATCACTAATTTTAATAACTGAAGCATCAAAAAGTGGACAATATTTAAAGAGATTATCTTGAAGACATAATAATTTGTGAAGACAAAATCTATCAAGAACTATTGAGTTATCAGGATAAATAAATCATAAACAAAAGCAACATTTATAGATAGCTAAAGCATAAGTGTAAATGTATCTTTCATCCAAATTCGTGTATAGGCTCTCCACCTTCAGCCCTAGGTCAAGATGTCTTAATTACAAAAATAATGAGTTTTAAAGCCTTCAGAAAGGTAACTGTATTATCTTCTGAGATAAGATATTGATTACAAAAATAGAGGGGGGATATAACCACCCCAGATCACACTAAATCTTTTAAAATCTAAAAAAAAAAGTTTATTCCTGTTTATACAAAAATAGATCAGAGATATGGCTAACAAGCCCCAAAAATGCTTCAGATCACTTGGTCGCCATAAAATCCTAGATATCCTGAAAAGAAAAGATAAAATAGAGAAAGTTAGATATATATTTAACCATAATTTTGCAAATTTCGAATTAGAATAGACTGACTACATAATCTGCTGATTTTGTAGCTACTCTATTTTAGTAATGAAATCTAATTTATTCATTGAACAAAATAATCTAATTTATTTAATGAATAACACTATTTTAAGATAAAAATAAATCTTACCTCTAACTGTAAAATCAAATCATATGACATGATCTCAGAATTTATTATTGTTGTTGTAGTCTCGACATTTTTTAATATAACATTCCCTATAGTTTTCATGTGTTTCCCTTGTCTTTGTATGATAGACTCGAGCCTATGATTTTCATTTGTTAATGGGTCGACTTGATCAGTAAGAGCTTTGATATGTGACTGTAAAATAGGTATATCAGTGTAATACTTGTCAATCCAGAACATGCAAGTTTCACATTGTGACTGTGTGACGGTCCATTGAGAATACCCATGGTTGTGCACCGGAACATCCCCAACATGGACTGTATATTTGTTACCCAACTTAATACCTGGAAACCCTTCATTATGTTTTAGACAAGGTGATAGATTATCCATGAAGTTGTAAGACTGATCGAGGTTTGTTTGGAAAGAAAGAGGGTCTTCTTCAACAAGAAATCTATCAATCTCAGAATCTGAACTCTCATGGATCTCGATCATCTTGATTGAGCTCACATGAGGGTTTGATTTGTTTCACAGCTTCCTCGAAATCAACCTTCTAGCTCCCTTATTTTTAAAACCCAAATCAATATCACCTTTAGATGTCTTGCCTACAGGTCTATTTGCATTTTTGACAGAGACGTTAGGCTGCGCATCTTGCTCATGGGCCTGCTCAACAACTTTTGGGTCGGGTAAAGGCTTACTGTGGGTGGTCGTAACACATGATTGGGTAGATGAGGGGAATGTTCTATGATATACTATGGTTTCCTCAATCACAGGTTTGTCAACCTCTACAACATTGGGGTTAGCAAAACCATTTCAGGTTAAAAAAGAATCCCAGCCATCGTTTTGCAACTTCAATTGATGTGCAAGAATAATATTTATAAAACTGTGGTGGAAAAGTATTGAATCCAAACATTTCTTTTTATACATCTTAACCATTTTATATAGGCTTCTCCATAGGTAATAAGACATGTTTAAAGGAAACCCTATGGAATTCATCAGCAGATGTAGGTGATAAAGAAACACAAAACCAAAACGACGTTCACATGTCACAAATTGTTTCAACACTACAAGAAAACCATGCCATCGGGTTTTTAATAAGGACACTGACATACCTTTCTCACAACCATTGATATTTCAAGATGTAAATAAAAGACTCCATGGAACCTCTTCTACCTTAAAATTCTTGAACCACTTCTACCCGTTCGTAGGGAGAATTTTTGCTTGGCTTAAAAATTCCTCTGTGACTTCGATTTGAATGTCCCCCACCTTAGCTCGACATCTATCAAATGAGAGGGAGAATTCCTGAGAAGTTTGTAGGTTGAAACCCTGGAATTTCTCAAGGAAAACAAGCCAATCGTGACCCTCGAGATCCTCCCTTGCATCATCGCACATGAGAAAGGTCTGAGTGCCATTGGGTTCAATCCTAACAACCGGGGCCATGGGAAATTGATAGACAATCACCCAAACACAGTGTGTATGGAGGGTTTGTAAGAGCAGATCAGATCTATACTCTAGGCCCAAAAATCATCAACAGTCTATGGCGTATGAGCATAAAATTCACAACGAAAAGATAGACATTGTTTGAAATGAATGCGAGGGGTGTTGCAAAACCCAAGACCAAGATTTGAAATGATGGGTTGACTATGATCAGACTGCCACCTCCCATATAGTACAAGCCACGACCAAATGCATTAAAATAAAAATGAGTGCGCAACAAAGTGCTTTCGGTCCTAAATTTTGGGAGAGGGAAACTTATAAACCAAAGTCTAGTGACAAGGGAGCATATTACCAAGAACCACAAAAAAACATATCAATGCTTAAATTAAATGGTCCTTAGTTGATCCGAAAAACAATCCATAAGCATGCTTGATATTTGAAGAGTCAAAACAAAGAGAAGAAACTTCATAGCAAGGAACAAGACTTCATTAAAAAACTGTGGAGCCATTTTTCCTTTCATAAACTTTTCAAATAGAGTGGTAACACAGTCATAAGTTTTAATGCTTCGTTTTCATGCTTTCAGTCATGAAAGAAGCATGAAAACAAAAAACAACACTAGGAAAAACTGAAAACTTACAAATGTCCTTTCATAAATCACTTATGAAGAACAGAAAAATGAACGACTCCAGTTAGGTATCTACATGGATCATTATTTGATATAAAAAGTTGAAAATATGTTGGGCTGCCAACACAACCTTGGAAGCTACTTCGTGATCAACTACTCCCTCGGGAGAGCCCTCTGGTGAGTTAGGAAGAAAAGGTTGGTAACCTTCCGGATCTTCCGGGGGTATCCCTTGCATCCTTTGTGAACGATGAAGGTCGATGTGGGCTGAACCAAGTAAAGAAAAAAATATATATATGGCCAACTGGAGAAAACAAACAACATTCACTAATAGAATCTAGGAATCAAACCAAACAAACAAACCTTCTTGTTTCGAATTCACTATTTGGTTATGAAATATAACATCATGAAATCAAGACAAGAAGGGGCTGGGATAAGTGGGTGGAAAAGTTACGATGAAAAACTCCTTAACGGACTTACACCCTGGTGCAAGCTCCCACAGATAATCGTAGGTATACCCTCCAAGGCGCCCAAGTGAGTTTGGCCAATGTCGATTCCAAGTACCATGAAGACTTGCCCCTCCATAGTCACCTCGTGTATAGACCCTAAATATATAGGCTACTAAGGTTACCAACTACAACAGTGATGCCTAGGGAAATAATCGATAGTCTGATCCATGTGCAAAGGCAGGGTATCTAGCCTGAAATCAACTTGAAAGGCTTCCACTCATCATTGTGGCTATACCTTCAAGAAACCCCCTTAATATGCTCAATCTCTACACCAATACCAACAAGGAAGGGCGAGTAACTCTGCTAGTATTAATATGACCTCAGGTTTGACCCTTGTCTAAGAAGGGCTTCCCAGGAGAAAATGTAGCAATTGTCCCTATCACAAGATAGTATTGTATGTTTTGATTGTTTGGAGAGTGTACCTAACAACCTATTCCAAAGCACTATCCTAGCTAATATTGGTGAAAAATATCCCTAGAAAGTAAAAGTTACTAATAAATTTTAAATTTACGCTATGTTTTAGAAGTTGTTGCTTACTCAAAAAGGGAGATGGAAGTGAAACTAATAAATACAATTCCAAATAATCATGAACTACAAATTTTCCAATTTCTTCTTATATTTCGAATGTAAAAATTTTCTTATGAGAGATTGATAAAAGAATAAATGAATTTGGTTCTTCCTATCTAAGAAAAAATCAAATATTTGATAACGAAAGGAAAAAGTAGTCCAAAAAAATCAAGACACTCTCAATACCATTCCCAAATCAAATTCACAATGTAAACAAAAACGAAAAAGACAAGAAAACCTTTCGACATAAGCAAGAAAAAAGTATTTCTAACTCAGCAGACAATTTGACAAATAGAATGAATCCAAAACTCAAAACAAACCAAAGACCCTTTGTCAAACAAGCACTCAGATGAAGATTTGAGATTATATCCTTGTGACAATGAGTATGAGCAAAAACTTGCAAAAAGAAAAGAAAGACTTTCAATCACTGAAAACCAACCACAAGCAATTTTTAAACTCAGGAATCAATCAATCATGGGCATAGGAAGTTCACCCCAGGATACTAAGGCAAATCTAGGTGATAAAAGGAAAAATGACTCACTCCATCAAAACCTACAGGAATCGTCGCAGGCTAGGTATAGGACATAGTGTGACAAGCAAGGGTCGTTGCAAGCCACTGTAAGATAAGAGTGTGACGTCGTTGCCCTGGATCGGCTAAACAGGGGGTGACGTTTCAGGTTCTTCATAGGATATCAATAAGGTACAGTGTGACAATCTCTGTAAATTTGAAAAAATTGGGAGAAAGACAAAGAATCCAAAAGAAATTCTAAACCTAGGGAGTCTAGATGGATCAACCACAGACTCAGAGAATGGAAATTATCAGAGGAAGACAGGCTAAAGGAAAATGGGAAGAAAAAAGTCAAGAGAAGGTCATATCCCCAGTATGGTCACCAATTTTGTTATGGGACTTATTGTTAAATGCGAACATAAACAGATCTCCCTAGATCCACCTAGATCTAGAAAAAAACAGAACATAATATGATTCTTTCCCTAAGCTCTAATCATTGAGTTTACTATTTAACAAGAGATGCGCAACATACCGTTTAAATATCACTTCCTCTTTCTGTTGTTGTCCTAGCTTCACTCCAGTGCTCCTGTGATATTGGATCTGTAGGGGAACACAAGCCAACCAAAGTGAAAGAAATATAGCACACTCAAAGAGAACTTATGTATGTGATCAAGGAATCATACAATAAAACAAAGAAATTTTTATGGGAAAGAAACATATCATTGTATTATATTAAAGTGAAAGTGGAGATTACAACGAAATCCTTGATGTTTCAAGGTCCCCTTCCGATGACCCTTTGCTCCAACACACACACTTGCTCCAATCTTGAATGAAGAAGATCCACAATGACTTGATAAACTGAAATGAAGCTCTCAAGAATGATCCAATACAGAATTATCCATACCATCTTGGCCAATTCAACCTTCATTAACCTTCAAATAAACCTTAGCCTTATCCATGAGAAATACCTCTTTATATAGGGGAAAGAGAGATGGTTAAAGATATTAGGATGATCCCACCAAATCAGAGAAGCGAGTAGGATCGCAACCAGATGGATGCCACCTCAGCTTCTAGAAGATCCCCTTCTATAACTTTCGTGAAGGTTGAATTTGTTAGCACCAGAAGTCACTCCTAGATTGCAGTAGGAGTAAGCCTGATACCCATCAGTTTTATATGTCACGATAATGAATGGGGGTGGTCGAATGGATGCAGACCCAAGAGAATATCATTTTAACTTAGAAAACTAGGCCAGGCATGCACAAGAAGGTGAGGTCCTGATCTAACTTCAGTCAGGAAGTTGAGCTTAAAATGAGCAGAGGGAAGAATCTGTGACAAAGATGAACAATAATGCTATGGGAATCAGGCCTTCCAGCAGCTTGTAGAAGAAAAACAAGACGCTGAAAATGTGCCTAAGTGACACAGTTACAACATCACAATGATCAAACCTACATCACAATGTTGTTGTAACAGCTCGACTGGATCCTCCAATTCCGAGTTACTTAGTGTACGAAGGAGAAGATAACATAGGAAACTGATTTAAAACCAGTAAAATTTACTGTCATGATCAAACATACATCACAACAACACAATCACCCTCGACTGGATCCTCCAATTCCAAGTGTCTTAAAGCAATGTTTACAGAGAGGTGGAGAGAAACTGACTTTCATTAAGTAGGAAATCTCACATACAAATGCATAACCAGGAAAACCAGTGCTTCATTAAACTTTTACAATTGGGAGCCTAGATCAACCATCGACGCTAAAAAAATGGAAAAAAACACCTATATATACTCCAAGCAAAACCATAACAACTAGTTCGAGTTCACGCATTGAATGCATTACGGTTGCATGCTTCTTGATAGACTGCGCATGCAGTCTCTGGTCAGTCGTGAACTTCGATCAAACACAAACGCACTCTAGAACGGGTCTACACATGAGTTGACAGACATGCAGTCCTTTTTGTACTTTCCATTTATGGCAGAAATGATGTCCAACCACCATCAACTTCTTTAATAACTGCCTCACTGGGATCAAGTAATACCCTGGTCAACTCTGCTTCTGAAGGACATGGAGGCTTTCTCATTCTTCCATCTGGAATTTCTTAGGGACTTCATGACGAGGCTAGCAAGGAGACTTGGGAGTTAGCATGATGACCAAAGCACATAAAATCAAGTGGTGAATGGACAATGACCAGGAAAAGGCAGTTTGATAGCTTGATGTGGAGATGAAATGAGGAGAGGCCATGTGGGTGGATGTGGCAGAGGTAAAGCGGCTGGGAAAACATGGGCGACAGATCTCATGGGCTCTGATATGTGAGAGCCAGCTGGAGGGGACACAGGGCTTAGAAGAAGACATGGGGGTACATGATCGACAAAGGGGGAAAACACATCGCTAGGATGAGTGACTTGGAGGAGGAGAAAATAGGTGTCGAAAGATAAGAGGGATGAAGAGAAAGGGACATGACACAGGGATGCGTGGAGGATAGGTGCATGGTTTTGAATGGTGGGAGGAGAGCAGGGATGTGATAGGAAAAAGAGAGGGGCAGGGCGGGAGATAGATGGCATCAGGAGGTGAGAGTGGGAAGTGGTAAAAAATCCTTAGGGGGGGGTCCACATTTGAAACCACCCATGTCGAACCCCCCCTATTAAAGGTAGAACGACGGGGGGGGGTCCATAATTAAACGTGCTCTCATATCGAACCCCCCCCCATTAAAAGAAGAACAACGGGGGGTCTGAAATTAAATATCGACAACAGATCTAGGCACGTGAACTCTAGCCATCTAGATCATCCTCCGCTTTAGAATGGCACACCTTCGCACCAAAACTTAGGATAAGTGGGTTTTCAACCCGCTTCTTATCATTATTTTCACCAAAACACCCCTTTACATGTTTATGTGATAACATTAGTCTCCATGGGAGATAGATTCCTCCCTACGAGGCTCTAAGAAATTTTATGCAGCATTAATGCCTTGTTGTTGGGATATGAAGTCATTTATTGAAAACCAAAAAGCAAACAGGAAAACAATATTTACAAAATCAGAGGATCCACTTAACACTCAAATAAAGAACTTCTTCAGAAAATGCTCGTTCACAAAGCCGCCAAAAACTTCATCCCCCTCCAAATCCTACAACCTGTAGGTATTGTTTAAAAACACTTCAGGGACTTTGAAGGGCCCAATCCAGAGGGATTCAAACTTACTATGTTTTCCTCTGTCCTGCCTGGGTGCATCCCATTTAAGCACTAGATCTCCCAGCATGAATTTCTCCTTTCTTGCCTTTCTGTCAAAAGCTTCCTTGATCTTCTATTGATGATCATAATCTCTATCCACTACCTACTCTCTGGTCTGTTGGACCTCCACCAGTTGATGAATTCTCCTGATCATATCATCAGGCTCTCCTTGACACTCTTGAAAGAATTTTTCTATAGGTAGAGCTAGCTGAGAGGGAAATACAACTTCATAAACAAGTTGGAAAGGGTAGATGCCTAGGGACCTCTTTGTTGTCACATGATCATCCCACAGAGTGAATTTGAGTTTGAAATCCTAGGCCTTCTTATTGTCTTCCAATAATATTTTAATGAGCTTGATCAGACTCTTGTTAGAAGACTCTGCCAGTCCATTGCCTTGGGGATAATAAGGAGTGGAGTGAATAATTGAAATCCCAAATTACTCAAAAAACTTTATCAAAGGTTCAGACTTGAAGGATGCATCATTGTCAGTAATGATTCTATCTAGACAACCAAACCTTGCTATGATATCCTCTAGGAAACTGATGATTACCTTGGATGAAGCACTTCTGGTGGGGATGGATTCTATCCCTTTGGTGAAATAATCTGTTGCAGTTAGGATCCATCTATGCTAACCACTTGAAGCAGGATGAATATCCCCAATGAAGTCCAATCCCCATTTTTGAAAGGGTGTTGATGCTACTACAGGTTTCAGAGACAAGGATTTGAGTTGTTTCTTTCCTGAAAAATTTTGACACTTGATGCAAGCTCTGATCTCTTTGTAGACATTAGTGAATAAAGTGGGTCAGTAATACCCATCCCTGAGAATTTTGTAGGTTGTAGTCTTCCATAAGTGATGTCCCCCACATAGGCTGCTGTGAAAATCAAGAGTAATTCTTTGGGCCTCCCGTGGATCCAGACATATCAAAAGCACTCCCATGGGGTCTTTCCAATATAAGACCTGGCCAATAAGGCAATATTTGATTTCTTTGAGTTTTAAAGCCCTTGCCTTGCTCTTTCCTATTCCATCAAGAGGATTTAATTCTTGTAGAAAATATATAATGTCTCCATACCATATGCATTTTGATAAAGGTAAGTTGTCCTGAGAGCCTTTGTGAGTCAAATCAGCCTGCTGATCAACAGATTAATTGTTAATGAAGTTAACCCCCAAGTCTTTACAATTGGATTCAGCCAATATCTTGGATAAACCTTGACCTTTAACTAGCTTGGTAAGTTTTATTTCCAAATCAAACTCAAGGATTTTGGCAATCCATTTTCTCCTCTTTCCATCTATGTCAGGTTGAACAAGAATCTCCTTCACAGAAGTTGAAGGAACATATGCAATGAGCTTCGAGTGCAAGACATGGACTATGAAATCTTTGAGAGCTTTAATTAGGGAATATGCCTATTTTTCCATAATGTCATACCTGATCTCAGCGTCCCTTAGGTATTTTCTTAAAAAGGAGATAGGTTGCTCAAGACCTGCATCATTCTTCTGTAATAGAACATCAGCCACTGTATTAAAGGAAGTGAAAGGAAAGATCAAGAAGTTCTTGGAATAATTAGGACCGATAAGATTAGGTGCCTTAGTCAATGAGTTTTTGATTTGATCAAAGGATTCCCTGGGTTCAACATTCCATTTTGGCTCATTTCCCTTCCTGAGCATGACTATAATGTGCTTCACCAACTCAACAAAATTTGAATCAAACCTCCTTAGAAAGTTAATCTTCCCTATGAAAGATTGAAAATTCTTTTTGGACCTTGGGAGTGATAATTCTTGGATTGCCTCCACCCTATTGGGATCAATTCTCACTCCCTCAGCAGATACTATATTCCCCAACAACTTTCCCTCCTTCATGGAAAACAAATATTTTTGGGGATTTAAGGAAAGACCAAACCTTCTGCACTTCAAGAAGACCTTCTTTAGATGACGACAATGTTATTTATCAAATATGTAAAAGACTGTTATTTCATCTGGATAGATCACCACAAACTGATCCCTTTCCCCAATGAAAGCTATGTCCACGGCTCGCTGAAATGTTTCCCCTGCATTCATTAATCCGAAGGGAATTTTGGCATACATGAATGTGCCCCAAGGACTGGTGAAGGCTATTTTTTCTCTGTCCTCAGGCAGGACGGATATCTTATTGTAGCCTGAAGATCCATCAATCATCGATATCCTTGATGCACTAGTTACCCTTTGTAGTATATGTTCCATCTTTGGTAAGGGGTAATTGTCTTTCTTTGAGCTCCTATTCAGATTTGTGAAATTGACACAAAGTATGATTTATCCACTTTTCTTTCTCACCGGGACCAGATTGGCCACCCATTCAGAATATATCAAAGGGACTATGATTTGGGCATCCAACAACTTCTTTACTTCTCTCTCCATGACAGGAAGCAACATAGGATTGATTTGTCTTAGCTTCTGCCTAAACGGCTTGGCTTCCTCTTTCAGGGGAATCTTATGCTCAATGATAGTTGTGTCATAAGTCTTGAGATCTTCATAGGTCCAAGAAAAAACATCAACGAATTCCTTCAATATTTTAACATACTCAACCCTCTTCTCTTTTATCAAGTTGCTTGACAATCTGAAAAAATTTGGCTCTTCCTCTATGTCAATGTTACACTCATCCGTATCAGCATTATCTTTTGAAATTTGGCCCTTTACTACTACGTCGTTTTTATCAAAAAGCCTTTCCAAAGGAACCAGTCCCTTTGGAATGTGATTGCTAGGCATATAAACAATATGATGATCAACAATATTGTTCAGAATATTATTAGTATAACGGTCATCTTCAGAAGTAGGGTCTTGATCAATGTGCAATGCTAAAAACTCCTCAATAGTCTCTAGGAATTTTTTGATTTCAAGATCATCCTCAAAAACCTTCCAATGCTTGGCATTGTTAGGTATGGAGGACTTGTATGTTACTTCTGTATCATACCTGAGCTTAGGTGTCATAGGGACTATGAAATTTCTCACTGAAGTAGCCAGGGAATCATCCACATTGTTCTCCTCTCTGGGGATGAATGAAATGTTGAAATCTAGGAAAAAACTATCTATTAAATCCCACACTTCATTCCTATAAGCTCTGAGCCTTGGATGCTTGGCTTGGTAAATATTTTTGATTTGTCTTACAACCAAATCAACATCTCCAAAGACAGGTATTTCCTTGATTCACATGTCCCTTGCAGACCTCAAACCCAAAGTAAGAGCTTCATACTCTGCCACATTATTGGTAGCTTCAAACTCTAGTTTGTATGAAAGAGATATGGTCTCTTGAGTAGGGGGAACAAAAATATTCTAGCACCAACACCATTTCTGGAAGAAGCTCCATCAAAGAACATTTTCCAAATAGAAGTGATTGAGAGAGAAACTTCATGGGGGGGAATTGGTTTCTTTCTGATTTGAAGAGGGGCCTCAGGGATATTGGTGAGCTGCAATAAGATGGATCCTAAATCAGTGTCTAGGGAAAAGATGGGATGATTGGTAGGATCTTCCTCATCACTGAAAATGTATGACAACTGAGCTTCTCTGTACAGTCTCCGATGATCCCCTCCAAATACTGGAATGGTAGCATATGTGAGGTCCATATGCAATGTTCCCCCAAGATGTTTTATCCAAGATCTCGACAAGAGCATGCCAAACTTGGGAGGAACATCAACCACCACAATGTCCATGACCACACTCTTCATGGGTAGCTGAAACATGTTTACCACCAGGTCTTTTATGACTCCAAGACATTTCAACCTCCTTGAATCGAAGGAGTACAAATCATGATAGGCCTTTGTTACTTCCAGCTCGAGATCTTCCATAACTATTTTTGGAATGAGGTTATGGGAAGCCCCTAAGTCCATCAGTCAATTATGCAACACCTTGTTATGCATGTTCATGGATGTGTATAAGGGAGGGGACGAATCCTCTCTGTATTCTACCATAGGGCATAAGATGACTGTGGGCTTTTCATCTTGGAGATTCACTGAGTTTGTGGAAAGATGAGGTGGCTCAGACTGCAGCAGTTTAGAGATGGGCCTTTTGAAATATTCATGTTTAACCAACTCTGAAAGGGGGACAGGGATTTTGATTTTTTGGATTTCATGCTCAAATTTAAAGGAGGAGGGACGCTTCATAATTTATCTCACCTCTGGGACAAGGTCTTTAGCTGTCGGTGAAAGATTCTGAGTTTTCTTTTCCTTGGTAGTGTTTTCTACAAGCTTAGGAGGATTTTCTGCTATGAGAGGCTGATCAAGGATGTCAGGCCTCCCTTATTTATTTTTTGACCTAAGGTTATACTTATTTGGACTGCTACTGTCTTTCCCCCTTTTACTCAACTCATTTATTTGGCTATTCATGGGGGATTCTTCATATGCAAATTGATTCAAATGGGCAATACAATGAATTTCAAGGTCTAACTCCTTTTCCTCCTCTTCATCATTAGCCAGGTTCTTTTAGAGAGGAGTTTGAATTCTCTGATCATCCCTATCTTTTTTCCTTTGTTCCTGTGGCATAATTTGAGGAGCATGGTTGTTTGGCCTTCTTAAGTTTCCTCTGCTATCAATGTTTTGGGGATTTCTGTATGTCTTCTTCCCCTCCATTTTAATTTTATCCATCTCTAAAGACAAAGACTTTACCATCTTGGTCAATTCATCTACTTGAGGGTTAGCTATAGGAGAACTAGAGGTTGAGGCCTCAAACCTCCCTCTTCCCATGTCTCTGTTAGATTTTCTTCTGAGCCAATTAACTGCTAACACATTGGATTCTCCTTCCAGGGCTGCATCTTGTATGTTAGCTAAGGAAGTATCTCCTCTTTCTCTGAGCAGGAGGCATAAATCAGGGTCAAATATACTAGCATAAGTGATTTTTGCAGAGGATTCTGATGGCTTTATTTCACCAGGGATCTTATTGTACAACAGCTAGTTCGAGTTGATGAATTGAAGGAATTACGTCTACATGCTTCCTGACAGACTCTGCATGCAACCTCTGGTCAGTCATGAACTTCAGTCAGAAAAAAACGCTCTCCAGAACGGGTCTGCACATGAGTTGAAAGACATGCAGTCCTTTTTGGACTTTCCATTTATGGTGGAAACTATGTCCAACCACCATCGACTGCTTTAATAACTGCCTCATTGGGAATAGATAAGACCTCAGTCAACTCTGCTTCTGAAGGACATGGAGGCCTTCTCATTCTGACATCTGAAATTTCTTAAGGACTTCATGACAAGGCTAGCAAGGAAACTTGGGAATTGGCGTGATGACCAGAGAACATAAAATGAAGCGGTGAATGGATGATGACCAAGCAGAGGCGGTTCAATAGCTTGGTGTGGATATGAAATGAGGAGAGGCCATGTTGATAGATGTGGCAGAGGGAAAGAAGTCAGGAAAATGCGGGTGACAAAACTCATGGGCCCTGATATGTGAGAGCTAGGTTGAGGGGACACGGGGCTAAGAAGAATACTTGGGGGTACGTAATCAACAAAGGGGTAAAAATCTTTGCTAGGATGAGTGAACTAGAGGAGGCAAAAACAAGTGTCGGAAGATAAGAGGGATGAAGAGAAATGGACATGACGGAGGGGTGAGTGGAGGATAGGTGCACATTTGTGAACAGTGGGAGGAGAGAGGGGATGTGATAGGTAGAAGAGAGGGGTGGAGTGGTATACAGATGGAGCCAGGAGGTGAGAGTGGTAAGTGGTAAAAAATCTTTAGGGGGGTCCACATTCGAATCCACCC
>JZKD02S1691646.1:436401-450123 GCA_000966675.3 Picea glauca
ACTCCAATCTTAGCCAATCAAACCCGTTTTCTCTCATATTGGACCCCCCCCCCTTAAAAACAGAACAATGCGGGGTCCAGAATTAAATCTCAACCACAGATCTAGGCGTGCAAACTCTGGTCATCCAGACCAGCCTCCCCTTTAGAATGGCGCGCCTTCACACCAAACTTAGGATAAGTGGGTTTTTCAACCCGCTTCTTATCATTCTTTTCACCAAAACACCCCCTTACATGTTTATGTGATAACATAATTTTTCTTATCCTTTTGACATCATCACACCCCAGCTGTAGAGCATCATGTAGAGATGTCGCAAACCATTTTTAGGGCAGGGTGCAATGACGAGGAATCATCTCATCTTGCTTATGGTGTAGCCTGTGACGACCTTCCCTAATAGGGTTTTCTAGAAGAGAAATCCAATCACCTTTCTCATGAAGATAGGCTCTTTTGGAAACATGCACACATATTTGTCAATGGATCACTAAGATGACCAAAATAATGTGTAACAGGTTTTCGATCATGATAGGCTGTAAGGGGAAAGAAACTTTTGATTCTCTTTCAGCTGAGGTCTGGCACTGTTGCTACAGGAAAATCCCCCTTCTGAAAGGTGGATTCCCTCTTGGATCCTAGACCTCTAATATCAAGACAGAAAGGTGCTAACTTTGGTTACTGACATCCCTTTAAACCTAGCTAAGCGAATCTATAGAGAAGAGGAAGAAGATGTACCTTTTTTTTTATTTTTGTTCTCACCCAATCCAATTTGAGCTCTGATCCCAAATCTCTTCAACAAGTCCTGCAATCCAATCAAATACAAATCATGCTTCCTATTCTACTATGATTAGTTTGAAACTAAATCTATCCATTAAAGACAAGTTCATGTAGGTATACACAATCTTGAAGGAAATGGGCCAAGCACATGTATTAATGAGAACTCAATAGAGATACTTATAGACCTTTGATGAAGATGTAGCAGCCTCTTCCATCTCTCTTTGTCCAACCCCTTGCTCAAATGATCCACAAACAAAATGACTTGCTTCATTGATTATCTCCCTTATGAGAACATTATTTTGATGCCTTCAATGTCTCCTCTTTTCACCATGAGGAGGCCTCCTTATATAGGCTTGGAGAGGCCTAACCACCTTATATATTCTTGGGATAGGTTGAGGATATTTATCCATCAGTTGTGGATTCTCCCTAAGATCCATCCTTGACCTCAGATTTGAATCAAACTGATTTCAGAGATAAGGGGGATCTTCTCCTGATTTTCTCAATAGCATAAAACTCCCCCAGAATGGTTCACACAGTGCTACAACGCTCCCCCAAAGGAGGTCAAGGAGCACTAGCACTCCCTTCTAGTGGGTAGGGGAGCACTTCCCAAGATTTCCTCAAAACATCCCAACACTCCCTGAGAATGGTGCACAGAGTGCTACAATGATCCTCCAAAGGAGGGAAAGGAACACTAGCACTCCCTGATAGTGGGTAGGGGAGTGCTTCCCAAGATTTCCTCAAAAAATCCCAACTCTCCCCCAGAATGGTGCACAAAGTGCTACAACACTCCCCCAAAGGAGGGAAGGGAGTGCTAGTACTCCCTACTAGTGGGTAGGGGAGTGTTGCCCTTCAAAATTCATTTTTAAGTGGTCTTTCTCAAGGAAAAGATTTTGTACTCTTTGTCAAATGATCTCTTCTTATTTAACTAGTCTCTGAGGATGTCTTCAATTGTTCCTTATGATTTCATTCGAGACACGACATAGGAAAGATGACAGTATGATGTTTGTGACACTTGTGAGACTTGCGGCCAAAATGGGACACTTGCGACACTTGTAATGACGACAATAGGTCGTCATGGAAATGAGTAATTTTGTTGTGTAATAGATTTCCCCCCAAAGTGCGAAGTTAGAAGATAGAAACTGATGACTGAAGTAATTTGTAGACTTTTTCGGGCATGGGTATGGACTCAGAGAACTTGGTAGAAGCTGCATACAACCATCAGACAAATTTTATGATATATTTTGAACCCAAGGCATGCATACCTATGCTTGGGTGATAAATACTTACAAGGTATGGACGCCATAAGATACACTGTAGATCCATAATTATATTAACAAAAAGGTATAGCCACCTAAGATACAATGTGGATATATACTTCCATGACATGAACTAATTGTAGCCATGAAAAATACATAGTGGCTCTATGAGACACCATGACATAGCCACAAACCAATACAAAGTGGATCTATGTGACAATATATGTGTCAATATTCAAGAGAAACTTCGTCACAACCTGGGCAAAGTACATATCAAAGTGATCACTCAACCCAGGGTATTCTTACCGATCCTAATGCTGTATGAGTCTAACCATGTGAATAGATGTCCTGATGTTGAACATGGCAGAAACCACTTAATTATCGGTCAATGAGGTAAATTGTTAACAAGTGCGAGGGAAATCACCATTGATGTCAATGGCTCCCAAGGTACCCTAGTACATTCCAGAGAATGTGAATAGATGAGCTAAAGTTTAACATATGTGGAATCATTTGATCATAGGTCAATGATGTAAACCTACTGTCGGAAGCAAGGAGGCCTGCCATTGAGGCATGCAGGTCCCAAGGTACTAACTGGTTTCTAAGTATAATTCCTGGATAATGCACTGAAGTCGATAGGAACAGATGCATCGCAGGAGGGCCTTGATGTATCCTCCATCAACGACATGAAAATAACACAAAGATGTAAATTGGTGGATCAAATTAACATGGACTGACATGGGTATTGAAATAGGAAATTTGTGATGGTTGACTCTCGAAACAGATACTTCTCTCGAACACTAAGGCACAACAACAGAAACATGACATGGACCAAAACATGATAATGCAGTGGATACTGTGACTTTCGTCGAGTGACCCAAAGGAGTAAAAAAACTGAGAGGATTGGTTCAGGGCAGAGGTTCAGTGGATTAAAATGTATGCAAAGACAAAGAGTCATTTTCAAGGGCGACTGTAAGAGTGACTTGTGATGTTTTCAAAAACTGCTTGGCTTGCTTCCTTCAAATTCCCCCCCCCGTCCATATAGACAAGTACCTCTTTTTAATTTAACGATATCAAGGAGGGTAACACATGCTCGATATAACTCACCTTAGGTAAGTCCCTCTTCCTTTGTTTAACGAACTGGAAGAAGTAAGGTTTCTGTCCCATATGGGCCCTTCAATGTATATTTTTCAATGAGTCCAGAGAAGGTAAACTTGGTGATTTTTCATGTTTAGAGAGTCCAAAAAGAACTTAAAGAAGACTCCATTGTTGTCCTTTTTGGTAATTTTAGTCTCGTGAGGTCGAAAAAGAGATAAATTATCACTCGAAAGATGCCCTTTCAAACCTTTTAAAGGAAAGGAAGCAATATCACTCGGTAATCTTTCATGTTTAGAGAGTCTGAAAAGAGATTAAAGGAGACTCCAGGGGGTTCCTTTTTCGTATAACCTTTACAAGTCCAAAAAAGTGATAAAACTCTACTCGGTTACATTCTCATGTATTTTCAAGCATGAGAAAGAAAAAATACTAAGCTTGGTATTGGTTTCATTTTTACATAAGCTTGGAACAAAATTAAACTATGCTTGTAAATTCCCAACATCATTTCCAAAGGTATGGATACCTATGGATGGTTGGTACTCTACCCCCAGCTTGAAAGGATAGCGGCATAACTCCATAATGATAATAAAAGACTGGAGACATGCCCCCCCAAGCTTCAATTCATTCACCGACTTTGAGGTTGTCACCAATTTCCATCCTAGATGGATAAAAAGGATTAGGGTGGATGAAATGAAGGTTCAAATATGAGACCTGACGAAAGATTCAACTCGACATCTATGAGATCTAGAAAAAGAATCGACTTGATGGGAGAGGTGACTATTTCATTTTTTAACGAGCTTGAAATAGGAAAAGAACTATTCTCAAGGCTCCAGGTTCAATCCCCAGATTTTCTGTTTCATTTTTTAACGATCTTGACATAGAAAGGAAAAAATATGATCATAGATTTTGTTTCATTTTTAAACGAGGTTTCTACATAAATGAAAAAACTATCCTCACAACTGGTTTCATTTTTTAATGAGCTTGAAATCACAAAACCATTCTCATAGCTTTTATCTTGATCATGGCTTCCAAGAGGACAATTCTCTAGAAGGACACCATGTTAAGGAACAAAAGTTGGACATGGATTCTAAGAGATGTTCACTGGATGGAAGAAAAACAATCTAGAAGGAACACATGTCGAGGTCTGTGATAGGGGTAAGGAGATCAGGCTCCAATAGGCCTATCGAATAGATCACCATGTCAACTACTGGATCTAATTCATTGGAAGTTGAAGTCATGGGATACAACGCCACATAACTGACCTATTGCAGGGGTGATACTGACTGCATATAAGACCCATTTAGGGAGGTCATTGGTTTGGTAATCAAGTCAGGACCAACACATGAAATTTGATCAATATCCACAATTCTTCTAGCGTGAGGGAAAGATATCACACAAAAAAGAGTGGACATAATAGTTTTCATGGCATAGACATAATCTTGCCCAAGGAGTAAATCGAAATCCAAGGGGTCCTGGACTACCATAACATCAATAAAGATAGTTTTCCCTCCCAAAGTTATGGGAAATTGGGGAAGGATCCCTAAAGGGTGACTGGTTCTTCAGTTAAAAGAAAACATATTTTTGGTAACCAGCACAAGCTGAGGATAACCCAAAGCTTATGGGATCAGATTGAACACTTTGGTTGCACTCTTCAAAGGAGGAGTGGGATCAATCGATGGCGGAACTGGATCGACCACTTTGGCACTCTTCAGAGGAGGAGTGGGATTGACCAATGTTGTAACCATAGCAACCACTTTGTCACTCCTCAAGGGAGGAGTGGGATCGATCGATGGTGGAACCAGAGTGACCATTTGGGTTTCACTTTTCATATGAAAAGTGGGGTTGATCTATGATAGAACTGGATCAACTACTTTGGTTAGTGGTTCAATCGAGGATGAAAACAGATTGACCACCTGATCAAATGGATTGACCAATGATGGATCCGGATTGACCATTTCATTAACTAACGATGGGTTGGGAGTAATCTTATGATAACCAGTTGGAAGTTGAAGCTTTTTCAAAAGAGAAGAAACCTCGTCCATACGAGAACAAAGGTGAGAATAATTATCACCTTCACATAACACAAAAGAAATTTTGACAATTATATTCTTCTACCAACCTTAACGTCACTAGTTGATGGGGCGTCACCAACATGTCTAGCAGAGGCCGATGATGTGGAGGACCACATTTCTAAGACCTTGGGAAGACAAGGGAAATCCCTCAGAAAGTGGTCACCCTTACAAAGACTGCAAGGGAATTTGGGTTTCATATTCTTCGTTGTAGTCTTGTCAACCTCATTAACACACCCAGTACGATTAATAATAGTTGGTTGCTTGGATCCAACATTTGATATGGTTGGAGTCTTGCTCCTTTTCGGGTTCTTCTTCTTCTTCTCTTTTCATTTCTTCTTCTTCTTATCAACCTGGCTACTTGCTTTAGATCTTTCACTAAGCGAAGAAGGATAAAGGGAAGTAGACTTAATGGGTGAAGAAGGTGAAAATTCGACATGAGGTTGATGTGTGGGTGGTGTACTTACATCTGAAGCATTAGGTGCACCTGAGTCACTGGGAATATTCGAGATCATTGGAGCGAGGAACAACCAAACCGGTAATCCGATGGTGAGTCCCGAAAGACTCAGTGTGGGAATGTACGGAGGACCAATGTTTCCAAAATAAGGAAAGGTGAAGGGTTCCTTGGGATAAGGGGTTCCTACATTGGTACTCCCAGGAGTTTATGCCATTAACATTGACTCGACCTAAGGTCCACTAACTAAGAAAAACAACACATGCTATGAATCTAAGAGAAAACAATCAAACAAAACTTCCCACAATGAAACCACTAGTTGGTGATGAAATCCAATGTCACGAGGTCAATATAGGAAGGGGTGGGGATAGAGAGGGTGGATAAGTTATGTTGGATACCTTCTTAACAAACTTATGCCTTGGTGCAATCTTCCGCACAATAATTGTGGATTTACCCTCCAAGGAGCCTGAGTGAGTTTGACCAACGTCTGTTTCAAGTACAGTGAGACTTCCCTTCACCGTCACCTTGTGTAAGACCCTAAATATTATGGATACTAAGGTCACCAACTCACAGTCATTTAATACTAATACTAGGCTTACTGGAAAGAAAATAAGAAATAATCCTTTCCTTCTCCTAACCTTTCTGGAACTCCAGATTCTGAATAAAATGGGTGTTTGGCCCCTATTTCTCTTTGGAAGGATATTTCATCCACTAATTGGGTCCGATTCCAGTGGGAGCTATTTTTTCTACTAAATCAACCGCCGGCCCTGGGCGGGTACATTCGACAGTCCAGTCTGAACATATGGGCAGGATAACAAGTTTGAAAACCTTCAAGAGAACTGAGGACAAGTGGACTGGTAGAACTCCATAGGACCCCGAATGGATTCAGAGTTCACAAAGTACCGAGACCAAATGAAGATAGTTGAACCTCAGGAAGAACCCCCAATATACGATATGACTACTACGAACGGTTAAACCACAGAGGGATCATCTGCGTAACTCTCCCGAACACGACCTCGTGCATAACCCCTATGTGAGAGGGGGATCCCAGTAATCTTATATGAAAATTGGATTTTCTCTTCCTATCTCAAGATACTAAGTTTGTTTGATAGCTTTGGAAATTTATCCTTTCAACCTATTCCAGGGACCTACACCTTAAGCTAATGTAAGTTTTCTAACATAAAATGTAAAAATGTCTGATAAATTTTAGTTTAGCGCTTGATTTTAAGGCTGTAGTTTACTCAAGAGGAAAATGGAGTGGACTAAATGATGTTTTGACCGACTCTAAACAATTAAAATAAATGAGAATGCAAATATTTCACTTCGATGAAAGATATATTACAAGAAGGAGAAAATTTTTATCATTCCAAAATGCATAATGTCCCAAAATGCTAAAAACCATGCAATTTCGCTACTTCAAATACAAGCTAGTTTCACTACCCAAATGCAAGAATGCATCTATCTTCTTTGTTTTATTATAATGTATAAAGAAATTAAATACAAATCCTTCAATGCTCCATAACTTTCAATTAGAAGAAAGAGTCATATGCAGATGCAAAAGACACGAAGCGACAAAGGTTTCAAACAAAGCATGCACTCAAAACAATGAGAACTAAAGAAAACAAGTACAAACTTGTTCTAACAAGAAATCAATCAAGGATTCAAAAACTTACAAACATTCAAGGAGTATGTTGATACGAAGTTTAATTTGGTATCCCTTTAAACCTAAAGCTTTTATTTTTCCTAGTCATGGAGACGCCCTTAGTCCTAAAAAAGAGTCAAAAGTCTTTTGATTTTTTGAGTTTCGGCCTTTCAAAAAGAATGTTTTCGTAACTAACAACTACAGAGTCCCAGTGCCGAAATCCCAAAAAGGATTTATATTAAAGTAATAATAATAAAAAAAAGTGGGTGCTATAAGTCCCGATGCGCGTTTTACAAAATATCCTTTAATTGAGACTAATTAAACTATTAAACATGATCAATAATTCATTAATATTTCACGATTCGAGTTTCCTTGTATCAAAGGGTTTTCAAAGCGTCAGCCCTTGAACTCCTGGGCCCCGATTTTCTGAAAAGAAGAAGTTAATTACTAGTCTTAATTGATTAAAGTGTTAATACAAGTAATCAATGTCTAAACTAATCCCATTGTGATTTCGAGATTCAGGGTTTGCTTATGACATACCTCATGGGTATAGGATCCCCGAAATTCCAAAATGTGAAATCGCAAATTTTTTAACAAATTTTAAAACGAATGTAAGTTAGTTTAAAATAGGATTAATAAAGTTTAAAATGACTTTTCGCGTTTTGCATTTTGGGATTTGGTGAAAGCAGTCCTTTCGAAACTCCAGTTTGAAATCATCGATATATGGTAATATCTGCAATGGACGAATAGAGATATTTTTAAGTTAACTATGTTTCCTTGGGCATATCTCCCTCATTAAAACATTAAATCTTTACCGCCTGACTCAGTACGTCCTTCGTAAGAAGGGTTAAAGGTTAATAAAGGTTTGGTTTCTTCAAATTTTCATTCTTATTGTTTAGACTCAGGAGTGGATTGCATTCAGAAAACTTACGCATTTCTCTCTACGATAGAAATTCATTCTAAACACGAACATTATGGAACCTAGAAAGGCACCTAAGAAAAGTGAAGAAGCAGCGGAAAGCTCAAGCCCAAAAGGAGATGTCATGTCTGATACTACACTGCATGCCATTGATTCCATCAAATCATGGAGGAAAATTTTTGAAACCTTGGACTATGAAATCAAGAATTTTCCCGATGATTCTGAAAAAAAACTACGGGACATAGCATAGTCTGAACTTCACAAAGTAGCGATGCGCCCATGACTCATGACATACAACGATATGATTAGTTGGGATTTAGAGAGGACATACGTACAAAATAGAATCATTTTGGATAGCCAAGGGGTCGGCATCGGCTCTTTCAGACCAGAGCATATACAAGTAATATATAAACTGTCTCCCAATTCTAAGTACATTTACAATAAAGAGTTTGTAAGTTAATTTCAAAGGAAAGAATGCACAGAGGATAACCAAACATACCTCGGCATAATCAAAGACTGGTGGAGACACCCAACAAAATTCAGGGATGATACCCATATCATTTATGCCACATCCTCATTGAATGAGTGCATGGTCTATGTGGCGATGATGTTATGTAGAATTTTCAGGAAGAAAAGTCCTACCCATTTCCCTACAGAATGGGTGCCCCTTTTACATGAAGTAGCCGAAGGCTATAGCTTCAATTGAAACAAAATTCTATCAGATAACCTAGCTAAGGAGGTTATGGAGTATCAAACTACGAGATCCATTGGAAGACCAGTAGATTTTTACATGTCAGCATACACCATGGATGTCATATGTTTCACAACTCCTTTCCCTTTGATGAATTGGAGTTGGAACGCAGATTACACTGAACCTATTCATGAATATCATTGTAAGATGCGGGAAGAAAATGAAAAAGATTGTTTTTACGAAATTTTTCATTTTGTGGTGATACTGGTGCATCAAATGTTTTATATTTGTGCACCCCCTCGTATTTCAGAGTCAGACATTGGAAACCTCAAGATGGTTGCCGATTGGTTTATTGAGGAGAATTTCTCCTATATCAGGGTTTTCGGATCTTCTATCCCTCCTCTTGCACTTCCGAAATTCCTCCTTGATAGACTGGTGTGTAGGGAGGTATCTCATGAGATAATAACAGGTGGTATTGTTATAGAGCTGAAGACATCTCAAAAGAAGTTTTGGCCAGTCTTTCCCGCACAGATTGGAAGATTTTCATTACTCAACCTGGGTCATTCCAAAGTTGAAGCTACAGCTCTAGAGGAGGTCAAGTTGGTGAATCTCTAACATAGGAAACATGAACCTTACCAAACAGTGGGAAACCACATGGCTCACTCTGGCATGAAAGAATTTGAACATGAGGAATCCCCTCGCGGTGACATTTTCAAAGGGATCAAAACCTACGAAGAGGTTTTAGACAGGGTACAGACATTATCATCTGACTTGCAAACCAGTCTTCTAACCTTCCAGAGACACAGACGAAGCGGTTTGCCCAAGGTATTGCAAGGAGAAGCAACAACATCTCCTCCAAAAAAAGAAAATATTCCCCCAGGATTCGGACAGAAAGTGCAAGATAAAGAAGACACCGAGGAAACTCCACAGGGGGCATAAGGATCTTCTCAAAACAAAGAATTCCCATAGACAAATAATCCAGGAGAAGAAGCAGAAATAAGGTCTGAGACACCTTTCGAGTCCAGTCAATCTACCCCCCCTTCACCATCTACTATTCATATTAATACCCCCAAGACAACAGCAAAAATAAAATCCACAGAGTTGGGTAATCCCATCACTCCCTTGACCCCTTTACAATCTACTTTTGGGTTCCCTCAGGTAGGAGTCATATATGCTAGTGACCTCAACCCTATCTCTAGAGAAGAAATACCTCCCTCTAATTACTTTTTCATTAAAAAAGGGAAGGTTGTATTAAAGAAGGATAATGTATATGAGATAAGGTGGTATGGTAAACAAACACAGGGTGCTGGTGGATGGGAAAAACTTGGAAGAAGGAGATTTTTCTACAGAGGTGGCGGGCTCCATGGGAGCACTGGCAACAACAAATCTATTCACTGTTGGCAATATGAGAGCAAGGTTGGAACAAAGTAACCATAGGATAAGACAAGAATTGGTAAGACAACTACAGGCTAAATTGAGTTCAATAAAAGGCCAGGTTATAGATTTGAAAGTTTTTCAGGACCAATCACTGGAAATATATGCAAAGGTAGAAGCCGAGAAACATAAAGTAATATCCCAAGTAGAGATTATTAACAATTATTTTCAGGAAGCAAGCAATGATCTTGATAATATTATTTTTAAAGAAAAAGAAGCTAAAGCGGCAAGGGCCACTTTCCAAAAGGAAGTTGTATGTTCTGAAAATGAAGAAGTATCGAAAAATCCAAAGCTTTCTTTCATAGAGCAGTTCAGAGGTGATATCATGCTCAAGGTATGGGAAAACAACATAGCAGAAAACAAGAAACTAGTCAAAGAAATCAAAGACGATTGGGAAAGAATATTTGATTTATTGGACAAGGAATCATTAGGTGTTGGAAGAGACAATTACACTGGGCAATTAGGACAGATAAACATTGTAAGACACCAGTTAAATTTCAAAGAGGGTTTGAATGAATTTCAAATGGAAATTTCACAGTTAAAGGAAATGAATGTTACCCTAATAAACAGGTGGCTAGTGAAGCCAAACTTAAAATTACAATCAATTAAGTTTTCTGGTAAGGGGATTGAAGATCGACTTCCAGAAACTCAGAGAAAATTCTATATATTTGAAGCAAAGGATCTTCCAGAGCCTCCCAGAAATTTTGTACATTTTCTAGAAAAATGTATATCGGGTCAAAAGGAGATACTTCAATAAAACAATGAAGTATCATTTTGAAAACTTATATTATTGAGATGATAGGAAAATAAATGACATTGATGCAAACGGTTGAGGTTTGCAATTCTTGTAATTGTTTTCCCCTAGGAGTTAGGAGATCACCAACCAACAATGATCAGTGATCTGATATAAATATAATTTCAGGATACCGATCTAAGGATTTTTCTGGGAGCATTGAAAAGAAGAATTTGGAGATATTTTTAAATTAATACAAATACAAATTGAAGATTCCAGATCTGGTAAAGTTTAAGTTATGTGCTTCTCTGTTGTTTCATATTTTTCATATATCCCTTCGATGAATGCTTAACTGTAATTTAGTGCAACCTCTACTGTGGTAATTAATTATTCTTTTAATTTAATCGTTTACAACCTTTCCTCTATATCGGCTATCAGTAGATACAAGACCCGCAAATGTTTTAGATTTCAATATCATATGCTTCATTAAGAGTTCTTCCTAACTATTTTCTTCTTCTATCATGAAGTGAGATTCCTCTTCAATTGATGCCTCACCTTTTCGGCAACTTTATGTTTTCATTTCATTTCATGCATATTCCCTTTTCAAAATTTAACTCAGATACCAGAAACGACCTTCAGTTTTGTCATACAATTAATTCAATGTTTTCGGGTTCTTCTTACATGTTTTGAAGCAGAAATAGCTAACCCTTAAAAGAAAACACAAGATTTATCCTTTCAATCTTTATCCCTCATGACTGTCCTAGTTACAAGACAACCTACAAACCTAGAATATCAGATCAAACAAGTATTGCTTTGAATTTATTCAATACCATCCTACAAACAAAAAATAACCAGGTTGAGTTAGAACTTTCATGGGTAGTAATTGAAAGAGACATTAGTATTCAGGAAAACTAGTGATCTAAAAATGAAGAAGACTTGTTTCCTTGAAAATATTTTCAAGTAAAGCTTATGTGTGAAAAGAAAATGGATCAACTTTGCGACACATTATTTAAAGGATTACTCATTCAAGATGCATATAAACAGCAGCATAAACAATGAACAGAAAACACATAACACAACAAATGATAAAGGAGTTCACCCCTCTCTTGGGCTACATCTCCTAGTCCAGCTTCCAATGGATCATTTATATTATTTTATCAAAGTGCTCAAAAATGTTCTTTACAATGCTCAAACTGTCAAATAGACTGCTCCAGTGGCTTCAGAACATCCAAAAACCCCTAGCTGGGATTTTTTGGCACCTTGTTTGGCCAAAAAACAAATAAGATAGGCTTCCTTGAAGTCTCCCCTTCAAGCTTGTTGTCTCTGCATCTACAAATTGCACCCTTGTTCATGCAACCTAGCACACACACTATTCAAAGTGTAAAAACCTGGCACCAGGTGCAACCACACCAACGGTGTGAACTGTAGGACGGTTATGGGCGCGCCAGCCCCTAACCACCTAGCTCTCGGGCACATTAGGGTCATCCATATGACCTCGGGCTAGCAAAAAGTACCAAACCGTTTCAAACCTGCGCGCTCCTGATTGTGGTCACATGTGGTTATGCATATATCCATGGGCTACATATTTTAAAACCCCCCCCGCGCACCATTTAATAAAGGGCATGGTCATATGTATCGTAAGTGTGACCGGGGGTTGGGGCTAAGCCCCAACCTATACCCTCGCGTCGACTATCACATAAAATGAATTCAAATAGATTATATTGCATATAGTTTATAAGCAACAACGTGTGGGCTAGTGGTAGCCCACACTCTACCAAAGCACGGAGCCAAAGGGAGGTCCGAGGTTCGACCCCCACAGACCCCATACAATTTTAACAACAACCAATAGCCAATATCGGGGTGCCACATGGCAGCCAATGACTGGGCCACATGGCACCATACCATTGACCAAAAATGATGCCACGTGTCACAGCCTAATTCGACCACATTTTTCAATCAAAAACTGCCATGTCATCACATGCCATGTCAGTGTACGGTTGTATGGTCTCTGCCACATCATCGTACAACCCCTGCCACGTCAGCCTGTATGGACTGCACAGTCAACGTCCTTTTTTTTTGCTTGTTTGACGATCCGAACAGATCACGATATCTCTCGCTCCTGACGTCCATTTGAAACAAAACAAGTTGCGTTGGGTTTACAATGACGAGGCCTACATTCTCGTCCGATTTGAAGTGATTCCGAGCACTTTGAATTTTTTAGCAAAATTTGATCCCCTAATCACACCTCCCCATTGGGAAGCTTTTGGACCTCCAAAAGACTATTTTCAGTCTATGTGAAGATGAGGGTATAGTTCCCTCACCCTTCCAACCTCAATCCAATTGGCTTTGCTTGGATTTGTTCCTTTTAGGCCAACTCGCAGATACTCCACATTTCCTTGTTTTGAAGTTCACATTCTCCTGTAAAGGATGGTGTCTTCATGCAGTTCTGTAAGATACTCTAGGGAAAAATCATCGATAGAAGGAATCTGAACATGCTCTCCTTGATCATCAATCAACGGAGGCTCATACAATTTCAAATTCTCAACATTAAGAACTGCATACATTTGCATATAAGGAGGCAAATCTAAATGAAAGGCATTGTTACCAATCTTATCGATAATCTTGAAAGGACCATATCGAATCGGTTTCAATTTTTTACCTTCTCCT
>JZKD02S1691646.1:452641-464583 GCA_000966675.3 Picea glauca
TGGAGGAGAGGGTGGTGGAGAAGCACCATTCCCTCCATTTCCATTTGGAGTTTTGTCACCATTGTCTCCCTTATGCTTTGAAGGGTTGGAGCCTTCACCTTGCAAAAATGCATTCTTTTCCATCAAGATCTTCATCATCTCTCTCATCTCCATGACAACCTTTCTGAGATCTTCATCTTCTGCGGGAACACGTTCATGACTCTCTTCATGAGCCATACTTGGTGAATGCCTCCTTGAAACTTGTGGTGATTGTATATGCTTCCTCCTTGAAGGATGAGAACTTGGATCCACAAGTTGACCTTCTCCTCTTGTGAGTTTCAACCTTGTGAGCATCAGAAAACAACACACTTGAAAACAATCAAGTCTTCAAAAACCTATGCTCTGATACCAACTTGATCTAAAAATGAAGAAGACTTGTTTCCTTGAAAATATTTGCAAGTAAAGTTTATGTGTGAAAAGCAAATGGATCAACTTTGTGACACATTATTTAAAGGATTATTCATTCAAGATGCATATAAACAGCAGCATAAACAATGAACAAAAAACACATAACACAACAAATGATAAAGGATTTCACCCCTCTCTTGGGCTACATCTCCTGGTCCAGCTTCCAATGGATCATTTATATTATTTGCTCAAAGTGCTCAAAAATGTTTTTTACAATGCTCAAAATATCAAATAGACTGCTCTGATGGCTTCAGAACATCCAAAAACCCCTAGCTAGGCTTTTTCGGCACCTCATTTGGCCAAAAAACGAAGAAGATAGGCTTCCTTGAAGTCTCCCCTTCAAGCTTGTTGTCTCTGCATCTACAAATCACACCCTTGTTCATGCAACCTAGCACACATGCTATTTAAAGCGTAAAAACAGGGCACTGGGTGCAACCATACCAACGGTGCGAACTGTAGGATGGTTATGGGTGCGCCAGCCCCTAACCGCCTAGCTCTCGGGCACATTAGGGTCATCCATATGACCTCGGGCTAGCAAAAAGGACCAAACCGTTTCAAACCCGCCCGCTCCTGATTGTGGTCACATGTGGTTATGAATATATCCATGGGATACATATTTTAAACCCCCCCCATGCACCATTTAACAAAGGGCATGGTCGTATGTATCATAAGTGTGACCGGGGGCTGGGGCTAAGCCCCAGCCCGGACCCCCACTCCGACTATCACATAAAATAAATTCAAATAGATTATATTTCATATAGTTTATAAGAAACAACGTATGGGCTAGTGGTATCCCACACTCTACCAAAGCACAGAGCCAAAGGGAGGTCTGAGGTTTGACCCCCACGGACCCCATACAATTTTAACAACAACCAATAGCCAATATTGGGGTGCCACATGGCAGCCCATGACTGGGCCATGTGGCACCATACCATTGACCAAAAATGATGTCGTGTGTCACAGCCTAATTCGACCACATCTGTCAATCAAAAAATTCCATGTCATCACATGCCACATCAGCGTACGTTCGTACGATCTCTGCCACATCATCGTACGACCCCTGCCACGTCAGCCTATACGGACTGCACAGTCAGCGTCCTTTTTTTTTTTGCCTGTTTGACGATCCAAACAGATCACGATATCTCTTACTCCCGATGTTCAGTTGAAATGAAACGAGTTGTGTTGGGTTCGCAACAACGAGGCCTACACTCTCGTCCGATTTGAAGTGATTCCGAGAACTTTGAATTTTTGAGCAAAATTTGATCCCCTGATCAACTAGGAAGATAGACAGAGACAGTTAAGGAACCAATAATAGCCCTTTTCATATAAATTACCTTTTTATCCATATATTTCTCTATCTTGTTGGATTCCTTGACGGTGTACTTTAGAGCCTTAAAGTACAAACTCAAGAACAACATCTTTTTGGTGCCATTATCGGTGACGAAGAAATGAAGCTTTTCCCTGGGAAGAACGACATTGACACTTTCTATCTTTGATAGTGAACAAAGATTGAAAACCTTATAAGGCTACCTTTATATTTCACTTGGCGACTCCATGATAAATAAACTGGCTTTTAACCGAAAGAATACCAGAGAAAACCCAGACGACAAACAAACTTCACCTATTCCAGATCCAAAAAATATTTTAAAATCAAGAAGATATCTTAAATAGACTGTATCATCGAAAAATAGGTTTTATCAACCTAAAATTACATATTCGAACACTAGATATATTTTTGAAGGATATAATACCCCACCGTATTATGGGGGATTACCTACCAATAAGATTACAACCTTTGAGCCTGGTTTGGTCTCTCCTGATTTTAAAACTGATATTTTCTCAACCGTTTCTTTCACCAACAGAGGTAAAATATCTTCATCACTTCCCGCTTCGATTGACACTTATTCACTTTGTGAAGTTCATTTTCCTATCTCTCATAACTTCTACGATTGTCCTATTCTTCTCAACACAACTCTTGTTGATTCTCCTTTATATTCACCCTGTGAGTCTAAAGAAACTAGTCCACTTTTCCCTAGTTCCCCTTCCTCAAGTTTCCTATCTCTTGATAACCAATTTCCTAAAACTCTTCCTCATAATTTCCAAGAAATAACCTCTAAATCATCAATGGTTGCGGCTGAAGTAGGTGCTACTGGAGGTGAGGCTGGAGGAGGAGTAGGCGGCCAAGTACCACCCCCTATAATATTTGCAAAGGTGGCTGCTATATATGCCCCTTTGGTCTTCCCAGTCCTCCTACATGACTTACCTGAAAACTACATGAAGAATCTTCTGAAATTTATAGGAGAGGGTGATTTGACTGCAGCCGAACACATCAATGTATTTGACCAATTTGTTGATATCCTTGGACTCGAACATGAAGATGTCTATTCGAGACTCTTGGTTCAAACTTTTGAAGGACAGGTAATAACCTGTTTCCAAGGCCTAGCATCAGGATCTATACCGTCTTATGAGGAACTTGAAAATTCTTTTATTAGATAGTGGGGGGAAAGAAAAGACCATCTCTATTATCTAACTGAATTTGGGTCTCTAAGAAAGAAACACTCTGAATCAGTCCTCGAGTTCACTCAAAGGTTCAATAAATTTTATAATAAGATTCCAACCAAAGTCAAACCCTCCCAACTTGCAGCGAAAGTAACCTTCACTGGGGCTTTCGACCCTGATTTCTCCCTATTATTGAGGGAGAGGAGATCGATAGACCTCACCAAGATGAAATATGATGCCTTAGATATTGAGTCAAACATGATGGCATCAGGAAAGTTGAAAACCAAATTTGAAACTAGAAACAAAGAAACCAGAAGATATAGAGATCAAGGGGGATTGTCTGGATCGGGAAGATCTTCAGAAGACAAAATGGATGACATGGCGAGAATAATCAAAGAGCTCTCAAATGAAATCTCAAAGATGGAGCTAGATCAAGTGAAGAATGAGTACTTTCCCAGAAAGGATTTCAAAAGGAATCCTAACCCTCAAAATCCACCAAGACAGATTAAGAATGAGGATCAAAAAATTCAATCCCCCTTTAAAAGAGAAAACTTTATAGGAGGAGAAGACGTAGACGATTTTGAGGAATTTGAAGAAGACATTAATAATATTGGTGATGACTGCCTACAACCTTTTTTAACGAGGCAATATTATTAAAAATCTTCAACCACGAAAGATAGATCCCAAAATAACAAAAACAATGGTATTATTGAAGATTCAACCTATCAGGAAATTGTAGATGATATAATGGCCGAACTCCACCAAAAGTACAATATAAGGCCTACAAACAAGAGCCTCGCAAATCCCCCAGTGAAAAATATTTATCGAGGGGTGAAACAGATGAGTCAGTTTCAAAAAATGCTGAGAAACAGACTATAAGAACTAGAACCGATGACACACAACCTACCAAGACAAAGCCAGTGGATACATTAGCTGTAAATGTGCAGAAAACGAAAGTCCCTCTAATTGAAACTAAAACCTCACTACAAAAGGAAGATGAAAATAAGGGGTCAAAAACCCAAACCATAGAGGTCGACAAAACAATAGGAAGTTTTAATCTAGAAAATAAAATAAATAAAATTAAAATCCCTATACCTCTTGTCAAACTGGCAAAAAATCCAATTTACAGGAAACAAATCGCCAAATTAATCAGTTTTTTAGAAAACAAAAGTCATGCCGATGTCATAAATTTAGAAGATGACAAGCCTAACATAATTTTTGGCCTACATTTCGACGGTGCCAAAGACACTGTCTCCCCTTTCTATATCACTTTGACTATACACGATCACTTACTCCATAATTGCATGTTAGATTCTGGAGCCTCTCACAATGTAATGCCTAAAGACATTATGGAGAGACTTGGTCTTGAAATTACTAGACCTTATGGATATTTATATTCATTTGATTCAAGAAAGGTTAAGTGTATAGGCATGATAAAGGATTTAGTCATCAATCTTGCACAGATACCCATGAAAGGCGTTCTAATGGATGTGATCGTCGCTGATATACCCCTAAAGTACAATATGCTCTTACCTAGGTCTTGGGGTGCTAAACTTGGAGGATCCCTCCAACTCGACATGATGTATGCCATGATCTCGATCTTTGGATGACAGTTCACATGTTTGTACAGAGAAACCAGGTTAGCATTCACGGTAAGTGACCCACATAACCAAAACAACTACCCTGTTTATATTGTTGATCAAGATTTAGGCAATTATATTTTATCTATCGATGATGATATTGATGTATGTATATAAGAAAGTTGTACAAAAAATAAAAAATAAAAAGAGAAGGTGAAACAGGATGTATATAGCATTGGTGTTTGGAAGATGTTTTTTGATGGTGCCTCATTATTTTGTGGCTAGAGTTGGGGTGCTTTTGGTGGCACCTGGTGACAAATTCATTATCCCTTTATCTTATAGATTAGAGTGGAACACTGAACACACTAACAATGTATGTGAGGATGAATCCCTAGTGTTAGGATTAGAAGATGCAAGGAGAATGAAAATTAAAAACTTGGAAGTCTTTGGCGATGTAGAGCTAATCGTGAAATAGGTAAATCATCAAAACCAGGCCAAACATCCTAGGTTAATATCTTATCGGAACTGTGTTTGGGATCTGATCAGAAATTTTTTCTCCTCTGTTAATGTTCATTATATTCCCAGAACAGAAAATCAACAGGCAGATGTGTTAACCAAAGTAGCTTCAACGTTCACACCTCCCACTGCTTTCAAATTAAAATACCATATACTAATGAGACATAGGCCTTCCATACCGAATAAAATACAACATTGGAAATTTCTTGAGGATGATGAACAACTCCGGAAATTTTTAGAGATAGTAGATGACTTTTCCGAAACGCATGCCGACCATGAAAACTAGAATGACCCTATTTGGATAATGCAGGAAGGCGAAGACCCCCAAAATTTCCAAGATAAAATCGCTAACTATCGGATGCTTGTTTTAAAAAATCATATACCTAAGGGTTTGATACCCTTGGAAAGGCTATTTAGTCATGATGACATCCCTTTGAAGTCTACCTTACAACCTCAACTAGAGGAGGTTGAGGATTGCGAAATCGGTACCAAAGAAAAATCTAGGTTGGTGAAATTGTCCAAATATCTGTCTCTCGAAATAAAAAGTAAGTATTTCGAGCTGCTTAGACAATATAAAGACGTTTTCACTTGGTCTTATGATGAATTGAGAACTTATGACACTACTATAATGGAACATAAAATTCCTCTAAAACTAGGTGTCAAACCTTTCAAGCAAAAAATCAGACAGATTAACCCTAGCCTACTACCGGTAATAGAAAAGGAAGTAAAAAAGCTCCTAGATGCTAAAATCATTGTCCCACTGATATATTCTATGTGGGTAGCCAATTTAGTCCCAGTGAGAAATAAAAATGGTGAGATTAGGCTGTGTGTATATTTTAGAAACCTCAATCGATCATCACTCAAGGACAATTACCCATTACCTAATATGGAGCATGTTTTAGAAAAAGTAGTTGGAGCTAACAGAATGTCTATGATTGATGGTTTTTTAGGTTACAATCAAATTGCAGTACATCAAGATGACAAAGAAAAAATTGCATTCACTACTCCCTGGGGTACCTTTATGTACAAAAAAATGCCTTTTGGTTTAATGAATGTAGGGGAAACTTTTCAACGAGCCATGGATATCTCTTTCATGGGTGAAATATATAAGTTCGTCATTATTTTTCTTGATGACCTGACTGTTTTCTCTAAATCTAATGCAGAACAAACTTTCGAGAAATGTTGCAAATTCGGTTTCTCACTTAATCCCAAGAAATCCCATTTTGCAATGCAAGAAGGTAAACTCTTGGGTCATATCGTGTCAAGAGATGGAATCAAAATCGATCCCAAAAGTGTCGAGGCGATAGATACCATAAATATTCCTAGAAATGTAAAATAAATTCAGTCTTTTTTAGGAAAAATAAACTTCTTGAGAAGATTCATCCCTAACTTTTCCGAAATTGTTAAATTGATTATAGATATGATTAAAAAGAACAGCGAGGTGAAATGGACAAATGAAGCCAAAGCGTTGTTTCAACGTATCAAGAAAGTAATAAGCAAAGCTCCAGTCCTGGTAAGCCCGTATTACACAAAAGAGTTTTTGTTTTTCTCTTTTGCCTCTGAACATACAATCACAATTGTATTGTTACAGAAAAATGATGAAGGTTTTGAGAGGTCTATTGCATTTTTTAGCTGAAGTCTCATGGATGCTGAGATGAAATATGACATTTTGGAAAAACAAGCTTATGCAATGGTAAAATCTCTCAAGGCTTTCAGAACCCACGTATTTCACTCGAAGATCATTGCCTATGTGTCGTCAAGTTCTGTTAAAGATATATTGGTGCAACCAGATAGCGATGGAAGAAGAGGAAGGTGGCTAGCTAAGATTCAGGAGTTTGATTTGGAAGTCAAACCAACTAAAATTATTAAAGGCTAGGGTTTGGCCAAATTTCTAGCCGAATCAAATCTAAAATCACTTGGGATAAATCAGCTACAAGAAAATGAGGGATTTATAGAAATAGATGAGCTTGACATCACTGCACCCATAACTGAGATTCAAGACAAGTTCTCTACTTTAGTCTGGTACCATGATATCATTTCTTACCTACTGACCCTTTGATGTCCTAGTGAGTTAACCCCCTCTAAAACTAGGACACTGAAGTTACACGCTGTAAAATGTTGTATCATAGATGGTAAATTGTATTGGAAATACCCCTTGGGTTTCCTGTTGAGCTGCTTAGTCAAGACCGAAATTGAAAGAGTTATAGATGAATTCCATGAGGGAGTGTGTGGTGGGAACCATGCTTGGCGGGCAACGACTTATAAAATCTTAAGAGCCAGGTATTACTGGCCTAGATTATTCACTGATGTGAACAATAAAGTCCGAACTTGTACTCCTTGTCAGTTGTTTACAGGCAAATAGAAAGTTCCAGCTTTACCTTTAGTTCTGGTTAAAACCGAAGCTCCATTTCAACAATGGGGTCTTGATTTCATTGGAGAAATTCACCCACATTCCAGCGCACAACACAAGTGGATTCTAAATTCTACAGACTATTTCACTAAATGGGTGGAAGCCATTCCCATGAGAAATGCAACTGACTTAGTAGTAATCAGTTTCCTAGAAGAAAATATTTTATCTAGGTTTCGCTGTCCCCGAAAGATAGTCACTGATAATGGCCAAGAATTTAAGTCAATGGCCATGGTAAGATTTTGCCAAAAGTACAACATCATATTAGGACACTCAACATCTTATTATCCATAGGGTAATGGTCTAGTTGAATTGTCTAATAAAAGTCTGATTACTATGATAACGAAGGTTTTGACTGAAAATAAGAAAGTGTGGCATATCCATTTAAAATATTCTCTATGGGCTAACAAGATAAGTACCAAAAGATCAATTCGGATTTCCCCTTTTCATATGGTATATGGCACCGACGTCTTTTGACCAATAAATATTTCTCTACTCGTGATGAAAATTTGGCAAGATTCAAATGAAGAACCCAACGACATTACCAGGAGGATAAACTAGATGGTTGAAGTTCAACAAAATTGGGCTGAAGAAAATGAAAGGTTACAGAGATATCAAGATAACATGAAGGCCTTATTCGATCAAAAAGCTAGAGATACAGATTTCCTCCCTGGTGATTTGGTCCTGAAATGAGAAGCCAGGAGAGAAGACATTGGTAAACATCGCAAGTTTGATCCAATCTGGTCCGGCCCATATAATATTTCGGCTTCTGAGGGAAAAAAATATTTTTTATTAGAAAATCTCGATGGAGACATTATCAACGCCCCTATAAATGGGCAACACCTTAAACACTTCATGCAGTAATGTGTTTCCGAACTCTCATTGTACATATCGGTTTGTTTTCATTCTTATTGTATAGCTTCATTTCCTTCGGTAAGTTTTTCCATTCAAAAAACAACTAAGAACGTATTTAAGAACAGTCATGTGTGTAGTAGTCTTTCTGAAGCCCTTTACTTTCCCCTTAATCATGGTAAAGCCCACTTCTCACCTGACCCTGAATGTTTATCATAAGTTCTTTGAGAAAAGAAAGGTCTCACTTTGGTTCTGAAAATTCTCAAACAAACCTTCAAAAAAGAGAAGAGGTTTAGTTTATAGTTATTTAACTTTAGCTGAACCAAAAGTATGTCTAGTTTAATACTAACCTTATTAGCCTTCCTGACAGGAATAAATTGATTAGTTTTTCTCAAGGAAATTCCTTTAAAAAAAAATATGTCAAGAAGTTTCCCTCAAGAATTTCCCTAAAGCCAATGATGTTTGAAGGCAAGAGAGAAGATTGGCCCAGAGCTATTTAAGTGAGTTGATAGGCCTCTATTTCTTAAAAAAATTCAAGTGGATATATTCCTGATGTATATTACATACTGATTGACTGCCCCTACTTCATATTAAAATAAAATATATACAGACAGATGGTGAAAGGAAATTCAATATTGATTGCCCCCATCTAGTCTAAAGAGATGAAGAAAGGAAATTCATTATATTGATTTCCCTCATCTCAGCATTTAAATGCTAGAAAACAATGAAGTGGTGAAAGGAAATTCAATATGGGAAGTATGATAACTTCACCGGGGTACTGAACAACCTCGCTGGCAGTGAAGCAATATCTTTATATCTGATAAGGTTGTTATACATGAATTGCAAGACTCTCTGGTAACTTTTCTTCTTTCAGCTGGATTCACATTATAGGTTTATGGGATCTCCTAATCTAAAACTTATAAATTTACATTACCTTGATGCAAATGGAATCATATGAAACATGGTAGAATGGTTAATTTGGCTTTAATTATCTTATACAGATCTGAGGTTAGTTTTAGAAAAGGAAATCTATTGAGAACCTAACTCGAGAAAATTGGATGTTTTATTTTTGAATAATTTTCAAAATCAAATGCAGAGATACTAAAGTCTTGTTTCGATTTCTCTCCTGGTCTGTTTCACAAAGTTGAATTATTGACCCCATTTACCCAATGAAGGCACTTGTTCTAAATGTTCATCTCGTCCCACAAGGAAATGAGATTCCTAGATCGAGCCTAATGTTAATAAAAAATTTAATTTTGTATCCCTTTAAACCTGAAGCTTTGCTTTTTCCTAGTCATGGAGCCACCCTTAGTCCTAAAAAAGAGTCAAAAGTCTTTCAATTTTTCGAGTTTCAAGATTCAGCCTTTCAAAAAGCATGTTTTTGTAACTAACAACTCCAAAGTCCCAGTGTCAAAATCCCGAAAAAGCTTTATATTAAAGCAATAAAAAAAAAGAAAAAAAAAAGTGGGTGCTATAAGTCTCGACGCGCATTTCACAAAATATCCTTTAATCGGGATTAATTAAACTCTTAAACATGATCAACAATTCATTAATCTTTTGCGATTCGGGTTTCCTTATATCAAAGGGTTTTCAAAGCGTCATCCCTTGAACTCTCGATCCCCGATTTTCTGAAAAGAAGAAGTTAATTACTAATCTTAATTGATTAAAGTGTTAATACAAGTAATCAACATCTAAACTAATCCCATCATGATTTCGCGATTCAGGGTTTTCTTATGACATACCTCATGGGTACAGGATCCCTGAAATTACAAAATGCGAAATCGTGAATTTTTTAACAAAGTTTAAAACGAATGTAAGTTATTTTAAAACATGATTAATAAAGTTTAAAACGACTTTTTTTGTTTTTCATTTCGGGATTTGGTGAAAAAAGTCCTTTCGAAACTCCAGTTTGAAATCGTCGATATATGGTAATATCTGTAACAGACGAATAGAGATATTTTTAACTTAACTGCATATCTTTGGGCATATATCCCTCACTAAAACATTAAAGTTTTACCGCCTGCCTCAGTACGTCCGTCGTAATAAGGGTTAAAGGTTAATAATGGTTTGGTTTCTTCGAATTTTCATTCTTAGTGTTTAGACTTAGGAGTGAATTGCATTCAACAAACTTACGCATTTCTCTCTACGACGGAAATTCGTTCTAAGCACAAACATTATGGCACCTAGAAAGGAACCTAAGAAAAGTGAAGAAGCAGCTGAAATCTCAAGCCTAGAAGGAGATGTCATGTCTGATACTACACCGCATGCCATTGATTCTATCAAATCCTAGAGGCAAATTTTTGAAACCTTGGACTATGAAATCAAGAATTTTCCCAATGATTCTGAAAACAAACTTTGGGACATAGCAGAGTCTGAACTTCACAATGTATCCACATGAACACGACTCATGACATACAACGATATGATCAGTTTGGCTTTATAGAGGCCATACGTGCAAACTAGAAGAATTTTGGACAACCAAGGGTTCATCATCGGCTCTTTCAGACCGGAACATATACAAGTAATGGAAAGAAAAGAATGCACAAAGGCTGACCAAACATACCCTGGCATAATCAAAGACTGGTGGAGACACCCAAAAAAATTCAGGGTTGATACCCATAACATTTATGCTACAACCTCATTGAACGAGTACATGGTCTATGTGGCAATGATGTTATGTAGACTTTTCAGAAAGAAAAGTCCTACCCATTTCCCTACAAAATGGGTGCCCCTTTTACATGAAGCAGTCAAAGGATATATCTTCGATTGGAACAAAATTCTATCAGATAACCTAGCTAAGGAGGTTATGGAGTATCAAACCATGAGATACAATGGTAGACCGGTATATTTTTACATGTCAGCATACATCATGGACGTTATATGTTTCACAACTCCTTTCCCTTTGATGAATTGGAGTTGGAACTCATCTTGCACTGAACCTATTCATGAATATCATTCTAAGTTGTGGGAAGAAAATGCTAAAGATTATTTTTATGAAATATTTCATTTCATGGTGATACTGGTGCATCACATGTTGTATGGCTGTGCACCCCCTCATATTTCAGAGTCGGTCATAGGAAACCTCATGACAGTTGTTTATTGGTTTATTGAGGAGAATTTCTCCTATATCAAGGTTTTTGGATGTTTTATCTCTCCTCATGCACTTCCGAAATTCCTCCCTGACAGAATGGTGTGCAGGGAGGTAGCTCATCAAATAATAACAGGCGGTATTGGGATAGAGCCGAAGACAACTCAAAAGATGTTTTTTGCAGTCTTTCCCATACAGATTGGATTGTTTTCGCTACTCAACCTGAGTCATTCCAAATTTGAAGTTGTATCTCTAGAGGAGGTCAAGTTGGTGAATATTGAACATAGGAAACATGACCCTTACCAAACAGTGGGCAGCCACATGGATCACTGTGGCATGAAAGCATTTGAACATGAGGAATCCCCTTGCGATGACATTTCCAAAGGTATCAAAACCTACGAAGAGGTTTTAGACAGGGTACAGAAGTTATCATCCGACTTGCATGTTGGATCATGTTGTCATTGATGCCAATGGTTTGTCATTGATGCCAATGGTTTGATTACTTGGGAGATTGTTGGATCATATGTCATTGATGTAAATGGTTTGGTTTGAT
>JZKD02S1691646.1:502151-518677 GCA_000966675.3 Picea glauca
ATGTTATCTGTGGGTGCCTTTGTAGAAGGCGAGTTGTACCTGTCATGGATGCATTTTTTCCAAGCCCGTTCTTGCCTTTATTCTTTTTCTTGCTTTATTCTTTTATTTTCTTTTTATTCTTCTTTTTCTTTTTATTCAAGGGCTAACCAGAGGACACTGCCTTGGCATGGTGACTAGAGGTTACAATGTTACTCACAAGTACTTTCACAGATATGAGAAGGTTGGCTCGTGATGAGACCCCCTTTCCCTTGGCCATGCAACCAAAGGTCACTTCCCTGGCGTGGTAACCAGATGGTGGAAATTTCATACCGTTATGTACCCATGAACCTAATAGGCTAGCTTGTGATGAGACCACCTATCCTATGAATAGATCTTGTTTTTATTTTCCAAGTCTCTCTTGTTTCTTGCTGAGAGGCCTTTTATTGCCTTCTCGGGGATCCCTGGGCGAGGCATCTCGATGTTTCATTTTTAGGCGTTTGTCTTTTACCAACTGCTTTTACCTTCTGGGCCTTTATCCCCTTATTCCCATGAAATAAGATGCAAGCCTACAAATAGGTTAACCCAATGCTTGGACAAGGGGAATGGGATAAATGAGTGGGAGATAAGATGAAACAGTGGTGCTATGATGTGAGCGGACGATGGATTTTCAGAAATTCCCCAATGCCAAACCAGAACCTATGGGCATAGGCTTGTTGGGGAATCATGTCAATTTCCCCAAGCATGGTCAAGTGGGCCAATGTAATATCCAAGAAGTTGTTAGAGATAAAAGGAATCAGATGCATATATTTAAAGGTTTCAATGATCAAAAGTGACACATACCATGATACCTGGAGAAATTACCTCGTGGATCAAGAACCTCTTCTGATACAAGACCAAGCCGATGGTGATAGATGTTGTTGCTGCTGACAAGACAAAGATGATGGAAGAAGAAAAGGATGGGACCTCCAGGGCCATGCGCAGTTCAATCCTGCTCTTGGTACTCCATATCTAGGACCTATGGGCCTTGAGACATGATCTCATGGTTATCCCTAAAAAACGGGGATAACAGGCCCACTTTTGTAAATGTATAAATAGACATCTAGGAATATAGTAGAGTATATACAGTATCTATGTGATATAGGCTAAGTGCCAAGAGGGAATCTGTGTGATCAAGAGTTTTTTTCATTCTGTATAGAGTTGCAGAGCTTAGTACAAGTCCCTGTGTGAAGGTATAGAAGGCTTTGTGCTGAAAGGCAAGGAAGAAGGATCTAGCGAGCTGTGCAGATCTTTTTTCCTGTGAAAATTAAGGGTTCTATGGCTCTATACTTGTAACCAATTGGCTGACGATAATAAAGAAGAAGCATTGGTGGATGTAGCCCCAAGGTGGGGGTGAACCACGCAAATCTGTATGTTATGCTTTGTGCTTTAACTTGATGTGTTTATCTCTACTTTTGCTAAGTGTTGTGATATATTTAGATAGATATAATTATGCCTTGTGTTTCATTAGATATGTATGAAGATTCTTAGTGTTGATCTACTGGATCTGATCTGTTTCACTATTGCTAAGTGTTGAAATACCTTAGATCTAAGTGAATGTTGTGATGTTATGTGATATCGGTGAAGTATAATAAGGGTTGAATATTGATGAATGATCAATGCTAAGTGATTTGTAAGTGATATAATCATATATTTGTGTCCCAGCTAAGTTTGCAGACACCTAAGTCTCGCAACCACCCCTACCTGTACCTCGGGTGAGACCTCATCTGCTTCGCAGGTGTTGCCGAAAGGACCGCTAGTTAGGGTTTTGTTGGTGCATTGTTGTAGCGTTGAACCTTGGGTCTACCCCTATGCCAAAAAATGGTTCCATTGTCAGGACCTAAAACTGTGATTGCTAGGAACTGAGGAAGAAGAAGCTTTGTACAAAGATTTGTCCCGAAACTGTGGAAGCTTTGTGTGTGGATTTCTGCCCTAGTGCACAATATTCCACTTGATCTGAAAAGATCTGTGCTAAAGAAATAAGGCCATATATGAAGAAAAGAAGCAATATCTGAAGGCTTTGTGCTCTAATAAAAGTAAAAGTGGAAGTTTATGAAGAAAAGAGGTCAGATCTGTAGAAAAAAGGTAAGATTTTTAAGCTCTGTGCTCTGATAAAGGTAAGACTAGTTAAACGTTTTAGATATGGAGGCTTTGTGCTCTGTAGAAGTAAGATAAGTGAAATTTTTTGTTTCTAAGGTATGCATCTAGGTATGTTTAATAGAGTTTATCCTAGTTTGAAAACTGGTGCACTGATAGATGAAAAAAGGTTTGATATGAGTAGATCTCATAGTGATAGATATGTTATACCTATGCATAGAAAAAATGTTTGGAATAACAACTGGATGCAGGATCCTAGAAATATTTTTTTGCAGATTAGCTACCATGATCCTAGTGCACAGTATAGAAGAAGTTGGGGATCATTTAAAAGAAAGAGAGGAGTGACCCTCTGTTACAGTTGCAGAAGACCTGGACATCTTGCTAAGGGAATCCCTCGCAGAGGATCTAGTTGTCTTTGTTACAAATATATGGACCATGAGGTATTGGATTTCCCTAGAATGATTGCTAGGCTGGAAGAAATGAATCTGAATCAGGCAAATCCTAAGGCAGATCCAAAACAAGAAGAACCCCAACAAGAATCAGAGAAGGTATTGATACAAATGAAAGAGACCCTGAATGACCATTGATATGTGAGGCTATCAGATATTTTAAAAGAAAAAGAGTGCATTGAATAAAGAATATGAGACTTCGACATTGACTCTGTCCTTGATAAAGAGACACAAGTGAACATTATTCTAGAAAGAACTTGGGAAGCTATAGGGAAGCCTATTATGATCCCTTCATTAGGAGGAATAGGACTATTTAGAGGAAAACTGATGATGTTATGTGGAAAGATCGCTCAGATACCTGTGACAGTCAATGGAACTTTGACAAAGGAAGACTTTGAGATTATTAATTTCATTGAAGATAGCACCCCGTTTACCATGTTACTAGGAAAATCTTGGATTGAGAGAGATCAAGCTAGAAAGAAGGAAGAAGAAGAAGTCTTAGAATAGAAGAGACAAGAGTTAAAATATTTCATGACCCGAAAGATTGTACAGTTGATTGAAGAACATGAGAAGAGATCGATGCTACTTGACACTAGAAGCCCAAATATTGAAACTACATGAACATTGAAAGACATACAAAAGGCTGACATTTCTACCCCAGATAAAGAAGAAGTGATACACCTGAATCCTAAGAAAGGATTTCAGCAGCGTGAAGTGACTATGCCCAAGGAAAATAAGAATCATAATGGGAAAAGAACCACCGAGATGAAGCTCATGGGGAAAAGGGATAGGAAGCTACGTAAGAAGAAGGTTAAGATTGAGAAGTTACAACAGGTTCCAGAGGGTACCTCACAGAAAGAAACCTTACAGAATTGGATCTTCATTGGGATATCAGAAAAATGACATATGCCACTTTGTTATGGCGAAGAAATATAGCTGTTGAAAGCTGATATATCCGTTCGACTGCTGCTTTGAACGACTGGAAAATAATTTATGGTTCTCCACTAGATCATTGGACCATGCCATAACGAACATGAGAAGAGTTAATGAGGCTCATAACCATTGCAAGTAAACCATTGCCAAGATTTCCTATTTATCTCGTCGTGCCACGAACGAATAACACTTTTGCCAATTGAGAATTTGAAGCCCACAGACTAGAAATTGTATGCGGTGCTCATTACGCTCTTGTTTTTCACGCTAGTGTAGTGTCTAAGACCATCGTGAACCCGATTATCTTATCCTGAGCACGTATGTCCGACAAGCTTACCGCTACCGAAGAATTTGTAACAAAAGTTCTCCTTGAGCTAAGAACTGAGAGAGTCATGTCGGAGCAAGGGTTATCCATAGGATTACAGGCATTATCCACGAGAGGAATTGCAGCCTCTCCATCCACTTCTTGTGCCAGTCCCCATCCCAGCCAGCCGATGAGAAATGTACTAAGCACAGAGATGACCTCGCCAATGCCAAGTTGATTCCAAGCATTCTACTAGCCTATCTACCCCCTATGAGTGGCGCCATCAACCGTGACAGTGTACCCCAAGAGTTCAAATATTATGTGATCACTGCGTACCTTCCGAAAGGGATGCACGTAGTTCATGTTGATTAGGAAAAACTCACTCTATAATAAAAATGGGATGAAGAGAAAGCAGTGCTATAGAAAAACAAGGAATAGTTTCTCGCAGAGCAACTCGAAGTATGGGAAAGGGTTCATAGTGCACTTCGCTCTGTGACAGTCATAGAAGTGACAACTGAGGAATGAGTCCCATAGTAGGTGGCACAAATCTAAGAAGTAATCCAGTAGCTTCAACAGCGTGTCACAGATTTGGAACTTCGTACCATGCTTGAAACTCCTCAATAAGTCAGAGATCTATGAGAGGTAACTTCTCGCAACGCAGTTGGAAGAATGAAGGCCCTTTCCTTGGAGTGCAAGTAGTTGAGCACTAGATTCGCAGCTCCAGGAAGTAAAACATCATGAATATACACTAGAGGTGTAGCTGAAGGCCTTAACACCAGTTGAAAGAATGAATAGGTTTCAAGAGCAGCGCATGACCCAACAATATATCCACACGATCCAGACCAAAGTGATGGAAGTCACTACATGAATTCAACCAGTGAAAGAGAAGGCATGCCAACTGTTCATCGAAGTTGAAAGCCAAGGAGCAGAGATTGAACAGGTCGTCACCATGGAAAAATAGTGCCTAGAAGAGCTAGTCAATGATGCACTCATCTAGGATTTCACTGAGAAAGAGGTCGTAGCATTGCAGCAGGTCAAAGCAGCTCACGCCAATATTGAGGAGTTCAAGGCAGAATTTCTCAGACCAAAGTGACTCAGGATGAGTCACAGGTGAGTGTTAGGGGCCTTTTGTCCCTTGACCAAGTTTTGGGAGCACTTGGTCATATTTGACCATTTTTGGGACTTCAACAGCCTATCGAAGATGGAGTTCCAGACGAAGTGGAGATTGCAGAATCTCGGCCCACTTTTTTGTCCCTTTTTGGGTTTTGGGAATATGTAATGGGAAAGGGACATTGGCCCGTGGGTTCACCCATGCTTAGGCCCACTTTTGTAAATGTATAAATATACATCCAGGCATCTAGTAGACTATTTATGGTATCTATGTGATATAGGCTAAGTTCCAAGAGGGAATCTTTGTGATCAAGATTTTTTTTCATTCTGTATAGACTTGTAGATCTTAGTGCAAGTCCCTATGTGAAGGTATAGAAGGCTTTGTGCTGAAAGGCAAGGAAGAAGGATCTAGCGAGCTATGCAGATATTTTTTCCTGTGAAAAGTAAGGGTTCTACAAATCTATGATTGTAATTGATTGGCCGATGATAATAAAGAAGAAGAGTTGGTGGAAGTAGCCCCAGGGTGGGGGTGAACCACATAAATCTCTGTGTTATGCTTTGTGCTTTGACTTGATGTGTTTATCTCTGCTTTTGCTAAGTGTTGTGATATATTTAGATAGATCTACTTATACTTTGTGCTTCATTAGATATGTATGAATAGTATATCTGATATGTATGAAGATGCTTAGTGCTAATCTACTGGATCCGATCTGTTTCACTGTTTCTAAGTGTTGAAATACCTTAGATCTAAGTGAATGTTGCGATGCTCTGTGCTATTTGCAAAGCATAATAAGGGTTGAATATTGATGAATGATCAATGTTAGGTGATTTGTAAGAAATATAATCATAGATATGTGTCTGATCTAAGGTTGAATACACTTGAGTCTCACAACCACCCCTGCCTCTACCTCAGGTGATACCTCATCTGCTTCGGAGGTGTTGTTGAAAGGGTCGGTAGTTAGGGTTTTGTTGGTGCATTGTTGTAGCGTTGAACCCCGGGTATGCCCCTATGCCAAAAAGGCTACAGAGAGTTGAAACACTCCCTAAAAAAATATAGGGGAGCATTGGCCAGATATTAGTGCTCTGGTATGTTCAAGGGGGGGACGCTAGTCCTCCCAGAAACTTAGAAAAATATCCAAAAAATGTAAAACAAACTCACCTAGAATGCATACAAATTGGTGAAATTACTAGTGAAGGTAGAAGAAGGCTAATGAATGATGAAAAAATAGTAAAAGTGATCTGAAATGTGGGAAAATATAATAAACTACAAGAGGAATTTATTGGGAAAAATGACCTCAAAGATCAAATGGAACAGTGGATAGATCTTTGAATTTCCTTACAATAGCTTTCATTCAATCAGATAATTGAAAAATGAAGTAGATCGACTCCAAATATCAAAGAAGAAGAATGACTCAAAGTAAGGAAGGAAGATGTAAAAAATCCAAACAAAACATCATCAATTCTTAGAAATAAAAATGTTGGAGGCCAAAACAAGGACACACTGAGATGGTGATAACCCTGAGCAGATGAATCAACAAAAAATTAAACTCAGAGATCAAATCCCAAAAGGTTTTTTAGCAGAAAAAGAATAGTGCTTTGGTCTGAAGAGCACCAGAGTGTTGTAGCGCTCTATGGGAGCCTACAAGGGAGTGCTAGTGCTCTGGTCATAGAGGCAGGGGAGCGCTAGCCTCTTAGAAGAACAAAAAAATGCCCAGAACTCTAAAAACTCAAGAAAATCCATAAATTGAGTGTGTATGGGATGAATCCAAGAGCCAACAACACATATAATAATAAGAAACACAACATGAATAATATATAAATATGAGAAAAGGACAAAAACAAGATGAAGGAAGGAAACCAAAACTGAAATATTTGGTCCCCAGTGGAGTCACCAATTTATGTTACACGAAAATCCCCCTGCAGACAGGTGGATTCCCTCTTGGATCCTAGACCTTTAATATCAAGACAGAAAGGTGATAACTTTGGTCATTGACATCCCTTTAAACCTAGCTAAGCTAATCTATAGAGAAGAGGAATAAGATTTACCTTTTTTTGATGTTTGTCCTCACCTAGTCCATGTTGAGATCTGATCCCCAAGCTCTTCAACAAGTCCTGCAATCCAATCAAAGACAAAGAATGCTTCCTATTCTACTACAATTATTTTGAAAATAGATCTATCCATTAAAGACAAGTTCATGTAGGTATGCACAATCTTGAAGGAAACAGGCCAAGAACATGTATTAATGAGAACTCAATAGAGATACTTACAGACCTTTGATGAAGATGCAATAGCCTCTTCCATATCTCCTTGTCCAACGCCATGCTCAAATGATCCACAAACAAAATGACTATGCTTCACTGATTATCTCCCTTATGAGATCATAAGTTTGGTGCCTTTAATGTCTCCTCTTTTCACCATGAGGAGGCCTCCTTATATGGGCTTGGAGAGGCCTAACCACCTTAGAGATTCTTGGGATAGGTTGAGGATATTTCTCCATCAGCTATGGATCATCCCTAAGATCCAACCTTGACCTCATATTTGAATCAAACAGATTTCAGAGATAAGGGGGATCTTCCCCTGATTTTCTCAACAACATAACAGTCCCCCAGAATGGTGCACATAGTGCTATAACGCTCCCCCAAAGAAGGCCAAGGAGCGCTATCTCTCCCTAATAGTGGGTAGGGGAATGTTGCCCAATATTTCCTCAAAAACTCCCAGCACTCCCCTAGAATAGTGAACAAAATGCTACAACACTCCTCCAAAGGAGGGAAAGGAGTGCTAGAACTCCCTAATAATGGGTAGGGGAGCGCTACCCAAGATTTCCTCAAAAAATCCTAGCTATCCCCCAGAATGGTGCACAGAGTGCTACAACACTCCCCCAAAGGAGGGAAGGAAGCGCTAGTAGTCCCTTCTAGTGGGTAGGGGAGTGCTACCCTTCAAAATTCATTTTTAAGTGGTCTTTCTCAAGGAAAATATTTTGTGCTCTTTGTCCAATGATCTCTCCTTCTTTAACCAATATTTGAGGATGTCTTCAAGTGTTCCTTGTGATGTCATTTGATACATGACATAGGCAATATGAAAGTATGATGTTTGTGACACTTGCGGCCAAAATGCGACACTTTCAACACTTGTAATGACGACAATAGGTCATCATTGAAGTGAGTAATTTTGATCTGTAATAGATTTCCCCCCAAAGTGCAAAGTTAGAAGACGAAAATTGATGAATGAAGTACTTTTTAGAATTTTTCGAGCAAGGGTATGGACTCAGAGAACCTAGTAGAAGCTTCATACAACCATCAAAATTTTTTTATGATATGTTTCAAACCCAAGGTAGGCATACCTATGCTTGGGTGATAAATACTTGCAAGTTATGGCCGCCATAAGATACACTACATATACATAATTATATTAACAAAAGGGTATAGCCACTAAATATACAATGTGGATCTATACTTCCATGACATGAACTAACATAGCCACAAAAAATACACAGTGGATCTATGAGACACCAAGACATAGCCACATACCAATACAAAGTGGATCTATGTGACAATATATGTGTCAATATTCAAGAGAAACTTTGTCGCAACCTGGGAAAATTACATATCATAGTGATCACTCAACCCAGGTTCTTCTTACCGATCCTCATGTAGTATGAGTCTAACCATGTGAATAGATGTCCTAATGTTGAACATTGCAGAAACTAGTTGATTACTAGTCAATGAGGTAAACCGTTAACACGTGTGATTTAAATCACCATTGATGTCAATGATTCCCAAGGTACCCTAGTACATTCCAGTGAATTTTAATAGATGAGATGAACTCGAACATTCGTGGAACCATCCGATCAGAGGTCAATGATGTAAAACTACTGTCAAAAGTGAGGAGGCCTACCATTGAGGCATGAAGGTCCCAAAGTACTAACTAGTTTCTAAGTCTAATTCTCAGATAATGCACTGAAGTTGATAGGAACACAATCATCATAGGAAGGCCTTGATGTATCCCCCATCAACAATACGAAAATGACACAGAGATGTAAGTTGGTGGATCAAATGAACATGGATTGACACTTGTATTGAAATAGGAATTTTTTTATGGTTGAATCTCAAGGCAGATACTTCCCTTGAAAACTGAGGCACAATAACAGAAACATGACATGGACCAAAACATGAAAATGTAGTGGATACTGTGACTTTCATTGGGTAACCCAAAGGAGTAAAGAAACTCAGAGGATTGGTTCAGTGCAGAGGTTCAACGGATTAAAATGTATGCAAAGAAAAAGTGTCATGTTCAAGGGAGACCGTAAGAGTGACTTTGATCCAGGTGGATATTGGTGGCCACCCACCTTTTTCGACTAGCCCAAAACAGTTTTCTGGCAATGTTGGCAATTTACTACTTTTAGCAGTTTTTAACTTTCGGGACCAATTTGAGGGCCCAAATGAAGGTTTTTAGAGATTTAGGTTCTCAATGACATACTAAAGAATGATTGAGCCCCTAAAATTAATCTCCTCTATGATACCTTTCCAATGAGCTATCATACGCATAAAACAATGATCGTATGAAAACGTTACAACCTCGGGAAGTTAATGTACTAACTTACCCAAACGGGGCCCACATGGCTTTTGGCACTTCATCTCCTAGGGTTAGGTTTTTGGATGTCAAGGGTTTTGGAATTCCTATTTATTTTAAAAAGGCCTTTAGAGCCTCATTGTAATCATATTCTTGCGAATTCGATTAGCCATCACATCTCTTCTCAGAGATAAGCTGCCACCATTCTAGCGAGTCTTCACTCTGTATTTTTACAGTCTCTGTACATTTCTTTGATTAATAGAAATCATGTATTACTGTATATCTGTGTTTATGATTTCATATATGATACATTTCTGTTATATTATTGAATATCTGTAATATATCTATGCATTTATTTATTATATCTCCGCTCTCATTTTGTGCTGAAAATAATCCGGATCAGACTTGTGATGTTTTCAAAAACTGCTTGGCTTGCTTCCTTCAAAATTTTCCCCCATCCAGATAGATGAGTACCTATTTTTAATTTAATGAGCTCGAGGAGGGTAACACATACTCAATATAACTCACCTTCGGTAAGTCCCTCTTCCTTTGTTTAACAAACTGGAAAAACTAAGGGTTTGATCCCGTATCGACCCTTCAATGTATATTTTTTAACGAGTCCAAAGAAGGTAAACTCAGTGATTTTTCATGTTTAGAGAGTTTGAAAATAACTTAAAGATGACTCCATTGTTTTCCTTTTTCATAATGTTATTCTCGCAAGGCTGAAAAAGAGATGAATTTTCACTCAAAAGATGCCCTTTCAAACCTTTTAACGAGTGGGAAAGGAAGCAAGATCACTCAACAATCGTTTCATGTTTAGAAAGATGAAAAGATCTTAAAGGAGACTCAAGGGGTTCCTTTTTCGTATAACCTTTACGATCCTGAAAAAGTGATAAAATTCTACTCAGTTACATTCTCATGTATTTTCGAGTGTGAGAAAGATCAAATACTAAGCTCAGTATTGGTTTCATTTTTACACAAGCTTGAAACAAAATTAAACTATGCTTGTAAATTCCTAACATAACTTCCAAAGGTAGGGATGCCCATGGATGGTTGGTACTCTGCCCCCATATTGAAAATATGGTGGCATAACTCTAGAATGATAATCAAAGTCTAGAGACATGCCCCCCAAGCTTCAATCCATTCATTGACTTTGAGGTTGTCACCAATTTCGATACTAGATGGAGAAAAAGGATTAGGGTGGATGAAATGAAGGTTCAAATATGAGACCTGGCGAAAGAATCAAATCGACATCTACGATATCTACCGAAAGACTCAACCTGAAAAGAGAGGTGACTGTTTCTTTTTTTAATGATCTTGACACAGGAAAAGAACTATGCTCAAGGCTCCAGGTTCAATCCTCATATTTTATGTTTCATTTTTTAACGAGCTTTACACAGAGAGTAAAAACTATGCTCATAGCTTCTGTTTCATTTTTTAACTAGGTTTCTACAGAGACGCAAAAACTATCCTCACAGCTGGTTTCATTTTTTAATGAGCTTGAAATCAGAAAAACATGCTCATAGCTTTCATCTTTATCATGGATTCCAAGAGGAAAATGCTCTGGAAGGACACCATGTCAAGGAACAAAAGTCGGACATGGCTTCTAAGAGATCTTCATTGGATGGAAGAAAAACACTTTGGAAGGAACACATGTTGAGGTATGTGATAGGAGTAAGGAGACCGGGCTCCAATATCCCTACAAAAGAGATCACCATGTCAACTACTAGATCTAATTCATCAGAAGTTGAAGTCATGGGAGACAATGCCACATAATTGACCTGTGGCAAGGGTGATAACGACTGCATATAAGACCCATTTAGGGAGGTCATTGGGTTGGTAATCAAGTCAGGACCAATGCATGAAATTTGATCAATAGCCACAATTATTCCAGGATGAGGGAAAGATATCACATGAAAAAGAGTGGACACAATAGCTTTCATGGCATAGACATAATCTCACCCAAAGAGTAAATCGAAATCCAAGGGGTCCTGGACTACCATAACATCAATAAAGATATTTTTCCCTCCCAAAGTTACAGGAAACTGGGGAAGGATCCATAAAGGGTGATTGGTTATTTTGTTAAAAGAAAATAGAGTTTGGGTAATCGAGACAAGCTGAGGATAACCCAAATTTTTCCAAGCAATAGAGGACAAAATACTAACAAGCGAACCTTCATCTATCAGCGCATGAGGAACGTCCCAACCACAAACTTGTACTATAATATTGAAAGGAATGTGAGAGGGAAGATGAGGTCTAGTTATCACACCCCAATAAAAAAGGATGGCCTCATAACTTGGAGGGGGTTTCATGGGAGAAAGAGGAATTCCCCCCAGTACGGTAGATTCTGTATCAATAAGAAAAACATGGGTAGTATCGGGTTTACTCTTTAGAGGAAGAGTAGGATCGACCAATGATGGGATAGGATCGACCACTTTGGTTTCACTCTTCAAAGGAGGAGTGGGATCGACGTATCGTGGAACCGGATCAACCACTTTAGCACTCTTTAGAGGAGGAGGGGGATTGATCGATGATGTAACCAGAGAAACAAATTTGGCACTCCTCAAGGGAGGAGTGGGATTGACTGATGGTGGAACCAGAACAACCACTTGGGTTTCACTTTTTAGATGAAAAGTGGGGTTGATCGATGATAGAACTGGATCAACCACTTTGGTTAGTGGTTCAACCGAGGATGAAACTAGATTGACCACCTGATCAACCAGACTGACTAGGGTTGGAACCATATTGACCATTTCATCAAATAACTATGGGTTGGGATTAATATTACAATAACCAGTTGGAAGTTGAATCTTTTTCAAAAGAGAAGAATCATCATCCATATGAGGACAAAGGTGAAAATAATGATCACCTTCGCATAACATACAAGGAAATTTAACAGTTGTCTTCTTCTTACCAACCTTAATGTCACTAGTTGACAGGGTGTCACCAGCATGTCTAGTAGAGGCCGATGATGTGGAGGACCACATTTCTAAGACCTTGGGAAGACCAGGGAAATCCCTCAGAAAGTGGTCACCCTTACAAAGATTGCAAGGGAATTTGGGTTTTGGATTCTTCGTTGTAGTCTTGTCGACCTCATCAACACTCCCAGTACGATTAATAGTAGTTGGTTTCTTGGATCCAACATCTGATATGGTTGGAGGCTTGGTCCTTTTCAGGTTCTCCTTCTTCCTCTCGTTTGGATTCTTCTTCTTCTTATCAACTTGGATACTTGCTTTAGAGATTTCACTAGGCAAAGAAGGAGAAAGGGAAGGAGACTTAATGGATGAAGAAGGCGAAAATTTGACATGAGGGTTATATGTGGGTGGTGTAATTACATCTGAAGCATTAGGTGGAGCTGAAGCACTGGGAAGATTCGAGATCACCGGACTGGGGAACAACCAAACCGGTAATCCGATGGTGAGTCCCAGAAGACTCAATGTGGCAATGTATGGAGGACTAATGTTTCCAAAAGAAGGAAATGTGAAAGGTTACCTGGGACAAGGGGTTCCTCCATTGGTACTCCTAGGTGTTGATGCCATTAACATTGACTCAACCTAAGGTCCACTAAGTAAAAAAAAACAACACACGCTACGAATATAAAACCAAACAATCAAACAAAACCTCCCACAATGAAACCACTAGTTGGTGATGAAGTCCAACATCATGAGATCAATATAGGAAGGGGTTAGGATAGAGCGGGTGGATCAGTTATGTTGGTGACCTACTTATCGGACTTACGGCTTGTTGCAATCTTCAATGTAGTAATTGTGGACTTACCCTCCAAGGAGCCCGAGTGAGTTTGACCAACGTCTATTCCAGGTACAATGAGACTTCCCTTCACTTTCACCTTGTGTAAGACCCAGGATATTATGGATATTAAGGTCACCAACTCGTAGTCATCCCCTGGGCGGGTATATTCGATAGTCCAATCTGAATGTATGGGCAGGATAACAAGTCGGAAATCCTTCAAGAGAACTGCGGACAAGTGGACCGGTAGAACTCCATAGGACCCCGAACAGATTCAGAGTTCACAAAGCATCGACACTAAATGAAGATAGTTGAACCTCAAGAAGAACCCCTAATATACGATATGACTACTACAAATGGTTAAACCATGGAGGGATAATATCCATAACTCTATCGAACGTGACCTCGTGCATAACCCTTGTGTGAGAGGGGGATCCCAGTAAGATTATACTAAAATTGGATTTTCTCTCCCTATCGCAAGATGCTAAGTTTGTTTGACAACTTTGGAAATTTATCCTTTCAACCTATTCCAAATCACTACACCTTAAGCTAATGTAGGTTTGCTAACAGAAAATGTAAAAATGTTTGATAAATTTTAGTTTAGCGCTTGTTTTAAGGATATTGTTTATTCAAGAGGAAAATGGAGTGGACTAAATGATGTTTTGACTGACTCTAAACAATTCAAATAAATAAGAATGTAAATATTTCACTTCGATGAAAGCTATATTACGAGAAGGAGAATTTTTTTATCATTCCCAAATGCATAATGTCCCAAAATGCCAAAAACCATGCAATTTCGCTACTTCAAATCCAATCTAGTTTCACTACCCAAATGCAAGAATGCATTTATATTATTTGCTTGATTCTAATGTATAAATAAAGTGAATACAAATCCTTCAATGCTACACAACTTTCAATCAGAAGAAAGAGTCATATGCAGATGAAAAATACACGAAGCAACAAAGGTTTCAAACAAAGCATGCACTCAAAGCAATGAGAACTGAAAGAACAAAAGTACAAACTTGTTCTAAAAATAAATCAATCAAGGATTCAAAAACTAACAAACATTCAAGGATTACAAGAATATGCATAGAAGAATCCAAGAAAAGACAGGGAGAAAGAGAAATCACTCAAATTGTCCTGACAAACCAAGCAGCAAGAAAGAGTAATTTCACATTTCTGAAAACATTTCAAGCTCCAATCAAGAAAATAAGGGGTGATAATCATCAAAAACCAATCCAAACAACTTCACAAAACAACCATAGACTTTGGGTAAAGAAATCTGCAAAATAGGTTGCAAAAGACTGAGCAAAAGAAGGCAAAAACTCCCAAAAAGGAGACTAGTGCTCCCTGTCTCAAGGATACAAAGCATTGCAACACTTCCTAAAACACTATAGGGGATAATTTTACCGAGATCAGTGATATGGTATGGCCTAGGGGGGGGTGCTATTCCTCCTAGAAACTCAAAAACGGAGCCAAAAAATGCAAAACAAACTCACCCAGAATGCATAAAAATTGGTGAAATTGCTAGTGAAGGTAGGAGAAGGATAATGGATGATGAACAAAAAGTAAAAGTGATCTGAAAGGTGGGAAAATGTAAGTAATACAAGAGTAATTTCTTGGGAAAAATTACCTCAAAAATCAAATGGAACAGTGGATATATCTTTGAATTTTCTTACAACAACTTTCATTCAATTAGATAAATGAAAAAAGCAGTAGATCGACTCCAAATATCAAAGAAGAAGAATGAATCAAAGTAAGGAAGGAAGATGTAAAAAATACAAACAAAACATCATCAATTCTTAGAAATCAAAATGTTGGAAGCCAAAACAAAGACACACTGATGTGGTGATAACCCTGAGCAAATGAATCAACAAAAAATTAAACTCAGAGATCAACTCCCAAAAGGTTTTTTAGTAGAAAAAGACCAGCGCTCTGGTGTCAAGGGAACAAGAATGTTGAAACGCTCTGTGGGAGCCTGCAAGGGAGTTCTAGTTCTCTATTTGTATAGGCAAGGGAGTGCTATCCTCTCAGAAGAACAAAAACTTGCCCATAACTCAAAAAACTCAAAAAAATCCCGAAATTGAGTGTGTATGCAATGAATCCAAGAACCAACAACACATCTATGAATCAGAAACACAACATGAATAATATCTAAATATGAGAAAAGGCCAAAAACAAGGCAAAGTAAGGAAACCAAAACTGAAATCTTTGATCCCCACTAGAGTCGCCAATTTTTGTTATAGGAAAATCCCCCGCGGACAAGTGGATTCCCTCTTGGATCCTAGACCTCTAAGATCAAGACAGAAAGGTGATAACTTTGGTCACTGAAATCCATTTAAACCTAGCTAAGATAATCTATAGATAAGAGGAAGAAGATGTACCTTTTTTCGATGTTTGTCCTCACGCAGTCCAAGTTGAGCTCTGATCCCCAAACTCTTCAGCAAGTCTTGCAATCCAATCAAAGTAAAAACATGCTTTCTATTATACTACGATTAGTTTGAAACTAGATCTATCCATTAAAGACAAGTTCATGTAGGTATACGCAATCTTGAAGGAAACATTCCAAGAACATGTATTAATGAGAACTCAATAGAGATACTTACGAACCTTTAATGAAGCTGCAAAAACCTCTTCCAGATCTCCTTGTCCAAACCCTTGCTCAAATGATCCACAAACAAAATGACTATGCTTCACTGATTATATCCCTTATGAGATCATAAGTTTGATGCCTTCAATGTCTCCTCTTTTCACCATGAGGAGGCCTCCTTTTATAGGCTTGGATAGGCCTAACCACCTTAGAGATTCTTGGGATAGGTTGAGGATATTTCTCCATCAATTGTGGATCATCCCTAAGATCCAACATTGACCTCAGATTCAAATCAAACTTATTTTAGAGATGAGGGGGATCTTCCCCTAATTTTCTCAATAGCATAACACTCCCCCAGAATGGTGCATAGAGCGCTACAATGCTACCCCAAATGAGGTAAAGGAGCACTAGCGCTTATTTCTAGTGTGTAGGGGAGTGATTCCCAATATTTTCTCAAAAAACCACAGCACTACCCAAAAATGGTGCACAGAGTGATATAACTCTCCTCCGAAGGAGGGAAAGGAGATCTAGCACTCTGAGATAGTGGGTAGGGGAGAGCTGCCCAAGTTTTCCTCAAAAAATACCAACGCTCCCCTAGTATGGTGCATAGAGTGATACAATGCTCCCCCAAAGGAGGGAAGGGAGTGCTAACACTCCCTACTAGTGGGTAGGGGAGTGTTGTCCTTCAAAATTAATTTTTAAGTGGTCTTTCTC
>JZKD02S1691646.1:528009-543499 GCA_000966675.3 Picea glauca
AACACAAGATGTATGTACAATTTTCTTTTTATTACGGACTTCAATCCTTGGGGTTTATCAACAACAACTGAATAGAGTACAACTCTACAAGAGCACCAACTCTATATGCAAGACTAAGCTTACACCCTCAACACCAGCTGAGATGAGGCAACAATCCTCAACAGATATCAATATGTCAATAGGTACACGACCTGTCAGTAGTGTAACCCGCGTATGAACGTGCCATGGATCACTACAGCTTGTGTGTAAATGTGGCCAGTGTATAATGAAACAAGTGTGTGCTCCTAAGCAACTAGGGTTTTTCTTTTCTTCACATGCTCAGATCCTCTACAACCTGCAATCACTTTCTCTTATGTCTTCCACTGTCCAAACTGACCCACAACCAGTCACAACACATCCAAGCTCTCCAATAGCTTACTAATGCTCCACAACAAATCAATATGAATGTTATCTCAATAATGTATAAATAACTAGTATACCATAGCAATCATGTCACTATTGAATCACAAGAGTGTTGCTCACTCCATCAACCAAATCAACCAAATTGAGCCACATCATAGAAGCCATACCAAGAATTCCCTAAGCATTCACAACACAACAAACAATAGTATCCATCAAGACAATAATGTAACCATACCAATGTCTCAGTGATATATCTGAGACCATAGAATGCAGATCTGGAGCCTGCCTCATCATCCAAGATCTTGGCACCAGCTCAAACACAAATCTCCATGATTTTATCCACTCCACGCTCCCTGTACACAGTCAGCCCACATGTACCCTCACCCTATACACAACCAATCTGCATGTACAGGCACCCTATACAAAGATAGCCCATGTGGACATCAAAAAATAGGGTTTTCTATGAATCCAAGACTTTTTTCGTCAAGATTTTGAACATTTCTGAAACTTTGATGCGTCCATGAAATCCTCCTCTTGCTCTCTTCTTGAAAACATATCTTTAATCATGCTCAAGATATCCACACCATTAGGATTCTCTCACAAGAAGCTCTCCATCACTGCTCCAGAAGATTTTCACAAGAAGCTCTCCATTGATCCACAAGGATTCTCACCTAAAATGTTCATTTACAAGAGATCCTATCTTCTTATTTATACTTTCATATTCTAGGTCACTTAACCCATTTTTAGGTTACTTAACCCATTTCTAGGTCACTTAACCTATTTTCCTTATTTTAGGGTTAACCACTTTCGATGAATAGAAAGTTCTCCAATACTTTATCATTTAAATATTCCTTTTTGATTTTGTCACTTTACTTTATCATTTAAATAATCCATCTTGATTTTTTCACTTTACTTTATCATTTAAATAATGATTTCTTCTTTTCGAAAACTTTTACTTATTTAACCTTGGGGGCTTCAAGCCTTCATATGGGGGTCCTCCAACTTCATAAGGTCATAACTCTCAAACTGTGAGGGGTTATGTGACAATCCACATACCAATGGAAATGGCATGACAAGCACTATCCATCTAGGATAGATTCACCAAAAACTTCATTGATCTTCACCTCATTATTCCACATACAAGCATGGGTCCTCCAACTGTTCTTCTAGGATAACTCATTCCATAAAGCGTCTTCCCATGAGGGATTTCACCATAAGGGGACCACTTTGGAGTTCATCCATTTGTGCAGCTTATCAACCATGATAAGACAATAATGATTCATCTTTGCATCAATTTACCACTGCATCATGTATCAATGACAACTCATTGATCCGTCTTCATCAATTGGTTTCCACTTGGACATATATCATTCTCATCAAGGGCATCATATCAATGATCCATCTTTATCAATTGGTTTCCACTTGGACATATATCATTCTCATTAAGGGCATCATGTCAATCAATTACTTGACATCAATCAATGACATCAATCAAACCAAACCATTTACATCAAATGACATATGATCCAACAATCTCCCAAATAATCAAACCATTGGCATCAATGACAACATGAAACCAACAAAAGTGTCGAAGGTCTTCTGTTGGTTTCCTTCCCACTAAAAGACATGTCTCATCTCAAGCAATTCATTCTTATGTAAAGGATCAAGAGCATTAACAACATCATACTTATCACGACATTCCCCTTTTAAAATCGTGAGTACAAGATTCTTATTAGTGTTTATATCTTTTTAATTGGCCTGAACTAACAAGTGTTGATTTGTCCTTTATGCTGTGAGATTTAATGATGTATTCCACTCCATATTTTGTTAGATGGTATTTATTTTCCTTTCAAAAGAAGATAACCTTCCTATCATACAGACAGGGAATCCCTAATACAATACTATAGACATCCAAAGGAACCACATCTAAATCCACTTCATCTATCATCTTAGAAGAAATAACAAACCTCAACCTACACTGCTTGGTGACATTTAACTTTGATTTATCAGATACCCAACCGAGAGGGTAAGGTTTATGGTAATCTCTTGTGGTTAATTCCAATTTCTTAACAAGTGTCTCTGATATTAAATTGAATTGGAAACCCGAATCAAATAATGTGTCTATATTTGTATGTTTCGATACAACTCTTATGTGGAATAGTGCACTTATCCTTTTATCATCATCATGTGATTCATTTAAAGAAGTTGAACATGCATAAAAGGAATCTTTACCAAGATATTGTTGCACTGTAGCAATGGTCTTTGTCTTTCCCTTGCCTCCAAACTTCTTTGGCATTAAATCTGGATGTAGTTTCCAACAATGTTCATTATCATGACCGTATTTCTCGCAATGGTTGGAAGAGGGTTTTCCCTCCTCCTTCTTTGTTGCAGCTATCCTCTTGTACTTCCCATTTCCTTTTCCGTTGAAATGGGTTTTAATGTGCTTGAATGGATTTTCCTCCTGTCCATTCTTACCCCTGCTTTCAAGGTGAGTGGCTTGTTGTAATACCCCAAGGCCGAGCCCCTGTTGAATTGTAATGTTGTTTATTAGGCTGGTGAGCCAGATACTAAGGCCAGGAGCTTGATTTTTGTATATGTAATTAGGCATATCATTAATAAAAATATAAACACTGTTGTGTGTAGACCAACCACGAAGAAGAGTTATGGGTGGAAAATCTCCATTAGATAGGGCAAGGGAGGGGACTAAGTGTCTAGGCCTAGGGACTAAGCTAGGGGGCTTACCTCTAAAAGGATAATAGTTTATTATTATTTCCTTTAGACTAAGGTGGGCATGATCAGGCTTATCCTAATTTCTGGGAAAGGGGAAGTAGTCTAAGTGGAGTGCATCCAGCTCCATGAAGACAAGTCTTGACCTGGGCACATGCAATTAAAGTAGAAGCGTCAGCTCGTGTTGGCGGTTTTTCCATTCTGTCGTTATACCATTATGTCATTCTGCCATTCTTTGCCTGATTTTGTTGACCATCTTCTGTCTGAACCTGAGACCTATGTCATCGAACTGGGCATTTTTTTGTCTAGTCACGCATCCTGAACCCAAGGGAGAACCGTGGATTGATTCACTTCTCCTGTGAGGTCCGATGCCCATTTTTCCATCCTTCGTCTGTACTTGTTTTTCCTCTGCGTTGAACCTCTATATAACCACACATTCTAAAAGCCGTAACTATGAATATGACCTGTGTATTCTCATGAAATCAGCCTATCCTCTCTTGCAGAGCCGAGTCCGTTCCTGAATCATTTTTGGGTTGCTTTCATCTGTTTCCTGAGCTATGTTGTGTCTTAACGTATGGTCATTTCCATTTTTGGTTCCATAACTGATTCCTGTTGCTATCATCACCCATATGTTAGATGAATCTTGTTGTAGTATTTCTTAGTGGGTGAATTGAAGAAGCAGATTTTTTAGGCCTGTGAGCAACTCTCCCAGGTGAGAGAGTTTGTTGGGAAGTGATTTCTCTTGGAAGGGAGTCCCATAGAAGCTACAATAATCTAAGAATTTTGTTCCAGCCTATTGTTGAAGGCCAAGGAAAGGGAGGAGTACTAGCCGATGGACTTGTATTAGTGACGGTGTATCCTCCTGGGGTGGAACAGGCATGTGGGGAATGAGGGTCTGTGGGTTGTGGGCATAAGTGGCTCCTGGGATAAAATATCCTTCCTGTTGCTTTGTGCAACTTCCTTGTTTTCCTTTCCAAGCCTAGAATTCCATTTTCTGGGGGAGCTTAGTCTCAGCTAGAGGGTGACCTACTGTTGAGCGTGATGAGCAGCATGGTCTAAGGCTGGGTGATTCGTGGAAGGTTTTCACGTAGTTGGTGGAATTACTTCAGCTAAAAGATAATTATCATTTATGTGCTTAATTATGTATTTTATTCATGTTTTGTGATGCTTGAATGTTATCATGTATTTTGTTTCTTATATGAATTATTGTTAGTTCCATTGATTTTGTATGGTAGCAGTAACTCTGTGTTAATTGTTTTAAATTCATTAAAATGCATATATATTATATTATTGTATATTCCACATAGTAGCATTGCTCGACCTGTTGGTGGTTGGGGATGTTACAATATGGTATCAAAGCCAAAGTTTTCAACACTGAGCCTGGATGGGCCATGTTAGTGGAAGTTGAAGAAAATATTTCAGAAAGAATTGTTGTCGAAGTAGACAAAATTTGATATCAGAGCCAAGGTTTTCATCACTAAGCCTTGATGGGTCGGTTAAGTGGTCATGAGGACCAAGGTTTCAAGTGGAAATTGTGTCTGGAGGAACCAATTTTGGACCTCAGAAACATTCCTAAGTGTCAATAGGTTACCTTGGCCATGTTACAAATCTCAGGAAGAGTAGCGGTATTGTAAAACCACGCCAGGAGTGGTATTGGACCGCAGAGTAATGTGAACCATAGGATCTATTTGGAAGGAAAGGAAATCCCTTACGACCGACATTTATGGAGAAGGTGTAGGAGGGTTATCCTGGAAGCCCTTCATACTTCTCGATGTTGGTGAAGTTGGATGAAAAGATAAGAGGAAGGCCGAAACTTGAAACTTCGAAGTCCCGAGAGATATCTACACCATATATTTGAGGAAAAGATCTCGACCGTTAGATCGTAACTTCAGAATTCGATGAATGGGATAAGTGGGATGTGTTGATGCACAAAATTCCAAAACCTGAAGTTCTGAAGCAAAAGAGAAAATTGTAATTTCGGATTTCAGGAGAATTAACGTAGGTTGAGGGGAGAACTTCCGAAGTCCAAAGTTCCAAAGAAAAAAGTAGATGTGGTGGGGCCGGAAGATGTCACCAAGGGTGACATGGACCTTTCCTAGGCATGCCACTTGCCACTGCTTTAGATGGTGACATATGTATTATGTGTACATGGAAATATGCCCAAACTCACTGAGCAGATAAAAGAGAGCTCATGAAATCTAAGGAAAAACAGGGAAAATTCAACTTAAAGTTGATGAAGAGTTTGGAGAGAATAGAAAATAAGTTGGATAAGGAGAATGACTCAAGAAAAATAGGGAGTCGCAAGACCCCCGAGAAGAAAAGAAGATCAAGAAGTGTTAGCAGGCATTGTCGCCACTCCCTGAAACATTCCAATAAGGAGGAACACAATAGTTCAATCCCATCTCCTACCAAACAATATAGGAGATCTGGAGTGAATGAAATGAAGGGTGAAATGAACAAGATTAAACCACCTACATTTGACGAAGAACACAAGAAAGATGAAGATGCTGAGACATGGCTGCTGGGCATGAGGAAATATTTCCAACTGCAGAACTATTATTCTCATGCAGAGGGAATAATTTCCATTTACTAACTTAAAGGAAAGGCATCCATATGGTGGGAGAAGCTCGTGCAAGTACAACATGTCAGAGACAAGAATGTTACTTGGAGGGAGTTCAAGAGATATTTTGAAAATAAGTACTTAACTAAGAGGTATTATGACAGGAAAATGAAAGATTTCTTCGAACTCAAGTTGGGGAGTATGACCATTGATGAATATGAACAAAGGTTTTTGGGATTGTTGAAGTATATTCCCTTCATCAAGGATGAGACTGTCAAAATTCAAAGGTATTTGAGTGGACTGCCATCTTCCATCAATGACAAGATCCAGTATGATGACCTAAAGAATATCGAAGAAACTATAAGGAGAGAAAAATGCTTATATGATCAGCAAAAAGAAAATCCTACTTCCCAAAAATCTTGCGAAGACAAGAAGAAGTTTAAGAGGGAGCAGAGGAAAAATGGAATCAAACCACCATTTTTCAAGAATATCCCTCAAGGATAGCCAAGTTTTAGAGATCCCAGGAAGGCTAAAGTAGGTGGACAAATTCCAAGACAACCACCTATGGAATGTTGGGGTTGTAAAGGAAAGCATAGGTACATAGATTTACCCTATAGAAATGACAAAGTGAGAGTTGTCCACAATGTTCATTAGGCTAAAATAGTGGAGGACATGGGCAGTAGAGTACCAAGGATCTATGCAACCCTGGACAACAAGAAAGAAAAATATCAGTCGCATATGATTGAAGTGGAAGGTATGATCAACGACCATTCCTTTACTATTTTAATTGATTCAGGGGATAGCCATAGTTATATAAATCCTAGATTGGTGGAAGGTTTGTAATTGTCGAGATGCAAACATGGAAAATATTGGTTAGTGAAACTGGCTAAAGGAACCAAGAGAAAGGTTACGGAATTGGTTAAGTCTTGTCCAGTGGACATGAATGGATTGAACACAAGGGATGAATTGAACATTCTGCCTTTAGGTTCCTATGACTATCTAATTTGGATGGATTGGTTGGAACAAAACCATGCCATCCTAGAATATCGTAACAAGGCATTCACTTTCCTAGATGAGGAAGGGAATCGAAGAACATTCCAAGGAATTCCTAGAGAATTTGTTGTAAGGGAAATCTCAGCAATGCAGCTGAAGAAGTGCTACACAAAGGGTTGTCAATTATTTGCAGCCCACATGGAGGAAGCACCTAGGGATAAAGTATCAAAGATAGAAGACCATGCGGTACTTAAGGAGTTTGAATATGTATTCCAGGAGATACTAGGACTACCCTCGAAAAGAGATATTGACTTCTCTATAAACTTGATTCCTGGAGTAGCTCCTGTGTCAAAAACTCCTTACAGAATGAGTACACCAGAGTTGGAGGAATTGTAATTGCAGCTTGAAGAGCTTTTGAAGAAGGGGTATATATGCCCAAGTGTTTCACCTTGGGGTGCCCCAATCTTGTTTGTGAAGAATAAGGATGGGACATTGAGATTGTGTATCGATTTCAGACAATTTAACAAAGTGACTATTAAGAACAAGTATCCTATGCCAAGGATCGATGATCTCTTTTTTCAGTTGAAGGATGCTAAGATATTGTCAAAAATAGATCTCAGGTCAGGATATCACCAGGTAAGAATAAAGGATGAAGACATCAACAATACTTCCTTCAAGATAAGGTATGGTCATTATGAATTCACAGTGGTGCCATTTGGGTTGTCGAATGCCCCTGTTGTTTTTATGTACCTAATGAATGGTGTATTTAGGGATTATCTGGACAAGTTTGTCGTAATATTTTTGGATGAAATTTTGGTGTATTCCAAGTTGAAGGAAGAGCATGAACAATATCTGAAGATGGTGTTGCAAGTGTTAAGAGAGAACCAACTGTATGCTAAACTGATCAAGTGCTCATTTTATCAAAAGCAGATCCATTAATTGGGGCATATAATTTCAAAGGATGGGATAGCCATGGATCTTAAGAAGATAGAATCCATCAGAGAATGGTTAGTACCGAAAAATGTGATAGAATTCATATCCTGTATGGGTCTAGCTAGCTATTACAGAAGGTTCATCGCAGGGTTCTCAAGGATAGTTCACCCTATCACTTCCTTGTAGAGGAAGGAGAATAAATTTCAATGGATAAAAGATTGTGAGAGAAGCTTCCAACAATTGAAGCAGTTGTTAACTAGTTCTCCAATATTGAGGATTGCAGATCCAAATGAGGATTTTGTAGTATGTATAGATGCATGCAAAGAAGGACTAGGAGGATTCCTCAATCAAAATGGATTTGTAATATGTTATGAGTCCAGGAAGTTGAAAGAGCACGAAAAGAATTATGCCACTCATGATTTGGATTTGGTGGCCATTGTTCACGCTCTGAAGAAATGGAGGCATTACCTCATGGGAAGGAGGTGTGAACTGAGCACAGACCATAACACTCTGAAGTATTTGTTTGATCAGCCAACCTTAAATGATAGGCATAGTAGATGGTTGGAGTTCCTTTGTGAGTATGACTTTGATATCAAACATATCAAAGGAAAAGAGAACAAAGTGGTTGATGCACTCAATAGGAGAGTGCATGAACTACATGCTACAGCCATTAGCATGTACCAAACTAATATAAAGGACATAATTTTGGAAGCTGCAAATGAAGATTTGTGGTACATGGAATTGGTAGCAAAGCTACAACAAGGTAAGATGCCATAGAAAGTGGAATATCATAAATTGGAAACTGATGGAACACTCATGTACAAAAACAGAGTTTATGTACCTAATGTCCAGGAATTGAAACTTATGATTTTGAAAGAAATGCATAATGTGCCTTATGTTGGGCACCTTAGATATCAGAAAAATGTGGCAGCAATTAAGAGCCATTACTTTTGGCCAGATATGAAAAAGGAAATTGCAGAATACATCGCCATATGTATGGAGTGTCAAAAGGTTAAAGATGAGCACAGACACCTAGCAGGGTTGCTGCAGCCTTTACCCATCCCTGAGTGGAAGTGGGAAGTAGTGACAATGGATTTCATCATAGGACTTCCCAGAACCGACAAGTAGCATGATTCAATCATGGTGGTGGTGGACAAGCTTACGAAAGCTTCCCATTTTATTCCATTAAAGACTAATCATAAGGTAGCTAATGTTTCTGATATCTTTATGATGGAAATAACATGATTGCATGGTGTTCCCAAGGCAATTGTGTCTGACAGAGACCCGAAATTCACCTCAAAATTCTCGAAAGGGTTATTCAAGGGGTTTGGAATGAATCTAAACTTCAACACAGCCTATCATCTTGAATCTAATGGGTAGACAAAGAGGGTGAACCAAGTGATAGAAGACATGCTAAGGATGCATGTTATGGAAAAACCATCTAAATGGGAATACTACCTACACTTGGTAGAATTCGCCTACAACAATGGGTATCAAGCATCACTGAAGATGAGACCATTTGAAACACTTTATGGTAGAAAGTGAAACACTCTAGTAAGTTGGCATAACCCAACTGATAGAGTAGTGGTTGGGCCATAGTTTCTAAAGGAAATGGAAGAACAAATGATGAAGATTAACCATAATTTAAGGGTTTCCCAAGACAGGCAGAAGAGTTATGTTGATAAGAATAAGATCCACAGAGAATTTAAAGTGGATGATCATGTTTTTCTAAATGTGAAAGCCAATAGAAGCTCCCTGAGGCTGGGAAACTCTTCAAAGTTGGAAGATAGATTTTGTGGACCATTTGAAATCCTAGAAAGAATTGGACCAGTTGCATATATGCTTGCATTTACTACATCCATGACTGTACATAATGTGTTTTATATTTCATTGCTTAAGAAACATATACCTGATGTTAATCATGTAATCGATTGGAATGTGATTCAGGCGGAGCAAGAAGGCGTCTTGCAGGTGCATCCGGTGTGTATACTAGACCAGAAAAGAAAGCAGCTCCGAAATCAAGCCATAGGGATTGTAAAAGTCCAGTGGACCTGGTACAGTTCTGAGGACACAACATTGGAGCATGAAGATGTTATGTGGGTGGAGTACCCACATCTTTTTGAATATTTTGGAAATCTTGTTGTTGTTTTGTAAATAAGTTTTCCTGAGGACAGTGAAAAAATAAGGGGAGGGGATTTTAATACCCCAAGGCCGAGCCCCTGCTGAATTGTAATGTTGTTTATTAGGCTGGTGAGCCAGATGCCAAGGCCAAGCCCCTGCTGAATTGTAATGTTGTTTATTAGGCTGGTGAGCCAGATGCCAAGGCCAGGAGCCTGATTTTTGTATATGTAATTATGCAGATCATTAATAAAAGTATAAACACTGTTGTGTGTAAACCAACCACAAAGAAGAGTTATGAGGGACTAAGCTCCATTATATAGGGAAAGGGAGGGGGCTAAGTGTCTAGGCCTAGGGGCTAGGCTAGGGGGCTTACCTCTAAAAGGATAATATTTTATTATTATTTCCTTTAGACTAAGGTGGGAATGATCAGGATTATTCTAATTTCTGGGAAAGGGGACGTAGGCTAAGTGGAGCACATGCATCTCCAGGAAGACAAGTGTCGACCTGGGTGCATGCAGTTAAAGCTAAAGTGTCATCTTGTGTTGGGGGTTCTTCTATTATTTCATTCTACCATTATGTCATTCTTCCATTCACTGCCCGAGTTTGTTGGCCATCCTCCATCTGAACCAGAGACCTCCTTAATCGACCTGGGTGTTTTGTTCTCTGGTCATGCATCCTGAACCCAGGGGAGAACCATGGACTAATCTGCATCTCCTGTGAGGTCTGATGCCCATTCTTCCATCCTCCATCTGTACCCATTTTTCCTCTGCATTGAACCTTTGTATATCCATGCATTCTGAAAGCCATAACTATGAAGATGACCTGTGTATTCTCATGAACTCATCCTATCCACTCTTGTAGAGCCGAGTCTATACCTGAACCATTTTTGGTTTGCTGCCATCTATTGCCTTAGATGTTTTGTGTCTTAGCATATGGTTGTTGCCATTTTTGGGTCCATAACCGATTCCTGTTGTTGTCATCACCCAGATGTTAGATGAATGTTGTTGTAGTATTGATTAGGAGTTGAATTGAAGAAGAAGGTTGTTAGGCCTATGAGTAACTCTCCCAGGTGAGAGAGTTTGTTGGGAAGTGATTTCTCATGGAAGGGAGTCTCATAGCAACTACAATACTCTAAGACTTTTGGTCCAACTTGTTTTTGAAGCCCAAGGTAAGGGAGGTGTACTATCCGATGGACTTGTATTAGTGAATGTGTATCCTCCTAGGGTGGAGAAGGAGTGTGGGGAATGAGGGTCTGTGGGTTGTGGGCGTAAGTGGCTCCTGGGATAAAATATCCTTCCTATTTCTTTGTGCGACTTCCTTTTTGTCCTTGCCAAGCCTAGAATTCCCTTGTCTGGTGGATCTTAGTCCCATCTCGTGGGTGACCTATTGTTGAGCATGATGAGCAGGGTATTCTAAGGCTGGGAGGTTCATGGAAGGTCTACACGTAGTTGGTGGAATTACTTCAGCTAAAAGATAAGTATCATTTATGTGCTTAATTATGTATTTTATGCATGTTTTGTGATGCTTGAATGTTATCATGTATTCCGTTGTGTATATGAATTACTGTTAGTTCCATTGATTTTGAATGGTAGAAATAACTCTATGTTAATTGTTTTAAATTCATTAAAATGCATATATATTATATAAGTGTATATTCCTCATAATAGAATTGCTCGGCCTGCTGGTGGCTGGGGATGTTATACTTGCACACAAACTTCATCAAGACTGGTGGGGTTAAACAATAGTAAAGGTGGTGAATATAAGTGTGAAGCGTGCCAATATACTTCATTAAATTTTCATAAGAATCTAAAGGAATGTTTAATGCGAGAGATTTCTTCCTAAATTCTTCCATGAAACTTTGTACAATTTTACCTTTACTTTGTCTTAAATTTTTCCATTCCATCATTTCTTTATGTAAATAACCCAATGGATACAATTGCTTCTTTATTTTTTATTTAAATTCCAACCATGAGGAAAGACGATTACCACACTTACTTATGTCCTGAAGTTTTCTCTCCCACCATACGAGAGTGGTGCCTTCCAACCGAAGAGAATCCAATTGCACTTTAACTTGCTCTTCCTCAATCTGTTGAACATGATAATAAACTTCAACCTATTGGATCCAATTATCTAGCTTTTCAGGATTAGCATCTCCATTAAACATAGGTAAAGCAAATTTTACATCAAGCTTTAACAATGGTTTCTTAAAAAAAAAATTATGGCTAGTATCATGAGAATGATGCGAATGATAGGAGGAAGAAGAGATATAACTTGATGGTGAAGATGGAGGCTCAGGAGAGTCTCCTCCAGCCCCTTGGTTCAATGAAGTATTTTCATCTGCTTGTGCTTCCTTGTTCTTCCCTTTCTTCTTCATCCTCTTCTCATAATCTCCATACATTCGCTCGACCATTTCTGACATGTGATAAAAGACCATATGGAAGTTGTTCTCATGTTCATCATGATTGTCTTCTTTGGCCATTTTCTTCCTTCGAGATGCACAAACAACTTCGGGATTGAAAGTCTTAAGAGTTCCTTCACCCTACTTATGTTTGGCCCTAGTAAGCATTCACACTAAACAATTCAAGTCAAAGATGATTTCTCTGATACCAACATGATCCGAGATATTTCCATCGATGTGACTTATTAAAGAATTTTATTAAATGAGCATAAAATGAAGTGCACCATAAAGAAGGAATAACTCAATAATGAAGAGACATATGCATTAGATCTTAACACAAAAAAACTTGATAATAGAGTTCATGCCTAGTGGACTACATCTCCAAGTCCTACTCTCAAATGGGTAGGCCTTTTAATTAACTCAGCAAAACAATTTGTCAAAATACATAAGTATACCTCATTCTAGAGTTAAGCTATAGAAGCTTTGCTCAAATAAAAAAAAAACAACACGACTAAATTCATGGTTTCAAATTAACCAAAAATGATTGTCTCCATGCCTCAATCTGAGTCTAGCACTTTCAGGCCCATGATAAATTGTGTCTCGATTTTTCTGCCTGCAACCTGCAATTAATTCATTAAAAAAAATTGCCTCAAAATTTGTGCCCAGTCGTACCATCGCGCGCCCTGCCTCCTCCCTCGTGCATTGGTGAAAGCCACTTTTTAAATTAAATGTCAGGCGATGACAAAGTGGTCGTTTGGCCTATTGGTTGGGTGGATGTATTAAAGGCGAGTTGTTGAGGGAGGTCTCAGGTTCAAACCCACGGGCCTCCCTTTTCTTGGCATCTTGTTATAACTTCTACCAATTAAAACCCCACCGGATTTAGTGGAGCACTTGGTGCTTTGGCAAACTGTTGCCAAATTTGATGGAGCACCAAGTCTAGTGGAACTGTCACTATTTTTAGTAGATCATGGTTAAAAATCGTTGGACAGACTCTTAACTTTTGGTGAACTACAGTTATATTTGGTGGAGATTTGGTTGCTCAGCGGAATATGCCACCAAGTCTAGTGGAACCACCGCCAGATTTGGTGGACTGTAATTTTTTTTATTTTTAACAAATCGGTTGTTGGCCCTCATGACTGGGCCATGTGGTAGCCTTTCGTTGTCCCACATCAACACTTCTTTCATAATCACTGCCACATCATCCTACTCCGTCAGCTTTCCAGGTAACATGACATGTGGCTATACAATCTGCCACATGATTGTATGGACTGCCATGTGGCACCTTTTCATTGGTCCACAGAATTGCCCAAAAAGTCCAAAAATGAGTGACACATGGCAGTTTTTGGTGCTGCCACATCACCATGCTAACACATGTCACCCTCTGCATGTGCCATGTATATTGTACGGATGATGATGACATTCATACTGGTGCTAACGTCAGCAGTACGGATGTTGACTCAACCCTGCTCACTGGGATAGGTTGACCAAAACTTTGACCATGAATATATTTTGATCCATAACTCTATTTGATGATCCATTTATGTCGTTGGAAATATTGCAACGTGCTCTTCATGATGATGCCAATTTCACTGAGTTTTGAAGACTTTGAATTTTTTCCCTCTCTCTATCTGTTGAGGCCATTCTGAGCTTCCTGAGTTGCTTCTGTGAATTATGAGTTATCCTTAGTATTCTCTAGATCCTTTTTTGATCAATCAATAGGTGAACGTGGCATGTCAACCAATAAGTGGTGTTAAGGTAATAAGTGGGACCCATCGGGGTATTGGTATCGGGGTAAATCAGGATGAGGTCGTAACTAAAACCCGAGGGGAAGGTATCACCAGAATCTTTGTTTTTTTCTAGAAAGGTGTGCTAAACAAGTGAAGTAGAATATTTCATAACATAGTCGTTAGAGATTTGAAGGATGGGAAGACACTTGAGCTCCAATGACTACAGTATCAAAGAATATTCTTTCAGCCTAGGATAAGGCACGAGATACACATGCGGGAAGGTTCGAGAGACTATCGTAGTTTTATCTTCATATTTCAAGAAGATGGGGCTCAATAAGGATTCCAATTAGAAAGGTATCGAAGGAAATATTCCTTCGATATTTTAGATATGTTTTTATGTCCTGAAAACAATAAAGGAAACTCATTGCAGAACGGTAAACCAAGAAGTCAAATATCCAATCTTGGGATGCCATTTGGGGAGGTGGTTGTTTGACAAGTCATATCAACTCAGAAGATGAGGAAGTTTGGATTTGATGTGATGAGCCACAAGGGTGTCGTGGAAGGAAAGAAACGTATGTTCCAAAGTCATCAGAGTGCGATGATAGAAATTTAAGTTAACGTGTGAAGGAAGGGACTCTGATGAAAATGATCCCGAAAAAAAAATGACTTAATCTTGTGTTGTCTTAGTGAAGTTTGGATGTAGGGATTGTAGGGTAGAAAATAGGCACAAAAGGAAAACAAAATTAAGGGACCCGTAAAATTTTAAAAACTGGGGGAGTTGTGGGAGGTGAGCCACAATAGGTGGACTTCATGGAAATATTATTTTCCAAAGGAGACTGTCATGAATTAGAGAGTAGCTTACATAGAAATCATATCAATTAAGTGGAAGTGGACTTTGTGGAAATATTCTTTTTCAAAGGATTGTATCATGAATTTGGGAGTGGCTTACAAAGCATTTTATGATTCAAATGGATTTAGAATGGTTATATGTATATGTACATTGGATTTTCTTATATTTTATTGATTATAATATCTCAACTTCTTTATATTTGTTGATAATTAAATTCCGGTGTGTGAAGTTTAATTCAATCCTAGTGTATACCCTACTCTGTTGAATACTACTAAATCACCTATCAAAGAATCAAATTCTCCAATAAGATTAAGCCCAATACCTCTTTGAACATGCATATTTTAATGTATCTATCTTTCTTAGTGTCATCTTTCTTCCTTAATAATATGTACCACATGCCACATTAATCTGTAATATATTGGATTTTTTTTTGTAGGAGGCTCATGTTTTCATACACTATGTTAATTGAGAAGCATGAGTTGTGGAGGAGATGAAAAATCGAAGAAAAATCTTGGTTGAGATTTTTTTTCCACGGATTGAACCCTTCATTAAAATGTTGCATTCTTGAATTGCATATAGAGATAGATTGGTTTTGTAATGCACTTATTACAACCATGGAGGAAATAATGGAAATTGAGAATGAGAAAACGGATTCTCACCATAATATTTTGTTAAGCCCTAATATTGGCTCATTACCACTTAATTGGGGCATATTAGATTAGTAATGTTATTTTATTTATGTCGGATTTAGGCCATTAGTTGTGATTTAGATTAGTAAT